>CM059579.1:30713452-31081692 GCA_030386875.1 Morinoia aosen | reverse complement strand
GACAATGGACAGGCGGAAGTAAATCCACTACCAGGGGATCTACACTTCGTGGCGTTCTGCCTTGAGGTGAGGAAGCTTGCCGGACTTGCCAAACCCCTAAAGTTTCCGAACCCCTGCCATTTATATTATGGAGATTTCCTTTAGGACCCGAACCGTTATCACACATTCTGAGCAATATATTGATGGGTCGCGTTTGATGGTGGCTCATCGAACTAACTAAAATAAATTACGTTAATTCTTTTTCA
This sequence comes from Morinoia aosen, assembly GCA_030386875.1. Classification (NCBI taxonomy): domain Eukaryota; kingdom Metazoa; phylum Arthropoda; class Malacostraca; order Amphipoda; family Talitridae; genus Morinoia; species Morinoia aosen. Next base: position 31,081,447 of record CM059579.1, on the reverse strand, counting down.
GTAAATTAAGGATCAAGTGCCTGTATGGTCATTATCATTCTTTGTTTCCAGTGCTTGGAGACTCGAGGATGGAGCGGCGAGCAGCGGGCCTGGGCAGTGAGGTGGCTGCCAGTGTAGCCTGCCTCCAACTCGTACCATTTGCCGCCAAGCGCAAAGGTCCTACTCAATTCATAATTCTTGATAACTTGCTTGCAGAAGCAAATAGATTTCTGAAACGGTACTTGTCCTTGATCCTTTACATTGCGATCCCATTTTATTTGCTATCCTGCATGTCATACTCCGTCTCGTTTTGAACGTCCCCTAAAAAAGTCTCTCTGGTCGAATACTGAGTCATAGCTACAATAGGCTTCCTGTCCGGATGATTCCAGGCCACTGCAATTGTTCGAGCAAACAACACCTCTGAGGTGTTGAACGACCTATCGAAATTTTTTTTAGATAAATTCTCCTCGATAAAGGAGCCAGCACATCAATGGCCAAACTAAAATCAATTGAATTACCTACAAACCTTTTAAATTCATTCTGATTCGCACTAGCACTGAAAAATGGGTGCCTTTGCCACACTATATTTGCTAAATTTAACAGATGTTCCGACAATTTGCGTTTCTTTGCGAATGCAGTAACTAACTGAGCGGCCAGATTTTCGTTCCTTATGAAACGCAAATAATTCAAATCACATGCCTATGCGTGTACAGATTTCTCGCCTTTGGAATGTACACATCGTCAAGTATCTTAATTGCATCGTCAAAATAATACTACAAATTTGAATTTATCAGCTTGGTAACTATTGATTTGAAATCTCCAACCTGCTTGTGGGCTGAACGCATCAGCAATTTCTTCTTACCGTTGTTTAAACTAACATCAGGTAAAAGCGTTATATAGGCTATTAAATTTGAGACATTCGTCGAAAAAAGAATTCTTTCACAAAATTATGGGTCTTCCCTACGCCTGCGCCCTATGAAAAGTGTGAGTTCGCGTTAGAAAGGATAGTTTCAGCCCTGGGCATTGCAGCAGCTACCTCTCGGACAAAGGTGGCACTGGTGGTGGTCGTCATACTAGAGATACCAACCAAAATCGTTTGAGTCATCTTAGTATTTGGTCCAGCCACACTGGTAACCGCAGGTTCAGTCATGGTTGTTTTCATGTTACTATCAGCACGGAATCGAAATACCGAAGCTCGACCTCTTGACGTATTTGTGGTAGTTGATCGAATATATTCACCTGAGTGTAAGTTCGACATGTGGAAATCACTACTCTACAGCACAATTTTTCACCAACTTAAACATCACAAATTTACACAATTGCCATGAAATTGAAAATAGAAGAAATCGTAAACACGAAAGAAATAGCGACACTCACTTCTATATTATATCGCTATTTTCTCGCACCGTTCAGAGCAACCACTGCCGCGACTACGCTTACTGAGTGCTATAGCATGCTCGCTGTCAGAAAGCGAGTGCCTCACGGCCTTGAGCCGACACATTAAAAAACTATTTTTAGAAAAAAACTGACTGGCTGTCTGCAACGGGCCTCCAAGAAACAGTACTGCACAATTTATTCGCTCATTCATTGTTTTTACTCCACTCGTATCTGCAGATTTGAAAGGGCTCGTCCGCTGTAGGCGACTGTAGCCCCCTGACTATAGACGACTCTTCGCGATTACAAATCGCCCGCGATGAATACATTGTTGTTTCTAGACGGACACTGGGACTGTAAATGATTCCGTTGATGACGTAGCTGTAGTTGTTGTACATGATGATCTCACTCTTCTCAGAAATTCAACCGAACGTCAATTCAAGGACCACTTCGAGCTCTTCACCTGCGTCGAAGAGTAGAACCCACGTCCAGACCGTCGCGCCATCCCACGCTGATAGCTATCTGCGTGAATACACCTGCGATGCATGCCAGATACCGTTATTTTCTACAGATCATTCTTTATCGAAACTACATGTTTATTTGGATAAAGAGACAAAAATATTACGAATTTTACAATTGAATACTGCTGTCGTAATTTTCGTCATAAGTTTTGAGAATTTCATTAGTATTCAATTATTTTGCTGGAATATAAATACTAGATATCAACTGAACACGCACGTTTAAAGACTTCGTTTTGTGTCACAATGGTTCATCGTCAAGAAAAGTGAACAATATTTATATTCAAAAAGCTGTCGTTACCTAGTTATTACATAATTACGTTTAATAATGCAATGTTCCTATATCTCCTGCAGATTTAAAATTTTTGACTCAGCTTCAACCCCGCATGACCTCAGAATTTTATAGTCCTTGCCTAACTTCAAGCGAAACCCTCATATGAGCAATATGGACAGTTCGTACCTTCTGCAAATAGTGAATAGGTAGATTCCTCGTCAGAACCAGTCTAATTTCATTTCATACTTATGTGTCACATGTATTCTTTCTGTGCTTCTGTATTTTATTCTTTGTTTTCGTTCGTCTCATACTTTGTATTTTTACTTACATGATATATTTGTAGTACCTACAATCCATTTTACATTGATCTTATATTTCAGACATAATTCTTTTGTTTTTCGTTTGAACTAATGATGGAACTGGACTCCGAAACGTTTTCATAGTGAAGATGATAAATTTAGTGAAATTTCCTTCGTTTTTAAGCTTCTGATAAGGTTGCGATTAAAGCAAACCACTGACGTGTTCAGATATATTAAGTTAATATAATTACAACCGGAGATAATGCCAGTTTTTGCAGGATGTTTTACGACAAGAAGTACACAATTTCACCAGCAGAATATGGCCAGCTGAACAATTTTTTTCTATAAAATTTTCAGAACACTTTTGGGTTTGTCGAGATATTAGCAGTTAATTGTTTTAAAGTATGAAATTTTACGATTCAACTACTCACAATATTTGGTTTGAATTTACGTTATAGACACTTCTAATGTACGAGGGTGTACCACGATGAAATTTCCTATTAGTGATGTTCGATTGAAAGGTATCAGCAAAAACGTGTTGAATGGAAATGTAAGGAAGATCTCGTGGCCAAAATTGCAGAGGCTGCTGGTGAGATTTATGAAATGCCAGACGTGTTTCCTAATATCCAACTGTCGTTTACACTTTTTATATAGAATATACAGTATAAGGGAAATAAGAGAACACAATACGGTAGTTATTGGTGGTATCTGGCATACATCGCAGGTGTATGCAAGATCTGGCGGTATCTGGCATGCAGCACAGGTGATCATGATAGAAGAGGGGCAGAGGCAAGCTTTTAACACGAGCGCCGTCGGGACGCGAATGCAATAGGAGCGTATGTTGTAAAATCAACCTTGCTTGGTTGTAAAAGCGCAACGCCTAGACTATTCTGGGAATGCGTCGACTTGTAGGGTAAGAGGAACATGGGATTCAAGATTTATTTTGAATTCTTTGTGAGAAACTTTCAAGGGCATCCGCAGAGATTGAGCTTTAAGATTTAAACCCGACGGAGTATACTGTGCGGTGACCGAGCTCATGACCCAGGAAGCAAAATTTATTGACCTAATATTGAGCCAATATACAGTCTCAATATTGACTGGATATTGAAAATGAACATTGGTGCAATACCTTATTTTGAAAAATTCGGATGATATTGGAAAAATATATTGGCCCAATAACAATGTTATCATCAACCCAATATCAACTAATTATTGTGTCAATATTGACTTGATAATGAGGTGTTCCCGACAATAACATTAGCTTAATACTCAATTCCTGATACCAGGTTAATATTGGAAAAACATATTGCCCAGGTAATCATATTTTCACTAACCCAATATCAGCAAATTATTGTGTCACGATGGACTTAATATTGGGGTGTTCCTTAGAAAAAGATCTGCCCAGTACTTATTTTCTGTTATCAAGTGGGTAGTGGTAGAATATATTGTCCCAATGATAATTTATTTTTAACCCAGTATCAGCTAATTACTGTGTCATTATTGACTTGATATTGAGGAGTTTCCTTAAACAACACTTTGGCTCAATAATTAATTTCTAATGATACATCAATGTTCAAAAGTGTTCAAAGACGAGAAATATAGATAATTCTGATAAATATGGTATCTGGTGTACATATCTACACACCTACAAGACAAAGGAATTAAACTGCATTCAAAATTTATCGAAAATCCATGATTCCATGTTACAAACCTCTTTGCCATCGTAGAAAAGAAGTCCAAATTTTGTGTTGCACGTACCAGTGGTCGGGCAACCTGTACATGCGGTTTGATCCCGTTTCACCTGAAAAGAAATCGTGTCCCCCTAAGATGTATCATTTTAGCTCAAAACTGTGCATGTAAGTGATGTATTTCAAATTAGTTAACTAGCTATTACTATATTAATACATATTGAAAAAATCACTGCCAGCGATGATGACAAAAGTGGTAGACGCTCGTATTGTGGCGACAGTAATTCTTTTCATTGCAAGTAAACATAAGAACGCGGTTACATAGTTTAAATTAAATTGAAAACATGTAGCTAATCGAGTCCCCAGTATTTCGCTCTTGAATGAAACTGTGTTCTTGTATTATAAAAGAGTGAGGAACCGGTTTTGCTTTTTGCTCACGACTAATAGTCAGTACGATACATCTTGGTATTAATGAGGGTTTCAGGACAGCCCAAATCCTTCATTGTGGCACGAATGCAATGTTCAAGAGCAGCCAAGTTATTTATTAATTACATTAAGTTCAAGTATTTAAAAACTGAGGTACGTACTGGATTAAAGGTGACTGCATATACAGCTGAAACTTATATACAAATTATGACTGCTTCAAGAATATTAGAGGGTTTGTTTCAAAATTTCTTAAGGTCCCACTAAATCCACTGTGCGTGAAAATCCATTTACCACTGACTTGAAAATACATAATTTCAATTACAATTTGAATTAAAACTATAACATTTGAACTAAAAAAAATACAAATGCAGTTTGTATAACAAACAAAATAAAAATACTGTGAGTGTAGCTTCAGATTAAGTTCACACTAAAAAAAAATTTGAATTGGTCTCCTTTAACAGGGAAACTTACCATACAGGTTTATATAATATTCTAGGTACATATATGTATATAAGTCCAGTACTTTTATTTCACCATTATTTTTATTTCACCATTATGACTGTTAATGTGTTTACCTACTAGCTTACTAGTAGGTAAAAACTACCTAGATATACATTCCTAATAGGGAGGTGAAAATGGTCAATCCCGTTTTGATTCGTGAAATGATAAGCAGGATATAAAAACTTAGGAAATACCATACAAACAAGGCGTGCAAAATATCAGCACAATCGAACAATACCCAAGTAGACACAGATGTGTGATTGACATGGGGTCCGTATGATATAACTGAAAAATAATTACACCTTTTCACATTTGTTGCACAATGTACGATAGATAGTAGTATTACTGTAGATTTGTGCTTTTCATAGTAAAGGGGAATATAAAACATGAATTATTGTTGGTCACAGGAAAAGTTTAGCTGCAATCTACCAGCGTCTCTATACACATGCATCTTTAAGAGTTGGGAAGAATTGAAGTGAAAAAACTATATGGTTCTTTTCATTGCATCAATTTGAGACAACACAAACCTCTAGAAATTAAACATTTTGACCTATTCTGGTCCCTTTGACATAATAGGCCAACTAATTCAGATAATCCCTCACAATACTGATTAATTATTAAAAGTAAGCAAGCACAGCATTTGAACAACATTATGCAAGCAGTATTCGTTCACTTGGTATGATAAAATTAGTAAATTTGAAAACGTTTATGTTACCATCCTTGTCTTTTGCGCCAATCCACATCACTGTTTGAACTCGTACATGTATACCCAGTCTAACATTTTTGCAGCTTGCATGCATGTTTTTCGCCGCCCAAGTAATTGAATTGCTTAGGAAGCGAAAATTATGCATACCCTGGCAAAAAAGTTAAACTGGTTAACCTTATAGAAAGAGCAGAAGTTAAACTCCTCGTAGATCAGAATACGTTTTCTGACACTCATTGCGATCTTTTGGGTAGATTTCTGAATGTCGTCCCCCTCATTTGCAAGAATTTAATTTTTACATTAAAAAGTGATGTAAAGAGAAATATGTTCATGCAAATATTATTTGTTGAACGTGAGCAAATAAAGTTTTGTCACTTGCAAATGAGTATTACGGAAGGGTATCATGGGTGTCATGGCCCACTCATTGTGGCTGACTTCCTTAATGAATAACGTATGGTTCAAAATTGAATATGGTTCAACACATGTCAGTATGGTACCATACATGTCATTCACTATCAGGCACTAACATTGATGCTAAGAATGTTAGTGCCTGAAAGAATGTCCTAAACATGAAAAACACAGCAACTACTTCTCTTGCTGTGTTTTTCATGTTTAGGACATTCTTAGCTTAGCTATCAACAGTAAGAGGGCAGTTAACGCGAAGTTGAATTCATTTAAGTAACTGAAGCACACGTGTAACCATTTTTTTGTTCCATTAGGACTATGGTTTCAACAACTATATTTTTGAAACAAAAACGTTCCCTGCGTTTCAAATTTAACCGAACTACGCGTAGACAAACGGCTTTCATACTCCCATAAAATCTAGAGTAGACATAATTTGTGGTACAACTCATTGTTATTCAGTTGTTCATGAATTAATAGTCCATAACAATCTATATTCAGCATTCGTCATATTCGAGTTACTGTGCAGTGAATTGCATGAATAACGGACGTGACAAACCTTGTTCTGAACGCATTGATGAACATGGTGACCTGACACGATTGGGACAATTGGAAGTGTGTGAAGCATTGAAGAATTTTTTTTCCAATTATTGATGTTGTAAATGAAGTTATAAATATCTTTTATCAAGACATTGAAAATATTTGTGAAACGATTTTTTTCAACATGACAAAAGTTTTACATGGGTGACAAAAAAAGTAGTATTTGCTCAGAAGGCTTCTCATTTAAAGTGTATTTTATTGAAAGTTTTGCAATTTTAAAATGTGTGTAAATAACTACAATAGTGATTGCTTTTTGAGTGATGCAGTGTGATCTCAACGCACGTATGTGAGTTCTTACTATTACATTATTTGAGAAAACTTCAATACTGTTTCTTTAATTTTCTTATTTCATTAATTGATACAAGTTTTTTCAATTCTTACAATTTTTTTGACATAATAGCTCTGTGTATCTTAATACATTTATTCTTTTAATTCGCGCGCTGTGAACCGATTAAATGATGATGTTGAGAACTTTCTGGAATATTCATAGAACATTCATTAATTTTACATTAATTCAAGGCATATTCATAATTGAATATTCATAAATATCGGTAATATCCAAAATTCGGAATCGAATGTCCTCGGTTATACTAAAACGGGTGCATTGAGGCTTAAATCCTCGAATATTCCAGAATATTCGATTTCGGAAACTAGATATTCCGGCACCTGAGAGGATAAAGTGAATATTCAGTAACATCCCCCGGAGCTTCATTTGCTACGGGGGAATTAGCCATAAATAAATTTTTATTTGAGCTGAAATATAATGGACAATTTATGTAATAGAATGTTGTTTTCATTTTTATTTCGATTATCTCAATGCATAACTTCATATTCACTCTCTGAATTGTAATTTCCAAGAAAATTTTTTTTATGTATATTATGAACTTTCATATTTGTAGTGTTTCATATGAAATTTGACTTTAATATGTAATTTAAAATAAAACACAATTTCATCCATTCATTTTTTTCGATTCAGGCCTTTGTTTTTTAAAATATCGGACATATTGGTTTTTAGCTCATTTCTGTTGATATTTCAAACGAATAGAGGTCATTGTATTTTTATGCTAAAACAAAAACAAAGACAGTTTTAGAGTCCTTGAAGCATTGTAAACAAAGTTACCCATTTAAATATTCCATTTCCCGTTTTGTTTTATTTTCATATGGCGTCGAAAATTCAGGATTTTTGTATCCCTTACCCCTTGGGGGGAGAATCTAGTATCCGTAGCGTCATGAAATTTTAGGACCGAAAAGTCCATCACCTAAGGGTCCCAACAACAACAAGAAAACGACTCGTCGGACCGCCATGGGCCTGGGTTGACCTCTTTAAATACACAAATCTGTTTATCCTCTATGACAAATGTAATGTTTTTTCAATTACTTTACCTCGTCTAATCACCACCGTGATTCATTGAACGCGTGGTGATGTTAAGGAGGGCGTTCCCCATATGGACACTTATTATTATTGAACCTAGAGCAATGAAATTTGGTATACTGATAGGAAATGCACTTTGGAATCGTTCATCTCTGATGAAAAGATACGATTTTCCTTAAATAAAACGAGATACTTGTGGAAAACGGAATTTTGGGGGGTTACAAAATGCATCTCCTCTCACAGCTTTCACGTTACAGTAATCATTTTGGTTTCATTGGATGTGAAATATTGTGTAGATTATGGGATGTAAAAAAAATCTTCAAAGTCTTAATTAGAATTTTACTGGAAAATTTTCGAAGGGTCTTTTTTTGGGTAAAAGTTTTCATTTGTGACGTCATAACTTTTGATCATGACCAATGTAGAATAAACCCTGTATATCTCATAATTTACACGCGTTTTTGCATTCCATAATAACAAAATCATTACTGTAGCTCAAAAACTGTAGTAAGAGATGCATTTTGAAACCCCACATTCCGAACCTCTAAAAATAGGCAAAACAGGTAAACATAAACAATCTCAATTTTTCTTCATTATTATTTGTGGGGTCAGCTAGGACCCTTGACATCATTAAGAAATAGACATAGAAGTTGGCATAGCAACGTTGCGCCGTGAATAAATTGCCAAGGGGATGATGTAACATGATAAAATACCACTTTCTCCTCCCCTCCCCCCCAATCTTCAAACCCCCGTAGCGAGCGAACGAGTGAACGTTCGAGTGTCATTTTTTCACAGGATGTATCTGACCCCTTACACTTATAGCAGCAAAAATCCCTATATCTCCAAACCATGGATTCCTATGGGGAACGCTCCCCTTAAGTTTTAGGTTTAACAATAGATTTAATGCGTTGACCAGAATTGTTGCGATCTGTGTAGCCACGCGATCTGTCGATGGCAGAAATGTCGGCCTTTCAAATATTTGTTTTTTTTTGTCCTCTGGGTTCTTGTTAGACGACGCTAAACATTTGCTCGAATGTTGTTGCTGAATTAATCATATTATTGGTTCGTGAATTCCACACTTTCGAAATGCAATTGCTGATGCCGCCTTTCCGTTCATGAGACGGTCAGTCTCGACACCTCAGCATAACTAAAAAATTAATTTAAATGGATTATTGGATGCTAGTTGCTAATTATTGAATCAGGATTCATGTTACTGGAAACTTTCTCAACGATCCTTGATTGAAAATTCAAAAGATTGACTTTGAAATTTGAAAAGGACTTGCACTTACGCCTAAAAAAATCGGAAAAAGATTAACGGGAAATGCTCTCTAACGAAAACGTTATTATTTTTGCTTGTGTTTTCATGCAAGCATCTAGGGTTTTCATAAGGATTTCATTTTGGCCGTGTGTTAGTAGGATTACGTTTGTGGGGCCTTTACGACGGGCAACACCGTGTCGTCTGTCAACGTAAATGCGCTGACTGCAGCCCTGGTTGAGTGGGTGGCTTCGAACGCCCATATAGATCTCATCCCCGCTTGAGTGACGGATGTAATTTTGATTATAGTAACAATAGCCATCATTCATCGTGTTGGTAGTTGTAGCCTGATACATGAACAAGCGAGTGGAACTGCTTGCCGAGCGAGATAAGTAGTAGGATTTTATCCTCCAACAGAGAATGTTAAAGCCGCTCCCAAAGTTTAACAACCAGTTAGCGTCCACTGGGGAGGTATAATGATATTTGGCGGCAATGTAACGATTAACTGGCGTCCTAGACCGAAACGGTCCAGGCGGTCTAGACGTCCGATTCCAACCTTGAGCCATATGGGGAGGCAGCCGTTTACGCAATGGCTACAGAGGTCTAAAAAATCGTCTCGCGTTTCCAGCGTTCAAAACTTCAATATTAGCAATTTAAAAATTTATGCAATCGTCTATTACTAAAAAGTGTACAGTCTTTAACTCTGTTACTTTTTATAATCGTAAACGTAGTTTTCCAATGGTAGTTTAAGCGTATTCAACCACTTGAAATATTGGTAATATTCTGTTTACACATTTGATTTGTTGACTGTACCACCTTTTATTCTCGTGTACCCTTGTTTGTAGTAATTATAACAAACGTAGACACAAATAAAAACTCGAAATGTTTCACATTTTCGTGGTTGTTTATAAAGTTAATTTCAAAATGCTCACCGTCTTACGGTAATCTCTTACCATCCTCTCGATAGACTCTTTGAAGCATTACGGACGTTATTCACGGTTAGCAACGAAATTATTCGTACACCCCTCGTCTTTAAAACTTTCTAGAATTACTCAAAAAATATTGTTGCCACAGGCATAAGATTTTCACAGGGTGTGAAGCTTATACTAGTGACAATCACACGAAATTTCTAGAACACAATATTATTTTTGAAAGATTAGACAAGCTGGACTTCAGAAACAAGATTAAACAAAATTATTCTCCCGGTGAGTAGTAATACATTTTGTTGAGGTGAATCTATATTTGAGTACGTTTTTAATAACCAATAGCGTGACCTTTCATCTTCAAAACATTTAAGGGGGTCATCCCAGGCCCCTGCCAGGCCCCTGTCGGTCCGGTGAGCTATTTTGTTTTGTTGCTGGAAAAGGACTCTTAGGTGGTGGACTATTCGGTCCTGGAATTTTATGGTGCTACGGACACTAGAACCCCCCCCCCCCTCTCAGGGCAAGAGGATTAAAAATCCTGAATTTTCAAACCCATTTCGACCACATATAAGAACGAAACAAAAAAGGAAATATAAAATTTGAAACCGTAACTTTGCTTACAAGGCTTCAAGGATTTTAAAACTGTCTTTGGTTTTATTCTAGCATAAAAACTCAATAAGTTCTATTCATCTGCAATCTCAATACAAGCGAACTAAAAAACCAGGATGTCCAATTTTTTTAAAAACTAAGGCCTGAATCGAAAAAATGAATTTATGAAACTGTGTTTATTTTCATAAGTTACATATAATAGTCAAACTTCAAAATAATCAGACAACAAATATAAAATTTCATAATTTTTATACGAATAAAAAAAATCATTTTTCTTTCAGATTTTGTAAATTACGATTCACAGTGTGAATATGAAGTGATGCATAAAGATTATTGATATATAAATGAAAACAGCATTCAATTACATAAATTGTCCCTTATATTACACTTCAACAAAAAATTTGGTTTTTTGCTTATATCCAAAACCTCTAACTGTCAACATTCAAAAGAGGACTCGTCAGCGAGTTTTTCTGCTAGGAAAAAAAAGACAGTTTTAGAATCCTTGGAACATTTCTAACAAAAGTACAGAAGCTTTTTTTAAAATTTGAGAAAAAAATCATATAGCTCAAAACCATAAAACAATGTATTTCTGATGTAATGATAAAATATCGCTTGTCAGAAAAAAATTCAAATGATCAAATTTTCTTCGGTAGGAAATGCTAGAAGTGCTTCAAGGATTTTAAAACTGCCTTTGTTTTTTTCTAGCATCAAAACTCAGTGACCAGTACTCTTTTGAAATATAAATAAAAATGTACCAAACAAACTATTTTTTCGTTAATAAAATAAGGCCTAAATCGAAAATTTACACGAATAAAAAAGTTTACTCTCAAGAAATACATATACTGGCCAAATTTCAAACGAATCGGATGAAAATAGTCAAAATCTTCTGATGACCCCTTAAAAGCAGTTTATTGCAGTTATTGACAAGTTTTTCCTTAGTTTCAGATGATATATAGTTCCATTTTTTAATGGCGATGCGTTTCAATTTCTGAAGATTCTTTGGAGCTCTCATGTTGATGTTGACTTTTAATTCCTACCACAAGTTTTCAATGGCATTGAGACCAGAACTCATCGAAGGCCATGTCAGCTCATTTATCTTATTTCTTTGGAGCCATCTAGTTGTAGACTTGGCCGAGCTTAGGCTGTGAACAAACATTAATGTCAAACAAGGTCCCAGGGAAATGGATAATTTCAAGCAGAGAGGAGTTAAGTTTATAATTCAAGAAAAGCATAATTTTTTGAGTACTGTTAGTTTTCAGAAATTCAATAATTAGCATTATTTTATCTGTTTATAAATTAATACATTAACGATGCTATAGCAGCGTTTACTTTGCAAAATACCTTTCAGATTGAATCGTAGATCCCTTAAAATCAAAAGATTATTACAATAATAAGAGTAGTTTGAAAACAAGACTGAGTTCAAAATGATCATTCTTGGCATTCTAACATGTGTAGATGAAGCACAATCCCTTCTCATTCAAGACCCCAAACTCCAATCCAACCAACATTGAAATTATAGAAAGGGATAGAGTGGACTGACATTTTAGAGTCACTGACAATTCTCGAGAGAAATGGTCGACCGAAGCCAGCGTTAAACGTCACTGTGACCCACCTCAAAAGCGAACTGGTTCTGAAGTCTCTGGTACCGTTGCGGTCGTCTGCAGGAAATTCACGTGGACGCTATCTGTGCATTGCCAATGTAGAAAAGTCGAGGCGGCCAATAGCTCATGATAGCTCTAGGACGCAGCAGCAGTCTAGCCTCCACAGCACAGCAGCACAACATCACAGAGCAGCACCCCATCGATGAGCAGCACACAGTCACGGAACCCACCGCTGCCTCCAGCCCAAGGAGCTCTCTCTTCTCACTCCATCATAGTGACACTAAAGTGGCATGCAATCTCTAGAGGAGTAGTTCTTAACCTGGGGGTCGTGATCCCCGGGGGAGAGGTCTTTTGGGATTTTTGAAGGGGTCATAAAGGGTTCTGGAGAATAATTTATTTATCAGATACATTATACACGTATTTGAAATAGCAAGTAGGGCGTTTACGAGTTTGATGAGTACAACACAGGTTACAAGTTGGGTTGTCTGCTGCACATTAACCATAGCCAGTGTGTGAGGAGTAGCCCACACTGGCTATGAGGAGTGCTGTGTGGAGTAATCCAGTCTTATCATTGCAACTGGACGAGTCAACGGATGTTGCTTCATGTTCCCAACTAATTGTTTATGTTCGTTACCTTGACGTGTAAGTTATGAAAGATAAGTACATGTTCTTTGAACCACTGGCCACAACCACTCGTGGAAAAGATATTTTCAAAATCCTTGAAACCTTTCTCCTTAAGCACGAACTAGGTTGGGACGCACTTGTTGGAGTGTATACAGATGGAGCTCCTTCTATGGCCGGCTATAGCTCCTTCTATGGCTTCGTGAAGAATGCCGTTCCACATGTCTTTCACTCACTGTATGCTTCATAGGTATGCTGGGGCAATGAAGACTCTCTCACCTGGACTTCAAGAAGTGCTTACTGACGTTGTAAAGATTGTGAACCAGATACGAGGAAGTGCAACAACTTCAAGGATATTTAAATATTTAAGTGAAGAAATGGATGCTGAATTTTCTGTTCTACTATTTCATACAGAGGTACGTTGGCTCTCACGCGTCAAAGTTTTAATCGCGTACTACAACTTTGCGAAGAAATAACAATGCTGTTGGAACGTGGTCATACAGCCAAGGAGAATCTTCTTCATGAAAAGATGCAGGATGATTGTTTCGTAACAAAGGCTGCCTACTTGGCAGATTTCTTCTCGGAAGTAAATTTTCTGAATACTTCAATCCAAGGAAACGTTACAAAGATGCACACAGCTCGTAACAAAGTGGCAGCGTTCAAGTTTAAGATTCAACTTGACCAGAAAAGAGCAGGACGGTTCCATCACTTTCTTCACGGAGATGATGACTCTCCTGGGTTGCATGCCAGATGCTGAATGTAGTTTCCGTGAGGAGATCGCCACTCATCTTTTGGCCGTAAATGACGCCATCGAAAGTTACTTTCCAGGATTAAACGACCGCTGTACTGATGCGTGGATCTATAGACCCTTTCCAGTAAAGGATAGTGTTATCAGTGATACTGATGTTGCTACTGAGGTAGAATTTTATCAAATTCGTGAGGATTGTCAGGTTAAAGTCGATTTTGCCGAACAAGAGCTCCCAACATTTTGGGCAAAACTGAAGGACTACTGTCCTATTCTCTCGATGCATGCATTAACCATGTTGATTCAGTCCCCGTTAACCTACCGGTGCGAGGTTGGATTCTCAGCAATGCTTGCACTGAAAACGAAGGCACGCAATAGGCTTTTCATCGATGCTGACATGAAGTGTTGCCTATCGAGCAGTGGTCCTCGCTTTGATAGACTTATGACTACAAAACAATTTCAACCATCACACTGAGGAAATGAGAAGTAGGTGCTAGGTTTTGTATGGTGTTGAATAGTTCTTTCGAATTAATAATTTTATGGCATTTTATGGCATAGGAGTAAACCATGGTCTTCCTGTAATTTTTCTTACTTGACCCTTTTACAAGGTTTGTTATTTCCAAATCTATTTTAGGGGGTCATAATAATAGTCTGATTAGTCCCGGGGGGTCATGGGATGAAAAAGGTTAAGAGCCACTGCTCTCGAGAGTTCATGAAATTCGAGAAGTTGTATGGGAAGTTCAACTTCAGGTAGAAATCACTGGCTGCTAATTCCCACTCTGCTTGAGTTTGAGGAGTCTGTAATAGAGTACAACAGAGGGAATTACAGATGAAAGTTCACCACACCATTTTTTGACGGCTTATTCAATATCGTTTCTTGAGATGTAAACAATATTACTGGAAGAAGACAGTGGTTAGCCCCCTACTATCCCTGCATTAATACAGCACACAATATACATTTAGCACATGCACCTGAAAGTTCACGAATAATGGAACTAGTTTTGTTTCAGTATAGTTCTAATTGTAGTAGGTTACAATCATCTAAGAGAACAATTGAAATTTATAAAATTTATATATGTACTTTGCACACCACTACCTTTTTGAGCATGAGTTCATCAATTCAAGTAGCACCCCAAGACCAGACAGTATAGCAAAAATCCAGTGCATGTATTATATTCAGCTCTATTATTGCACCAAGTTATTGCACCGTATTTAAGATGAAACGTAATACATTCTGGTGTGTTTGGCTGAGCAATGGACGATTCTAAAATGTGCCCAGAAAATATGTATACTACATATAGTTTAGGGCACAAATAAAATCCATAAGCTAAATTTCAAATTTTTTAAATAAATTGTTGGGCTTATTAAACAGAAAAAATTAAATAACTTTGGCAAATCATTTCGAATATTGTAGGATGTTTTTGACAAAAATAATATGAGCATTTCTCACCTCTTTTAGAAATTATAGGTCACAAAATAGTAAAAAAAAAACATTCTTTAGACAGAGTAGGAACAAACTTTAACGTTTTAATTAAGCTCAAATTCAAGAATTTTACCTTTATGAAGAGCATTGAAAAAGGTATAATTATAACAGATGATCCCACCTGTGACACATAGTATTCAAAATGTTCGCTTAATTTATTAGCGATTCTTAATATTTTTTGTTCACACATGCCCACACAGATAAATTATGGTCAATAACTCTCAACAAATTAAATTTACTAATTATATGTATCAATTATCTAAAACTTACTTGGGAAGCAGTCTTGTTCGCGTACATATTGTTCGCAAAAAACTTCACACCGACGAACACGTAGTTTGGACGTCTGGACACGATTCGGAAAAGTTCGTGTTTTTGTTCGCGTTTTGGTGTGTTCGTGATTGACGAAAAGTTTGATAGTGTAGACGGGACTTAAAACTCGTTTCGTGTTTTTTCATAGGGTTGCACATACGAGCACTCGGTTTGGGCTTTTCCTTCAAGTTGCGCTCGTTAGAAATAGTTTTGTACATTTTCGGCATTTTGTGCTTACTACGATCGACTCGTTTCGTGAGCTTTATTCCGTTTGCAGTTCTTATAACATACTTTGTGATTTTTCTTCAGTTTGCGCCTCCTAATACTCGTTCCGTGCGTTTTGAAACGTCTGCGTTTCTTGGAACACGTCATGTGCATTTTTATCAGTTTGCGTTTCCTACCACTAGTTTTGCGAGTTTTCAACCGTTTGCGCTTTTTAGGAAACGTTTTGTTTACTTCGTCAGCTTTCTCTGCCTACGACTCGTTTCGTGCATTTAATTCATTTAAGCATTTCAGGATATTAATCGTGCATTTTCGTCTGTTGGCGTTTCCTTGGATATGTTTCATGTGTTTTCATTTGTTTACGCTATTTATGACACTGTGTTTGTGCATTTTCGTCCGTTTGTCGGATGTGTGGCTTCATCCGTTTGCTTTTCTTAGGACACTTCTGTGCATTTTTATCAATTTGCGCTTCCCAGGACTCTTTTCGTGTATTTTCATGAGTTTGCTCACGCTGGGACTCGCTTAGGGATTTTCTGTCGGTTTACGCTCCATAGGACTCGTTTTGTGCATTTATGTAAGTTTGGGCTTCCTTGGACTCGGTTTGTTTTCTTCCGTCAGTTTGCGCTTCGTACCACTCCTGCGTTTTCGTCCGTTTGAGCTCCTTCGGACGTGTATAGGGCGTTTCGTCAGTTTTTGCTCATAGGGCGCGTTTCGTTTGGTTTCGTCTGTTTTCACTTTTAGAACACGTTATGTACTTTTTCATCTGTTTGCAATTCGTAGGTCTCGTTTTGTTGTTTTTCTGTCAATTTTCGCGTCATAGGACACGATTAGTGCTTCTCCATTAGTTTGCGCTTTCTTGGACTAGTCAGTGGCGGTGAGGTTTTCTAGAATACTGCCAGTGTGGTCCGCAGCATGTCGTAAGAGGCGACAAAAGCGGACGGGGCGTGGGGACAGGGAATCCCCTCTTCTATAATATTTTCCCGAGAGACAGCACGCCAATGAAGGGGGTGAGGAAGAACAAAAGACTCCTCAAACCTTAATACTAGGATCTTAGAATGTGAGGGAGTGTGATAGTAGAACGACTGAGAATAAGAGAGAAGAGATTTGAAGAATGATGATGAGTCGGAAGATTGATGTGTTGGCCATGAGTGAGACAAAGTTGAAAGGTAATGGTGAGATGATGTTTGGGAATGTATGTGGAAGAATATCTGGTGTGCGTGGGGGACATTCAAGAGAGGGAATTGTTGTATTATTAAGTGAAAGAATCCGTAAGAAAGTAGTTGAATGGTGTGAGGTGTTTGCAAGAATAATTTGAGTGTGAGTAAAATTGAATGTAGAGTCATGGGTATTTTCCAGTGCATATGGACCGAGATCGGAGAGGAGAGAGGAGGAGAGAGAAGAGTTTTGGGAGAAGTTAGCCGAGTATGTTGCAAGAGAGAGGAATGTTTGTAGAGTTGCGGTGATGGGGGACCTGAATGCGAGAGTGGGTGATGACGTATTTTAGGGTGTCGTTGGCAGGTATGGAGTAGCTGAGGAGAATGAGAGTGGCAGGTGCTCGATGAAATTGTGTGTGGAGAGTAAGTTAATGGTTTAGAATAGTATTTTGGAAAAAAGGAGTATAAACAAGTACACCTGTGTGAAGGTGAATGGAGGTGTGATAGTGGAGAGAGCGTTGTTGGGGTTTAAGTCAATTGTTCAAGACAAAGGCTGACTTAATTACGTTTGTTGCAAACTTTTAGAGTTCCAGCCACCCCTTATTCTTCCGAACGATTCGGAATTTGACACGCATTATGTAACCAGACTTCAATATTACAGACATAAAAATGGTAAAATACACTGAATTTCTCAGAGAGCAGTGACATACATTAAACAATTTAAACAATTTAAACAATTTATTTATCACAGGTGATACAGAGGTAGAATGTTTCTTAAGTCTAATACAATGGTCAAACATGAGTATAGCTACCTGTGGGCCCGAATAAGTTCAGCGACTTCTAGGGCATCCTACCGTTACATTACTCTAGGGCGTACAGTAATGTTTAACCTAATTCACTTAGCCTAGTTTCGCATTAGACTGATCAACAAGATAATGAAGTCGATATTGATGTTTAATTTTACAATATAGGTCATACGGACTATATTTAACAGTATATTCGATAACGATTTAGGAGCACACTGAAAATCGGCGATGTTACTCATGGCAAATTGCATTATTAGGACCAGATATGTAGGAGGCAGGATTTGACTTGGTGATCTTACACGACTAGTATTCTGATAAGAAGTGAGACTCACGATTTATTTTAAATACCTTGGAAGAATTACTTTCACGGATCTCCGCAGGTATTGAGTTCCAAGTTTTAGTTCCAACGAATAGTATACTGTGTTGCGAGCGGGCCTTTGAATAATAAGGAAGCATGAATTTACTTCTATTTCGGGTTAAATGGTCGTGGTGAACAGTTTACGCAGTTAATAGCTGTTGTAGACTATTGTCGCCATCATTGGTTAATGTTTTGTAAATGAAATTGAAGATGAAGATTTTGTAGAGATCCGAGAGTTTAAGTATTTGTAAATTTTTGAATGAATCATTTGTGTGAGCATTATATTCTAGGTTCTTTACCGCTCTGATGGCTCTTTTTTGCAGAGTAAAAATAATATTGGTTTTATTTTTATCAGTTCCATGCCATGCTTCTATTCCGTATTGCAAGTATGATGAAATGAGCGTTCGATAAAGCATTAGTAGGGCTGTTTCAGGCAGGAAACTTTTAACTTTATTCAGGATTCCGATGAATTTTGATAATTTAGAACTAATATGAGCGATGTGCTCTTTGAAAGTCAGAAGTTTATCTATTATGATGCCCAGAAATTTGCATGAGTTGGTTTCTTTGGTTTCACCTTCGCCAATTTTAATGCATGGTAGATATATATTTTTCTTGTTTGAGAATGTAATATAATTTGTTTTATCGATATTAACGCTTATATTATTAGGTTTAAGCCACAGTGAAACCTTATGGAGTTCATAATTTATAATCTCCGCAATCGTAGTGGGATTTTGGTTCGGAAGGACCGCAGAAAGCGTAGTGTCATCGGCAAAAAGTATGAATTTAAAAAGTGATGTAGATTTAATATCATTGATAAAAATCAGAAAAAAGAGAGGCCCAAAAACAGATCCTTGTGGAACTCCATGGCTAATTTTCTGTGGGTCCGATTTTGCGTCGTCAATGACAACGTATTGCTTCCGATTTGTTAGGTATGATTTGAACCAGTCATGGGCAACCCCACGAATGCCATAACAGTGTAGTTTCGAGAGTAATATGTTATGGTCCACACAATCGAATGTTTTTCGAAAGTCAAGAAATACAGAGAAGACAGTCTTTTCGTTATCTATATTAGAATAAGGAATTGTAAACGAATTAATATTGCATGTGTTGTTGATTTTTTACAGCGAAAGCCGTATTGTTTATCATAGAGAAATGATTTTTGTTCAAAATAAGAGTACATTTTTATACACAATTTTCTCGAATACCTTGCTAATAATTGGTAACATGGAGATAGGTCGATAATTATTTACACAGGTTTTTTCACCGTTTTTAAAGATAGGGGTTACTCTAGCAGCTTTGAGGAAGTTCGGGAAAGTGCCTAGTAAGAGAGACTGGTTAATAATATTGGATTTCAGCGGTGTCACAATATCAGCAATAATTTTAAGTACTTTAGTTGGAAACGTTTGTAACCCACTCGATTTGTTTTTCATGTTGTTCATGCACGCAATTACATCGGAGGAGTTTTTAGGCGTAAAGAAAAGGAAGTTGTGTGCTCGAATATGATTTATAAATTCAAGGTGATCAGTAGGTTCACTTGGAATACCATTGGCTATAGTTTTCCCTACGTTTACAAAGAAGTTGATAAAGAGATTAGCAATTTCATTCTTCTCATGGTATTTTACATTATCTTGAGTGATATATTCAATTTTCTTTTCATCGGCTTTATTCGGTTTACAACAAGAGTTAAGGAGGCGCCAAGTCTTTTTAACGTCAGCTTTGAATTGAGTAAACTTGAGGGTAAAGTAGCTCTTTTTTGATTTTCTTATCTGGTTTGTCACATAGTTTCTGAATCGGTTATATGTTTCTCTAGATATTCGCCCTTCGCAAAGGAGGGCTAGGTACGCTTGGCGTTTCTTTTTATTAATCACGATGTCTCTAGTAATCCAGGGCTTTTGTTTATTTTTCGGGGTAACTGTACGAGTTACAATTGGGGAACACTGATTGTATGCGGTCATTATAGTTTCAGTCAACTTTACAACTGCTTCATCAATGCTCTTTGCATTATTGTTTTGTTGGGTGATGTGCATTGTTGGCATTAATTATTCTTCTAGAACGGTGCACATTTCTTCTAAATTTGATTCGCTTATTTTACGATATGAGAAAGTTTCAGCCCTTGCTTTGGTGCAAGCGATATAGACATTTTTCTTTTCTTAATAAGAAAAACTGGAAAATGATCTGATAAGTCAGAGGTAATGATTCCAGCAAGAAAATCACTTGGGTCTGTCATAAAGATATTGTCAAGCAGCGTAGCACATTCTTAGGTTATTCGTGTTGGCTTTGTGATGATCAGAAGGAAAGATTTAGAATGAAATGCATTTAAGAAATTAGAGATTGGTTCATACCTGTCATGTTTCACCAAATCATAGTTGAAGTCACCGCATATTATTTTGTCATTGTAGAAGGACCTGTTGAACTGAGAAATAATGCGATTAAGGTCATTAAGGAAGGATATATAACAGGCTGTAGGAGGCCTATACACCGTTCCAAGCACAATTCGTTTGCCATCTCTAGACAGTTCTACGAATAATGATTCTATATGATCCTGATTCAGTGTTGCACTTGCTATGATTCTCGAATCCATGTGCTTAGAAATGTATGTACTGATTCCCCCTGTCTCGCTTGTTTTTCGTAGCGAATGGTAACTATGATAATTTTCAAATTTAATCATGTCTTTGGTCGAGTCATCTAGCCGGCTTTCGGTGAAGCTAATCACATCTAGGTTATACTTAAGTTCAGTAATAGTGCATTGTATCTCTTCCAATTTTGGATAGAGTGACCTACAGTTCCAACACAGTAGCGAAAAATCCTGCCGGGTTATTCGTATAGATTCGTGGAATTTTGATGTATTAGTATATCTACAGTTTTCAGAGTCGTTTAGTTTGGAAATATTCTATTTAAATGATTGAGATCCGGGTCGATTTCACCTAATATATCAGCGTGATCAGTCATTCAAAATTAGCAAACAGTAGGCAGTAAGTACTATTGTATAACTTAAAATGAAATACAGAGTCAAGATTAAAAGGGTATTCCTATCTAAAAACTAGCTTAGAAAGTATAGAAAAGAGTAAAAAATCTAGCGTGATTTCGTGAGTACACTCAATACTCAGTCCATGAGTGAATAATATTGGAGTTCAATATACAAAATTGATGCGTACAAATTGCTGAAGGCGTTGTTACAAAGTTCACGTACAACAGGTAAAAAGTTTCAAAAAAAAATTAACGGTGATGATAATCTAATCAGCTAATATGTTTTACACATAATAATAATTTTATTGGTAAAAAAAATTACACACAATTTGTGAGGAAAAGCGAACAGGGTGGATATCATTATTCCATTATACATTGGTAGGTACAAATTACTGATGGTGTTGTTGCAAGTTCCAATACAGTTGTCATAAATGTTCATATATACCTGTCATACGATTGTCAAAATTGAGGTAAAACTGACGTATATATCTTAAGAGGTTGGAACTGATTCATGACATGAAGTTATGCAGTTTGAAGATTTAGTGTAGGGTTATAGAATTCTAGGCGTTATTGACATACGAGTATATAATTTGACACAGTTACATGTTTTGATACCTAATTGAGGTGATCACCCAAGACCTGTTTCGATGATTTATCCAGTTGCAGCATCAGGTATTGGTCGAGCTTAATCAGACGTCCCGAATCCGGTTGTCCAGGAGTGGATGCGAAGATGTTTCCAACCTTGGTCCTGGTGGTTCCAATTTTTTTCCGGGAATTTTCTCTTGGCTACTCTCAAGGTGTACATTAAATTTTGATCCCGTAACCAGAATAAGTAACATTGGAAGATTATACACTGTATTGGGTTGCACGACCAAAGTCCAAAGAAGAAGCAAGTTGGACCAACAACGATCAGGCATCAGGTACGGAACAGGCTCCGTGAGGTGTCGACCACAGTGCCACCTACAAAAAACGGACTAATTCGGACTCTTAATAGTAACTAAATTCAAAGACCAACCAGAGAGTGAAGATAATTAGAACCTATACCAAGCGGTCACGTCGCAAGAACGTAAAGAAGTAGGATTCCAATGTCAGTAATTGGGATTCTTCATTTTGAGAATCCCAGACACGCGTTGATGGATTAGATTTTGATTAGCAGGGGAGCGATTGGTCGTTTGCTTGACGTGCATGTATACCATGGTGAGATGCATGGGATTTTGGATCTTTACTTGGTGGAAGGAAAGTTGAGAGTGAGTGGAGTGGGGAAAGGTGTAAAAAAAGGAGTGGGGTATGAAGTGATGATGCAAAGAAGTGGCATCAATCTGAGCGGGAATGTGAGTATCATGGGAAGATGAAAGTAGAAAATGGGAGGGTGAAGGAAAGGAGGTTGGTGGAGTGGAAGGGGAATGAAAGTTATTCATAGATTAGTGATAAAGTGTGCAAGGGAAGTGTGTGGGGTAAGGAAGGTGGGAGGAGGGATTAGAAAGGGGTGTGAATGGTGGAACGGGGATGTAGGAGCGGCTGTGAGAAGAAAGCGGGGAGCGTTCGAAAGATGACTGAAAATGGGTATCCAGCAAAATTTTAAGGAGTATAGGGAAAGAAGAAAGAAGTGAAGAGAATGGTAAAGAGTCCAAAGAGGACGGCGGGAAGAGTGGGGGAGGAAATTAGGACGGGACTTTAATGGGGGAAAGAAGTTTTTTTTTGAAGGAAGTGAAGAGAGTCAGGAAAGGACAGGTGGAGAGTGAAACTGGAGTGAAGGATGCAAATGGTAAATTGCAAGTAGAGGGACCTGATATGCGGAAGAGATGGGCGGAGTATTTTCAGAAACTAATGAACGGGAATAATGAAAGGGTGGCGAGAGTGGTAGCTTTTGGAAGTGATGTTAGAATGCCTGTGTTTGGAGAATTGAATAGCAGTCGAATAAGAAGCAAATATGTGAAAGGTGCGTTGAATATGATGAAAAATGGAAAAGCTCCAGGAACGGATGCCTGTACGGTTGAGTATCTAAAAAAAAGAGGAAATGCAGTTGTATAATGGTTGGTACGTTTGTTTAATGCTAGAAAAGTCCCTGTAAATTGGAGTAATGCGTGTCTCGTTATGTTGTATAAGGGAAGGATGACAGGTATGAGTGCAGTAATTCCAGAGGTATAAGTCTACTGAGTGTCACTGGGAAGTGGTATGGAAGGGTTTTAATAGGAAGGGTGAGAGTAATGACGGATGGTGCGCTAGCTGAAGAACAATGTTTCTTTAGAAGTGGTAGAGGTTAAGTGGATCAAATGTTTTCTGTGAGACAGGTGAATGGGAAATACTTGGCAAAAGGAAGAGATGTGTATTGGGCATTTATGGATCTGGAGAAAATGTAAGACAGGGTGGACTGTGGGGTATTATGGCAGGTTGTAGGCTTGTATGAAGTTGGTGGGAGACTGTTGAATGTGGTCAAGAGTTTCTATATTGATGGCAGAGCATGTGTGAGAATAGGTAATGAGGTGAGTGACTGGTTTCCAGATGTGACAGGCGTGAGGCAGGGATGTATGCGTGATGTCGCCGTGATTCTTCTATTTGTTTATGGATGGTGTAGTGAGAGAAGTGAATGCGAGAGTGTTAGGAAAAGGTGCGCAGCTGCTGGGACAAAATGGTACGAATTGGGAAGTATGTCAGCTTTTCTTTGCAGATGATGCAGTGATTTTGGCTGATTCAGAGAAAAACTGTGGAGACTGGTTGCAGAGCTTAGTAGAGTGTTCGAAAGGCGTAAGTTGAGAGTGGATGTAAATAAAAACAAGGTGATGAGGTGTTCAAGAGGTTGAGTGTTTGGAACATTGATGTGAGGATGAATGGTGAAGTATTAGAAGAAGTTGAGCATTTTAGGTAGCATGGGTCAGTCGTGGCTGTGAATGATAGTATGGAAGTAGAAATGAAACATCGAATGAATGAAAGCTGCAAGACTTACGGTGTAATGAAGAAAGTTTTTGAATGCAGGATTATTAGTATGAGTGTTAAAAAAGCACTGTTTGAAAGCCGAATCGTGCCAGTTTTGCTGTATGGAGCAGAGTTTTGGGGTTTGAGAGCAGCTGAGAGGAAGAAGCCGGATGCATTTGAGATGAAGTGTTTAAGGAGAATGTTTAGAGCAACAAGAAGAAATAGAATTAGAAATGAGTAGGTTAGGGAGCAGACGGGTGTTGTCAAGAAGATGAGTAGGCGGGTGGATGAAAGAGTGCTTGGATTTTTCGGGCATGTTGAAAGAATGAATGTTGAGCTTCTGGTGAAAAAGATTTAGGCGTTGGAGGTGAGTGGTATTAGTGCGCGAGGACGGCCACGGATGAGTTGGATCGATGGGGTGAAAGTGCATTGTATGAGAGGGGTCTTACTCTGGGCATGGCGAGAGGGATGACTGCGGACAGAAGTGATTGGTGGAAGCAATGTTGAGGATTTAAATTTTGACGCGGTCACTGGACGTCTGTCCACATGTGACGAGGTGTATGATTGTCCTTTCATGTGCGAGAGGGGGGGAGGACTGCGCGCAATGAAGCGGTATGGGTAAACCAGCTATGGCTATCGGGCGTGACTGAGGAAGAGAGTGTGCTGGCCTGCTATTGATCCAGGCAGTTTTGGTGCGGCCTGTGTTGCCTCTCTAGTTTCCTAGTGACCAAGGATGACTAAGGTTGAATGTTTATTGTTTATCTCTTCCTTTTGGCTTGCTGTCGGCTACCCTCCCGTAACGGGAAAACCCTGGTATATGTATGTACGGCTAGTTGCGTTCCGCTTCATCCCTCTGCTCTTTTTAGGACACGCTTTCTGTTTTTTTTGTCAGATTGCACTTCATAGGACACAATTTTGAACTTTCATTTGTTTGAGCTTTCTAGGACTCGTTTCATGAGTTGTCATCCGTTTGCTCATCCTAGGACTCGTTTTAGGCATTTCTGTCAGTTTATGCCCTCTAAAATTTGTTTCGTACTTTTTCGTCAGCTTGTGTTTCCTACCACTCGTTTCGTGCGTTTTCATTCGTTCGCACTTCCTAAGACGCGTTCTATGCATTTTCGTCAGTTTGCGCATTCTACCACTCGTTTTGTGTGTTTTCATTGGTTTGCACCTATTATGACACGTTTTGGGCATTTTCTATTCTACCGTTTGCTCATCCCAGGACTCGTTTTTTTAGTTTTTGTCCGTTTGCTCATCCTACGACGCGTTTTGGGCTTTTCCTACGCTTCATAAAACACCATTTGCCCTTTCCATCAGTTAAATTTGCGCTACCTAGCACTCATTCGTTATCATATGTTTGAGCTTTTTAGTCCAATTTTTGCATTTTTATCAGTTTACTTATCCTAGGACTCGTTTTGTGATTTTTCAACCGTTTGCTCATCCTAGAACTCGTTTTGTGAGTTTTGGTCCGTTTGCTCATCATAGGACTCGGTTTGGGCATTTCCATCAGTTTGCGCTAACATGACTCGTTGTGTGTTTTTTCGTCATTTTGTGCTTCTACGACTCGTTTCGGGCATTTATCTCCGTTTGCTCATCTTACGACTCGTTTAGGGCTGTTCCGGAAGATAGCGCTCCGCATGACTTGTTTCGTTTTTTTTTTCGTTTACGCTTCCCACGACTCGTTCGGTGTGCTTTCAACCGTTTATGCTTCTAAGAACCCATCTTGCGCATTTTCTTCGGTTTGGGCTTCCAAGATTTTGTTTTGTTCATCTTCGCCAGTTTGCGCTTTGAAGCGCTCGCGTGTTTTCATGTTTTGTGCGTTTTCGTCAGTTTGTGCTTCCTAGGACGTGTTTCGTTTGTTTTCGTCTGATTTCGGTTCATAGGACACGTTTTATGCATTTTCTTCAGTTTGCACTTCCTATTACTCGTTTCGTGAGTTTTCATCGGTTTTTGCTTTTAATGACACTTTTTGTGTATTTGCGTCAGTCTGCACGTCCTACAATTCGTTTCAGTATTTTCGTCTGATTGCGCTCCCTAAACGCATTTCGATTTTTTATATCTGATTTCGCTACTTAGAATACGTTGGTTTGTTTTTTCGTCAGGTTGTGCTTCTTCAGACTCGTTTCATGCGTTTTCATACGCTTGCGCGTTTTTGGATACGGTCTATGCACTTTCGTCCGTTTGCTTAACATGGGACTTGTTTTGTGAGTAATCGTCTGTTAGCTCATTCTAAGCATCGTTTTGGTTTTTTCCGTCAGTTTGAGCTAACTAGGACTGGTTTTGAGCTCCTTCGTCAGTTTGAGCTTCCCACGACTCGTTTCGTGCGTTTTATCAATCTGCGCTTCATAGATACGTTTCCTGTTTTTCGCCAGTTTGGGCTTTATATGACTAGTTCAGTGCTTTTTCGTTAGTTAGCGCTCCCTAGCCTTTAGTGTAATTTCATGCTTTTGCGGTTTTCGTCTGTTTACGCTTCCTAGGACGTGTTTTGTTTGTTTTCGCCTGATTTTGGTTCATTGGACACGTGTTGTACAATTTCTTCAGTTTGCGCTTGCTAGAACATGTTTTATTTTTTCATCAGTTTGCGCCTCCTAGGTCACATTTTGTGCGTTTACGTCCATTTATTCGTCCCTGGACTCATTTTGCGAGTTTTCGTGCGTTTGCACATCCTAGGACTCGTTCTGGGCTTTTCCGTTGGTTTGCGCTCCCAGAGGAATCGTTTGGTGCTTTTTCATCCGTTTGCTCTTCTTGGAACAAATTGTATGCATTTTCGTCAGTTTGCGCATCCTCGGACTCGTTTTGTGCCTTTTCGTCCGTTTGTTCATTCCAATACTCGTTTTGTGAGTTTTCGTCCGTTCGCTGATCTTAGATTCGTTTGTGCTCATTCGTCAGTTTGTGCTTCCTTTGACTCGTTTCGTGCGCGAGTTTGCGTTACTTAGGACACGTTTAGTGCTCTTTCGTAAGTGAGCGATTCATCCGACACGGTTTTTGTTTGTCAGTTTGCCTCTACCTACGACTCGTTTAGAGTGTTTTCATTCGTTTGCGCTACACATGACTGGTTTTGGGCTTTTCGTCAGTTTACGCTTCCTGCGACTCGTTTCGTGGTTTTCATACGTTTCGCTTCTTAGGAAAATTTTTGTGTATTTTCGTCGGTTTGTTTTTTCTATGACTCGTTTCATGCGTTTTTGTGAATTTTTTAACTTCTTGTGACTTCTATGACTTTTTTCGTGCGCTCATCCTAAGGCTCGTTCAGAGCTTTTACGTCAAATTGCGTTATATGACTTGTTTTGAGGTCATCCGTCAGTCAGCACTTCCTTGCACTCGAACGTTTTCATCCGTTTGCGTTGTTTAGGATAGTTTTTGTGCGTTGTAGTCCGTTTGCTCACCCTATGACTCGTTTGAAGCTTCTCTGACTGTTGGGGTTTCAAGACTTGTTTTGTGTGTTTTCATCCCTTTGCGATTTCTTTGTCCAAACTGGACACGTTTTGTGCATGTTCGTCAGTTGGCGCATCCTAGGACTCGCTTTATGCATTTTCGTCCGTTGACTCATCCAAGAACTCCTTTTGCCTTTCCGTCAGTTCGCACTTCGTTCCAATCCGTCAGTTTACGCTTCTTAGCAGTCGTGCGATTTCGACCGTTTGCGCTTCTTAGGACGTGCTTTGTGCTTTTCCGTCAGTTTCCGATTCTGTTATACTCCTCAGTATAACTGTCAATGATCTACGATCAATGAAAAAAGGTAACAACGCCAAGAACTGGAGGAGGTGACTGGCCAGCATTTCTTTCCATAAAATTTCTGAAAGGACCAAATAAGCTGAAGATGCGAGAATTCCAAAAATCTATTCCTTCCAGAAGGATCTACTCGTCAGGATACCGAAACGACGCGGATACGCCAACAGAAAATGCTAGGAACATCGACGTACGATTACATGTTATATTTTCTTATTGTTAATATTATCTAAATGGGGATTGTAGTATAACTATATTTATAGAATTAATCACCCATGTATTTGAATTGCTTCAGTAAGTAGCTCCTGTTCATATAATAGAACGCCAATATCATAATTACTAATTAGCATCTACGAAGGAGCGCCGACCGCGGCGGTTGCCTTCGAGGGACGCGGGCAGTTGAGGGGAGGCGATCATTGTGAAAGGATGAACGAGAGAGAGCGCTTTTTGTGCGCTACGGCCTTGCGGCTGTGTGCGCTTAATTGCAAAGTAAATCGTATTACTATAACTACCAAATTGATTCCTAGAAATCAGTTGTTTCTTTAGCCGTGGCTGAGCTAATTAACATCAATACCAAACGATTGCCCAGCTTCTTTCAAGATGGCGGAGCAACTATCAGTGACTCGCATACCAACGGAACCGCCTGCACATAAGATGATTATTCTCCCCATCCCATGCCTTTCTAAACGCTCTTGACTTTATACCTCTAATTATATTGGATGCGTATTCAAGCAAGTAGGCGCTATCATTCTGATAAATGTCTTATGCTTTTTCATTTGAAGGTGCCTTCCTTAACCCTTTATAATGAGATGAATAAGTAAAGAGAAAATAGATGAATGTTCGAAGCCTTTAAATGCGGCTAAAAACGCTAATCAAAGTCCTTCGAAATTATATAATGGTATTTAAATATAATAATTCAATACACAATATTCTTTTATGGGTGGTGGCAGCTCCCATTATACTTCATCATGAGTAATCAGGAATAGAAAATAGAATGAAGTGGCGAATAGAAAAGTTACGACGATTCAATGATACCGAACAGATCACACACAACCGGAAAATCATTAAGGTATGTGGCGTCAGTGAAATCAAAATTAACCATCACAACATTGACGGCAGCGGTGTAGGATCGTAACAATGATGAATCATCGGTGGGATTCAAAAACGAATGGTCGAAACACATATGACACGCGTTGTGCTTTTTCATCAGTTTGCGCTTCATAAGACACGATTTGCGTATTTACGTGAGCTTGCTCACCCTATGACTCGTT
The DNA here is from genome assembly GCA_030386875.1 of Morinoia aosen. Taxonomy (NCBI): domain Eukaryota; kingdom Metazoa; phylum Arthropoda; class Malacostraca; order Amphipoda; family Talitridae; genus Morinoia; species Morinoia aosen. The sequence goes on along the minus strand of CM059579.1, from coordinate 31,052,354 downwards.
GTTTGCTTTCCGTCAGTTGACACCACGGTAAACATAAGACAGGTAGGAGCATTCAAGTAATTTCTAGAAAGAGCCCTGGGTGCGGTGACGTCACGGGCTCAGAACGAATAGCAACCGAGATAAATAGAGATACGCCAATACGCCCCCTGTCGACAATATTTGACAATATCGAGTCAGCTGTACGACGAGTTAGACAACAACAATACCGGTCATTGAATCGAGCGTAATGGCGAGTAAATTTTTATATAAAATCTAAGTATATCTAGAACTTGGTATGAGGTAATTGCCTTATAATTATTCTCTGGAGCTTGAACGTGGAAGGTGTGAAACTGAAAATTTTTTATTACAAGTTCGTTATCTGTGAATTTATGGAAATTTGTGGGGGCGTTTCAAATCGTTTGTGGATTTATGGTAGTAAAATTTAGTTGAAGGTTTTTCTGAACACGTTGCTATGCAATAATGTGAGAAATAATCTCGGGCAGATTTTTATTAGATGTGCTCAATTATTAATGCTTTAAAACATTTCTTAGTAAATTGTAGTTTTCCATGCCAATTAAAAGGGGGTTGAAGATAATATTTTAGACAGCTGACATGCCAGTTTGCTTGAATTCAATGATTATAATTGTCTGTCTTTTTTTAAATGTGTCTTGAAAATTTTACTTTATGAGTGACTAATCAATTATATTAACCAAAATTGTTTAATAGTTGAATTATAATCATTGATCATAATCTAATACCTGGCAAAGGTGAAAAGACTATGAAAAATTGGTCAATAATAATTCCACTTATGCATTACAAGACTTGATTATAGATAACATTACTTCAAATTGTAGTTCCAAATGTAATGCTGAATTTGTAGATTTATACCAGTAAAAATACAATAATCAGATTCAATTTAAACAGAAAGACATGTATCATACTACAAATTGCAAAATGTAGTTAGCCTAGTCTATGAAATAATTTTGCAACAATTATACTGGATTAGATTGGGTAAATGTGTAGCGTTGGTCAGTAATCAATATTCCACTTTTTGGTGTCTAATCGTAGTTAATTAGATCAAAATAAACAAGTTTTCTTCTATGCACTTTCCGTCAGAAATGAATATTTTACAAGTTATAGCGGTAAATTAGTTACCGGCACTCCTGTGTTTGAAGCGGAAAGAAATTCCTTGATCCCGTGGTATGGCCACGCTGCAATGAAGACTTGTTTCCAGCCCGATCGTCTTCAAGGACGAAACCAAACCTACCGCTATATCTCGTTAACTACTCATTTGACGAAAAAAGTGTATAGAAGAAAAGTTGTTTATTTTGATGTTATTACCATATTCTAGCAACAAAAATTCAAAAATCGATGAGTAGCTGTTTATTCGAGCGCATTCGTCATCAAAGACGAAACTAAACCTACCGCCATAACTCGTTAATTAAATACTCATTTCCGACGGAAAGTGCATAGAAGAGAAATTGTTTATTTAGATCTAATTACCTATTTCTGGGAACCAAAAAGTGGAAAATCGATTACTGACCAACGCTACACATTTACCTTAGATTGTACTAAACTTGAATGCAGATTTTGACAAAAATCAGAAGTGTTGATATGAAACTAATTATTCAAATAAATGACAATTCTATGCAGATAGCATGTGCCATAGATTTTCAATTTTAATTTTCAATATAAAGGTAACTTTACAACTACATTATGAGAAGAACAAGTGCCAAATTTTTAGTTAGTTGTATTGATCTTTATTATCAATTGCTTGAGATTTATAGAAAGAATAAACCAGGTTGTGGGGTTGTTTTGCTAATAAGAAATACTGAAATTTGTTAGCCTATAAATGTAAATGCTATTAATATCAAATCTACCCCAGCTTTTGACATATGAAGAAGATTTCAAATGCAACTTTATGTTTAAATGCAATAATATAGCTGGCTTGTAGAGATGCCTAATGTTATATATTGTAATGTAGTTATGCTAAGACGCTTGAAGGCAAGATGCTTAATTATGGTGATTGATTCAAGTGGGACAATTATTTAAAATAATTAATTGTGATTGTCTATATAGAGCTGATACACAAGAAAATGGGGTTGAAAAGACCAATTGACTATCTTATATGGACGATTGACACAAGAGAGAGTAGTGAAACAGAATATGTGGGTGAAGATCAGATTTACATCGACACCCAGATGTATGTTCTGAACTATAATTAGGGTAAGGGAAAATTGGTGAATATGAGTAGCTTATTAAAAAACTCTCAAGAGGAAATGACAAGTTCGAAAGAATTTAGTAATGGATTGGGTGATTGAGGCACTGGAAACCAATCTTATGGGTCATGAAGTTACATTTTACTATTTATGTGAATGAAAAAGATGTGTAAGACTTGTGTAAAGTTTTCGACTAATCTCATCCATCCTTGCTTCCAATTTACAGTAGGGAAAAATAAATTTCACAACTGAAACAGAAATGCTTCAATCAAGAGGCAGGTTTTGATCAAATATTACATATTGTTATTGTAGTATGTTTATTTTATATATAAATTCATTTTATTCTTTTACTAAGTTTTTGTATCAGTTGTATCAAAATTTTGTTATTACTGCTCTAAGAGCAAATAATATTAGTCATGATTGATAATTCTACCACTTTCTGTACCTTTTCTCAGTTTTTCTCATTTTCCAACTGGAGTAGTATATGAAATTAATGTATGCTACTTGCCAGTCACTGCCCTGGGAATGTTTCACCTTCAATGAATGCTGCATAATGATATCTACCTACTTCAGTTGGACATTAATTACACTGCCTGTTCAAAGAATGGTCAACTAAATTAGCTAAATAATATAATTCACAAGGCGTCAAAAATATTCTTCTTCTCAGGCAGTCACTAAGTAAGCATGCTCAATTCCCCAAGCAGCTTGAAAGAAAGCCTCTCCATCTCATGAATTGGCATACATAGGAGCTTGTCAGACTGTTTATGATGTTACGATGACATCCTCACTACTGTAACTCCTGGAACTGTAACTAGAAGAACTTCAATCGTTATAACAGACAATTCAACATGATTTTTTACCCCTCAATCAACTTTTGAAAGCATCTCTGTAACTTTCCAATCTGGAACTAATAGAAGCTGTCAAGAACCCTGGGTCAACCAGATCTGAATTTTGAACAATGTTTATTGGAAGAAAATATCAAAGCATTTTATGACCCCTCATGTTCAAGGAAATTATTTTCTTGCCCCATCAAGGCAAAAAGGGAGCAAAAAAGATGGAATGGATGAAAAAAAGCTGTTAAAATGGAGAGAACACCTGTTCTGTATAAACATTTCAACATTATATCACAAATATATCCAAAGCTGTGAGCCATTTTGACAATATTTATTCTTTTAATTTATGATTGGCAGTAATGGATACCGGCATTGCAAAGTACAAAATGAAAGCTTTAGCAATTACTACAACGTTTGTTTACTGCAGAAACTCCAAGATGCTCGTCTTCACCTTAGATAAATGAAGACACCCGTGGAGTTTCTCATCTGTACCCTTTTGGCCTGCAATTGCAAGACTCGCTGATCAGCAGCTCAGAGAAACACCTTGGACTTCTTTGGGGAGGTAAGATGGTTGAACTCTAGTCAGAATGGAAAAATAAATGGCACAATGATAGTCAACATGGTTCAATTGATGGCTTGTGATATGAAATTTCAGGCGAATTATGTTCAGTTTACATGTGAGATGTTACATTAATTATTTTTCAAATTCTAGACTCGCTGTGAGAGAACTGTTTTATTATTTATGATATGTTAATTTTTTGGTAATGAAAAGCTTTATGTAACATAGCTACTGTGTACTTGACAGAGTGTTAGCTAGAAAGATGTACGTACATTTCCTTTTCCTTTCTTTCTATCTTTCCATGTCTCCTCCCTCTTATCCTCCTTAATGGTGAGCATCATGTCTTCCATTTTTCTGACGAGGGAGAGTGGGGCCAATAAAGGAGGGTGGGTGTGACTTGAAAGGGAAGTGAGACTTCCTTTTAGAAGGGAGCTTGTGACATTTAAACACCTCGTATTTTAGGTTTACATTCGTGCTTTTATGTAATTCTGTCCCCATTACATGCCTGTGCTACTCAAAAAATTCCTCGAATGTCGTTTCCACAGCAAGTCCATATTTTTTGTACTTGAATAAAAAGATATCTTGAATTAAAAATTTTAAATATTGATTTCTTTTGGTACTCTGATGCCCTGTTTTTGATCTGAGAAGAACCAATGCAAGGTGCTTGATATGAACACGAGATGTGAACCGAGCAGGACCGCGTGAAGAGCGGTGTGGCGGGCTGCACGCTGTCCATCAACTACTTGTACTACAACCGCTTCCTGTCAGGCTGGGAGCCTCTGGTGGAGCCCTGGAGGTGCGCTGATGTGCCTGTTCTTTTTGTCTTGCTCTCTTGGTTGTCTAGGCATGCATTTTCTGTTGTTTATATTGTTTTTACTGCTCTTCCTCCTCTCACTTGTTTAACCCCAAAATACTAAATTTCATTTACAAACGCCCTAGCTATTAGGTGTGTAATTTGGTGAATCTCAAGTTGAATCTCTGAATTGAATAGCGTTGATTTAAACGATGACTGCTTGAGACTCGTGAACTAAATCTTATGCTAGAAAAAATTAATCATAAGTAAGAACCAGTAACAACTTGATTCAATATTGATAAATTGACATTATCTAATACTCAATTACTCAACTGGTAATGCAAAAAAGCCTGAAACCCAGTAATTAACTGATATAACAATACTTGGGGCCTGGCTATTCGATTGACGAAATGTATTATCTGAGACGGTATTTTATATGTCCTTCAGGTGCTCGGTTTCATGGCTCAAGATCTTGTATGGAGCGACGTGCATGTCGCCGCTGTCCGTGCAACTGAAGGCAGAGAAAAGCATGAAGCTCGACATCACGTCGTCGCTGCTGGAGCTCTACAAGATGGTCAAGATCAGCTGGACCAAAGACTATTATTATACAACACAGACGGTGGAGCTTCCAACGATAGGTACGCTGCGCGCATTGGTTAGGGAGTATTTGCATACAAGACTACGTAATTATATCAGTTATTATTGAGGTTCGTCCAGTTTTTGTCTTTGGAAGAATGAGTGTATCAATGATCCATGGATTACCTGCGTATATCATATCACAGTTCAGTTTGAATTTTCTAAGCCCGTTCTTATTAGAACATTTGAAACACTGATGCAAATTCGACATTTATGAATTAACATTCTTTATGTATTACGTTGGTGTTAAACCTTCTTTATTTACCAGACTTAATTAATTTATACGCTGTCATGCAGTTTTAGAAGTCTCACTTTTTGTTTATATTATGTGTAATTTTAAAATTGCGTTATAGAATTTTGAACCTATCTTTGTTTATGTATTGGTAGTTCTATTTAATCATGTTGGTCAAATTCTAGCTACTGTCAAACGGACGCTAATTTCAGAGTACAGGAAACTGAATAAGACAAGAATGAACAGATATAAAGCATTATAGTTCATGAATGTATTAATGAAGCATACTAGAGCTGTTTTTCTTTCACAAATACATTGGCAGAGATTTGCTGCAGATCATGTAAACCGAATTGCTCATTACATTTTTTACTTACTTGGTGGCGTGCCTAATAAGCAAGGGAATCAGCTCAGCCAATGTGTATTATCATGGAAATATTCTTTCAGTATTTTATAACTACTGGTACACCTCCTTTTTTGAGAAGGGGGAAGGTTGTTTGCTGCTGGCGCTGCGAGAAGGTCGAGGTTTAGGGTTTTTTGGTGTACATTACCCGTCAAAAATAACGGGAATCGGTAATTTCCGAAATAATATTTCAGATGTGGATTAAAAACAAATATATCCAACCCCGCAGTACTTGCGATTAGAATATTCTTAATCTAGTGCACTGGTGAAACTTCTATCAAAAATAGCAATTAATCATCCTAAACAGCGTGACAGAGCGACAAATCAACTGAACTTCAACATGGCTTCCCCACGATTTCCGATGCTTTTCTATGGCTTTTATATACTTTGCAAAGTCTCAACTGGTGATATTCTAACCTACCAATACACGTGATATTCATTCCGACTCTGAATCTGCTGGGTTAAGGCACCGCAAATTGTAGAGTTGATGAAGCTTGTATAACAGATACGCTCATCTCACACTTTCGGCTGGTGGGTGTCACACACACACACACACGGACGGATGGACGGACAGACGCACGCGGCTTCATTTAAAATATAGATTCTTACCGATCATCCCTGCTTTATATTTTGGCATTGTTTGTAGGCTGATAAATTTTTCAGCCTAACCTATCTCGTTGCCGTGCTATAGATGGGCACCATTGTCACCATAATCATCACACAATTAATGACGTTAGCGTCATAAGCAATGGAAAATCTAGAAATTCTCTTTTTTCAGGACCGACAACCGCAAAGCTTTTGCTGTGAGTGTCGCTTGCTCGGATGGAAGGGAGCCCTCTCAGCTACCGTCGCCTCACGCCCTTCATCCCCTTCACGCTGCTCAACAAAACGGGCTCTGCTCTCACCTTCACCACCTTCAATTCCTTTGCGTGTGGGTGAGTGCTCATGTAGAGATAGTTCGCCTAGGTAGGCAGAGATGGACGTGGTGTGATCCACAGGTATGTCGAATATCGTCTAAACAAAACAGGTCTCTGTTTGATTTGTTTTTGAAAAGTAAGTATGGACAGAAGTGCGCACTGTTTACAGGGGATTTTTACTGAACCGTAACTTCTTAAGGGGATACAACTCTTATTTCTATAGGAATTAGTGCTCCTTGGGGAAAATGTGAGATCCCTAGCTGAGAATTGGGTAATCCTTTTTTTGTTTAAATTTTTTTTTTCTGGACCATATTTTTCAAGTTCACACTGTCTTGTTTTTCGTTTGCTCCTCTAATTTTTTGGGGCCCCTCAGGGGGATCAACTTTTGTATCTATGGGAATTAGCGCTCCCAGGAGGCCAATGTGAGGACCCAAGCTTAGAGTGAGGTAGGCCTTCTTTTGTTGAAATTAAATGTTTGGTTATACTGAAGGACCATCTATTTTTCGGTTCACTGTTGTCCTGTTTTTCCTCACTTACTACTTTCTACTTCACCTTTGATCTTGCTTCATTAACTCCTTTCTCAAATTATTATTCCTATACCCTTTCTGCATAGATTCAGCGTTCCTTCAACTCCATACTTAATGGTGCCTTCATCCTTCCTCTCTTTTGATTGCATTTGTTGCTGCGGATAGGGAGGTCTCAAATAATTAATAATCTAAGCTAATCCCTTTTATTCCCATCCTTTCTCCTGTTTGCTTTCAGGGATATTCGGATTCATATGCATTTCCTGGTGAACACTTTTGGTCGTACTCACCATTTCACGGTTTGCAATGACTCATGGCCATCTTCTTCATCTCGATCTTAGCACAAGTCTCCTTTCATCACACACACACATCTCTTGCAAGTTCTAACTTCTCTCACTGTGACCATGAATTGCACCTACATCACAGAAATGCTGTTTTGTTGCGAGTTTGCTAATTTTTCTTTTCCTTCCAGGTTCTGGAACAGAAGAAAGTGGACCCTCAATCCATTAGCAAGAAAAATAAGGAGAAGAATAGGAAATGGCTGTAAATGTGCAAGAAAAGTATGGAGAAACGATAAATTTTCGAACCAGAAAACGTGAAACGGCCGTACGTGTTTATAAATGTATATATACTAGATACTGAGAGGAAGACTTCTTCAACGGTCAATTGTTACCATGATAGATTCAACTTAGAAACCCCCCTCGGGGGTTACGAGTATTTTATCTGTGGGAATTAGTGCTCCTATAGGGAGCATGTGAGATCGCGAGCTGACGTTTAGGAAGCCCTTTTTTAATGGAATATTTTTTTTTGACGGACTGATTCAGTCCTTGGTTGTGTTCGGCAAAATCAGTCATTTGCCTGGCTTCTGCTAGACAGGTCGTGAAGGAATCAATTGAAACTGTCCAGAGCCTAACACTTGTTGCTCGCAGATAACGTTCTTCCTCATCAAGTTTTTTGTGAAGTTTAGAACTTTACAATCTATCAGAGTACATCATTATGGAAGACATATGTGAAAGAAAAAGGGAACAAAATAACAAACAATTAAGTTTCTTCCATTGGTGAAACTGGGTCCCGACAGTGTTCCATTTTGATAACACAGATATTACCTGTGTTTCATTTACAGTCCTGCAGCGCTACATGAGCGTTGAACAAAATATAAGTTATTGCGTTTACTCGTGGAGGGAGTATATATGGAGGGAACGTAGCCGTCTGTGAAGAGAACCAGTTTTTGAGATTTCTCCTCTGTCTGTGGTAACCAATAGCGGTCTCGCGAGAGTGACGTCAGCACGGAAGCCAGTTACCTACCAACTACGTTAGAGTGCACACACGCTCGCTGAATGCTCTTCCAGCTGTTTAGTTAATCATTCAATGGATAATGATTAATTTGGGATTCTACGACTGCGAAAGACAATAAATTGTGTTTCCTAACTTGAGGACACTTGATAACATCAAAATTACTAGCAAAGATACATTTAGAGTTGAAAACTATGATGATTACAGGCCCTTGATTATAACAAATTAGAACGACTTGCACGCACACCTCACCCTTTGACTTGTGGTGAGGTACTAATCTTGCTTTGGAAAATGAGGTGGGGTTGTAGGGAAGGTGGGTGGAGCCAACTTCAGCCAAGCGTCTGTGGTTGGTTCAGAATTGTGACGTGTCGGGCATTCACACCGCCCGAGTGTTTCAACTTTTGCAGCCAAATTGAGCCCGATCGGAGTGCGCTATGCTCCCTCCATATATCCTAGCTCCATGCGTTTACTTGATTAAGTTGAATTTAATTCGCATTTTCATCATTTTTCAAAAACGGAGGCGTTTTCAGGTTTTTGTCACTCATGAAAATCGTTTTACTTTGCGTTTTTCTGCATGTGGATGAAGTATGTGCATCGAATTACAGAACACTTTGTGTATTATAAACGTAGTGTTCAACAATGCTAAACTGCTTCACTAATGTATTCATCAAATAAATACGGATGCAATTCTAGTTTTACCAATGTAATAAAACTTAGCCAAATGCGTGTTTTCCTATATTGGGGGATTTTTATTGGGAAAAGTGGAGCTGCTTGAATGACTACCAATACTGCCAATATTCCTGTAGCCACTTCAGCAGCTACACTTTTAGTTCAATGTTGCTCGTTATTCATATTTTCAATTATTTAACCCTTTCGGTACTAACGGCTACTCCAGTGCCAAGATGGCTAGTGCTTCCAGTTTAGGCCATCTAAGCTAATTGTAAAGTAATTTAACTAGTGAGGGAATATTTTGGCGTAAATAACAAAATTAGGGAAATTACAAACAATCATTAAACAAGGTTTTAAACAATTCTAGAAGCCTGCACGCGTTAATTACCATAGGTTACCATAAGACCCTGTAATTACCATAGGACCCTGTAGCATAGGCACGCGTAAGTTCATGCTACAGGGCCCGTGCAACACATTCAATACCCTTTCCATTTAACTAGAGCAAACTTTTTCTGAACTTTGTTTATTTTTGGTAAATTCCGGCAAAACTTATAAATAATTTCTACGTAACTACAAAAACTTTATCATCAACATCAAAAATTTCTGTCGCCAAGCATAGAGCTTCAAAGATTAAAAAATTTTAAAATTAAAATAAAGAAGTAGGCACTTGCTTAAGCTAAAAGCACTCACACTAGGTCAATTTCACTGAAAATTCAGGGTAAGGACAACTTTTTTCCCTGGAAGTTTTTACCCAAACCATTTGAATTATCGTACCGAAAGGGTTAAACGTCGATCGTGTATATAGGGCAATTTAAAAGGTAACTAATCTTTATAACACATTGTTTATAACGCAATCTTATGTAGCGGTGATTATTCAAAAATCGTCTGAAAAAATCGGTGGGTAAGATTAAGAGAGCGCAGCCGATTACGAAAAAGATTCTGAAGATAGATATATGTACAGAAGATTATTACTCCGATTACATAGTTTAACCAGTTCTCCATCAGAACTGAAAAGTTTCTTTAAGCGGAAAGCCTTGTTCGCCAGCGGAATTTCATCCTGTGGTTTATGCAGGATAAATTTTCGTTTACAAACTATGAACGCGGTGTTTATTCAGAAATATACAGTAACATTAAATGGACTTTCATTTGAGTTATCCTTTTAATCACTCGAAAAGCAACATTTGAATTTGAGAATTGAAATGAGGTGCTAATCGGAAACGGAGCTTTGTATTGATAAATATGAAATTTTTGCTCAGTATGCACACAAATTTTAATCGTTACGTGGCTATTAAGCATTATATACGAGATCATCATCGTTTTTCAGTATCAAAGATTCCAGACGATTTTATATTTTTCAAAACGTATGTGCGGAAACTGGCAGTTCCAGCCATGGTGCAATCCTACGTACGGCAGCCAGTGCATCGCTGCCGCCATGTGGTGTGTCAACGTCATCACCTCAAACGTCTCCTATTGGCTGGCTTGTCTAACGGTTGCGAGAGCTGTCCCCTTTGAAGTGGACTTACCTGTCTTCTGTATACCGTGGTTGACACTAGGACTGGTTTCAAACGTTTTCACGCGCTTCTTAAGGCCCGTCCACACTATCAATCTTTCGGCCGAAGTTCGTGTTTTCGGCAGTCCGCGGACACGAACACAGTTGAAAAGTTCGCAGATTTCGGTGTGTTTGTGTTTTCCATCGTGTTGGAAAAAACGAACACGATCTTTCGTTCAAACAGAGAACACTCGCTTGTTTATGTATTGTGAAAGGTGATTTTGCAAGTGAATTACTTTGTTTCTGTGTATTTTTTTCTACTTTGTCGATTTAATTATGTTTTTGGTGCAAATATAGTTAATTGTAGGGCGGCATTGATATTTATTTACCAAAATTAACAAAGTAACGTAGATTTTTTATAATATTCAGTTGTGACCGAATATGTTAGGCTTAGATTTGATTTGATTAAAATTAAAATTGAAAAACTCGAACAACTTCACACCGACGAACACGTAGTCTGGACGTCTGAACACGGTTCGGAAAAGTTCGTGTTTTTGTTCGAGTTTTGGTGTGTTCGTGATTGACGAAAAGTTTGATAGTGTAGACGGGGCTTTAGGACACGTTTTCTGTGTTTTCGACAGTTTGCGGTTCCTACCACTCGTTCGGTGTGTTTTCGTCCGATTGTACTTTTTAGGACACAATTTGTGCATTTACGTCAGTTTGCGCTCCTACGACTCGTTTCGTTCGTTTTCTCTCGTTTCCGCTTCTCGTTTCCTGCTTTACCTTCAGTTTGCGCTTCATAGGATAGAATTTGTGCATTTTCATCAATTTAGGCTTTCTATGATTCATTTTGTAAGTTATCGACCTTTTGCTCATCCTGGGATTCGCTTTGCGAATTTTTGCTGGTTTCCTCAGTCTAGGACTAGTTTTTTTGCTTTTGTACTGTTCTCCCTCAGGCTGCTTTACACTCCGGGCAGACTGTGAGATATCTGAATACTCTGAATATCTATGCCCGAAGCGAGTGTCTGAGGCACAAACGAACCCGTCATGGTAAGGAAAATACAACTGGAATAAATACCGTATTATTGTGAAAATCGCTGACAGTTTTGCACTTGAGGTAAATATTTTCAGGCATGTAGTACAGTACCCGAGGACGACTTGGAGGACCGACGGTTGTCGGTGAGTCGCGGTGTGAGTGGCGCGGCTGACTGTCGAGGCGGCAACGAAGGCAGTGAAGCTATTGCTTCCAGGCGGCCGAGACTTGTAGCGAAGATCGAACAAACAAAAGAAAACAAACATCGGTATCTTTGGGATGCTTTATTTTCAATCAAGCCTGATATATATGATCTTCTGCATTTGTTTTTCAAATGTCTTATAACTAATACTATATGTAGGACACCATGACGGTTCCCCCGTAAAGCCGGTACCCATTTCCGACATCTGGGTTGAGTGGGGTATTGTGCTTGAGCTTTCCCTTATACCCAACGGGGAAAATCACCAAGCCAGCGCCGGGATACGAACCCTCGTCTCCAACATACAAGGCCGATCCCTTAACCACTGTGCCACGGAGAGCTTAATCGAGATGAGTCGCCGTGGGTAGCCTGCTGCGAGGATGGCTTGTGTGAGCTGCTGTAGTGAAGATGCTCGCTGGAAGACTTGTGTGAGCCGCTGCAGTGAGGAGGCTTGCTGGGAGAAGACTTGTGGGAGCAGACTAGTGAGTAAATTGCTGCGCAGCGAGTCGCTGTGGGTGAACTGAACTGCAGTGGTGGTGGGGGCGATACCGATGAGATAAAGAGAGTGAAATCAAGAGTTTGGCACAGAGTGTGCCGAAGAAAGGAAAGAAACGAAAAGGAAAAGGATAGTAGAAGGGTGTTAAGGCACAGCTCGCGTGCATGACTAGCTATTTTGTGAGTTGTTTGGTCTTTTATGGTGTTATTGCTATTGTAAAATCAATTACCTGTCAAGGCATTTGTATACATTGATTGGATGTCTTCAGCTTATAACATTTAGTTGAGGTGTTTGATAAACACTTGGCTCTCTCAGAAAGTAGTATTGACGGGTATGTTGAGATATTTTTCGTTTTAAAGAAACATGTGAGGGGGTTCTTTTAAGGATGCTTGCAGTTTTGAACTTCTGAATTGTGGATGTTGGTGTGGTATCGTTTCTGGTTGTAGTGTTAGGGAATCATACAGTTGGGGTTCTAGCTGTTGGAGTTGTGACCATATTTTGTTGGCTTGGCGATGTAATACAATGTTGATGGGTGGGATGTTGCATTGTCTGTGAAGTGATTCGGATGTCCTGTAGTCTGCACATACTGTTCCGGTTATGAATCTCAAAGCTTTGTTCTGTATCTTTTGTAATTTGGACATTGCAGTTTTAGATATGGTGTGCAGTGGAATGATTGGATATATTAGGGCTGCTCTTACTATTGCTAAATAAAGTTTGCTCTAGTTTGCATTAGATAAGTGAGATAATTTTGTAGATTTTGTACGTGTCTTCTTGCTATATGTTGCCTTGCTTCTACGTGAGACTTGTATCCTGTTGTGCTGATGTTCAGTCCCAAAACCTTCCCTGCATCGCTATAAGGGTAGTAAGTCTCTTCAACTATTATATCTCCTTTTTTCCGTCTGCTGATAGGAACTATTGTGAATTTTCCAATATTTCTCCTAAATTTCAAGTTTTTTCGAATGTGTTTATTTGTTTTATTGCTTGTGTAGTGGTGAGGGCTAAATAATTACAATTGTTGGGAATTGCTATTATTTGTGTGAAGCCATCTGCGAAACTGACAAAATCGCTGTATGGGACGGGATTTGAGATATCATGAGTGTAGAATGCAAACAGAGTTGGAGAGATACAGGAACCCTGGGGGACCCCAGTTTGTAGTTCAAATTGTGGTCCAACGTAGTTTTCAATGCGGATTTTTGCTGTTCTATCTGTTAGGAAGTCACAATGTCTATGTGAGTATTGAAGGGAGGTTTAACTGCATAATTTTATACCTAAGGCCCACTGTCCAGACTTTGTAGAATGCTTTGAAAATGTCCCTCATAACTATGTCTACCTTGTTTTTGCTTGCCAGCTGAATAACCAGTGATTCGTGTAATGTTGCTAATGCTGAATGCGTTCCTCATCCCCTTCGGAATCCATGTTGTTTAGGGTGCAATTTGTCCTGTACTTATTATTCCTCATAAGGTCTATTGTTTAGCATTGTGTCGTGTATTTTACTTTGTACGTTCAGTATGATATCGGTCTGTAATTTTGTACGACGTGCTGAGATGTGTTTAGTTGTGGCAAAAATATCATGATAGCTACTTTTAGTTTGTCACGAAAATATCCTGCTGAAATGGCTTGATTAAAGATGTAGATTAGGTATTGTTTCACATTTTCTGGGAGATTTTTGATCTGAACGGTTGTTATTTCAGTAGGTCCTAGAGCTCATTGCTTGAATGTTCTCACTGTTTGGTTGAAATGATCTAATGTTATTGGTGGAAATCGCAGGTGGTGAAATCTGCTCAGGTCGCCTGTATTGTATGGAACTATTTCAGTGTGGTTGGTTGAAAAGTGTGATTCTATATGGTCAATGTGATCTTGATTAATGTTTTCATTATCCTCATCTGTGAATATCTGTTGCTAGTGTTGTCTGAAGTGTGGTTCTTTTTCTTCTGGGGTATCCAGCTGAACAGTGGTTGCCGCATGCGATAAAATGAGCGATAAACGATAAATGTTAATTATCGCTGAGGTCAGACCTTTTATCGTTTATCGCAATTTTTTCTAAAATAATCGCTCATTCACTTACCGCTAGTCTCAAAAAATGAGGAACGATAAACGATAAATTCAAAGACGACTTGTGTAAAAATTAAAAAAAAAATTCAATAGTCACAACAGCCCGCCTGACGTTTTCAGACCTGAAAAACCTCATATGAGAGCTGCCAAGTGTGTGTGTGTGTGTGTCTGTGTGTAGCTGGCCAATCACAGCAGGGCTGCCACTGATGGGGGATTTCCCCTAGATCTGGGGGAAACGCTGGTAGTCTAGGGGAATGGGGGAAACTTACGCAAAAACTACTAAATTTGGGGGAATTTGGCCAGGAATTATTTCCTATGTAAAAAATGTATACCTTGAATAATTTTGAATTAAAAGTGGACGTAAGCTCATTCGGATGAAGATATTATGATGGCGAACAGAAAATGCCCCTTTTAACGATGAATAAAAGGCGATATAACAAAGTTTGAACGAGGATGTAGCTCAGACTGGCAATGAGATTCACATGATCACATCGGAACAGTGAACAGTCTTATTCTCACAGCTCACTGAGCTAAGTCTCGATAGTTCGCACTGTACAAGGAATGAAAAGGCAGATAGTGACCGTTATGGTTGCTAGCTTCCTTCCTCTGAGCGAATACTTTTTGATCAATATTCCCTTCATTAAACTTGAATTATGTGATAACTTTTCTTATAGATTAATTTTTGAATTCAGATATTTTTATCGTGTTTTTTTCGGCAGAGGAGGCGGGACGCAGAAGTTCTTAAAGATTGAATACTTGTGTGGTGCAAAATTAACAGATATTAAATACGTGCAGCAGGCCTAGTTTTCAACCAGTAACTTTCAATATTAATGTTTTTATTTGTTTGTCTTGTCATAACTTACATGCGTTACAGAGGCTAACTCTGTTACATGCTCTTCAGCAATTAGTTCAACTTAGAATGTCAACTTAACGTTTTAACAAGCAAAACTTTACACAGATGACAAATAGGTTCATTTGAATTATTAATGCTATATATATATAAGGATTTCATTATTTCATAGTTATTATTTTGTTTTAGAACGCTGATTATTTTTTCCCAATGGCATACCGAACCGAATCATCTTCTAAGAAACAAAAGTTCTGTACGCAGTCATTTAGTAGTAATTGGCTCGGTGCACACAAATTAAAACTCGTCTGAAATGAAATAGTAATCCCAACTGTTGGTATAGTAAATGCAGCTATATTTTTTTGAAAAATTAAAACAAAACTATGCTCAGTGCAACATAAGAAAAATAAAAATGTTGCAAGTATCAGCGCTGATATCGTAAGAAAGCCGTCCATGAAATCCAATGGAATTATCATAAGTGAGCTTATTCTTGTAGAAATTTTTGACCAACACGACCTTTCCTCAAGTGTGTATAATTTCTTACCTGCGGGTAAAACAATTCACTCATGCAGCAAAATAGCTCACAAGCTGTCAATAAAAAGGACGAAATCTCATTTGGATTCATTATACATTGAGAAATATCAGTTTCTATTCAATATATACTATAATCCGTGTTTTTTTTAATTTTGGGGGATTTTTGCCGAATATGGGGGAATTTCTACCTCAAATCTGGGGGAAAGAGAAAAACCTCAGTGGCAGCCCTGAATCACAGCTGCAGTGCGCCAGTCTCGCTGGAGTTCTCGAGTTAGGGAGGTGTGCACCTCTCTCTCCCATGCACCGTCTTCTCCCTGCGGATTTGTTTTGCCTAAGCTAGACTGTTTGAGTTATGATTTAAATTAATTTTCATTGTGGAAAAATAGTTAGTATGTTTTTTTAATATTTCAACTAAAAAAACGTATTTATCATTTATCGCTTTTGTTATCGCAAGTAAAATAAATTGATCGCTATCGTTTTACAGTTTATCGTTTACCGCAGGCTGGGTTTTGAAAGTTTTTATTGTTTATTGTTCATCGCAGGTTGGGGAAAAAATTATCGTTCTATCGTTATCGCAAGTTGAAAAAAAAGTTATCGCGGCAACCACTGCAGCTGAGTACCTTCGTGTAGTACGTTTGGGATAAATTTTTTCGTGTTGTTTCCACTCATTCTTTTGATCGTCGACCAGAATTTTTTGGGTTCTTCTTCTACATTTAGGTTCCTATTGATTTTGTTCCAGGTTTGGTTGTGTGCAGTTCTGTAACTTTGGTTTATTTGCCTTCTTAATGACGGACTCGCATGTAGAGGTGTGGGTTAGGACCAACTGTCTTAATATATTTTATCGTGTCTTCCAGTTGAATTTTGAAGGAGTCGAATTTCATGATTTCCCTCTATGCCTGGTACTGTTCTGTATTTAATGGTGGGTATGATTCTGTTAGAAACTCTTTGTACTTCTACTGTCCATTTATCTAGATGGTCGTCTATTTTTTCTAGGGTACGGTTTTGTTCCTCTGGTACTTTGATATTTGCGAAGCTTTCTCTGTAATTTTTCCAATTTACCGAATGGAAAGATTTTCTGGGCTTTATTGGCATTTGGAGGGGCTAGCGGAAATTGTTGCTATCACTATTATATGGTCTGATGGAGTATTTGAAGCTGGTTTGAGAACTATGTTTAAGGTATGCGCGTCGATTAACGAGAACTATATCTGGTGTTGTGCTAGAGTGTGATGTGATGAAGGTTGGGAAATATGGACCGATGTGCATGCACTTGCCCTGTGTCATAAGTCTATTTAGTGCAGTACCTCTCGCGTTAGAATAATTGTTTCCCAGGTTTGCATGTTTTGCGTAGATCTTCCGATCAGATTTAGATCGCCGATCAGATATGCAGGATAGTTCCTATTCAATATCCTATTGAAATCTATGTAGTTAATATAATTTGTTCTCGGAGGAATTTTAGTTGTTGCTATTGTCATGGGTCCTTTTGCTGTTTCTATTGTAATTGCAATCATGTCAGATTCGAAGTTGTAAACAAGTCGGAATGCTATATTTTTCTTTACTGCTATGGCTGCTCCTTGCGTTTTGTTCTGAATGTTCATTGATGAGAATGATATCTGGGTCTGTTTCATTGTAAATATTGGATTGCGCTATTTTGTTTGTATTCCAATTCATAACATTATGCTGTACAATGGTTAGTTTCGTCCACCTGTTTAAATTTCTTCGTTGCTGGTCTTGAAACTGTTCCATAGCTACGGTTTCTATTTCTTAGCTGGACTAGTAGTGGAATGTTTTAGAAATCTGGTGAATTTATCGTGATTTATTTTGTGGATTTTTGTTCATGACAATTTCAGTCTTTCATTTATTATCATGTCCATTATTTTTCAAGAATCAGCATCCTGAACCATAAATTTAAGTCCAAATTCTTTTTTATTTAGTTCATTGATGTACCATCTCTGGGTAGGATTTGGTAGGATTGGCAATCTATCACTGGCACTACGGTAGATTTGTAGTGGAATGGGTCTTGAATCAGAAGGTTCTCTTTCTCTTTCTGGTAGTACTCCTTGGTCGCTGATTTTTCTTTTAATCCAAGGGTCTGTTGGTAGTTCTAGATCTTGTAGGTCTTGCTCTGTTTCAATTGGTTCTGATGGTGTCTCGGACTGTGGGTGTGGATGAATTTGGCCCGAAGTCTGTGGTTGAAGTTTTGGTCTAGTTGATGGGTCTTTATCGACTTCTGATTCCATTTCTTCTTCCATGTCAGTTTCTGAGTTGGTGTCAATGTTTGATGATTCTTCGCTCTGTTGGTCCATGTGAAGTTCCTGATTCGGTGTGTGAGAGTAGAAAAAGTTGAAAACGGCATTTGAATCCCGGTCTTCAAATTTTGCATCTATGTTGTCGTTTTTTTAGGTTCCTGGAAAGTAGTGCTGCAAATCCCTCTTTTCCTGCCAGGCTTGCTATGTGTGCTTCAAGTATCAGGGCTAGTAACTTGATTTGGATATTATTTATCAGGGTGAGGCTGTGTTTGGGTATTGTTGATTTCTTTATTGCGGTTTTGGCGATTTGAGAGTAAATTTTTTTCCTGTTCTTGTACTGTGATTCTTTCTTCCTCGTTTTTTTATGGATTTCTTCCGAACAGGGCATGCAGCTGCAAGGGTTCTATGAGGACCTGAACAGTATAAACATTTTTGTAATTTTGACATTGTGTGTACAGATGGCCAGAGTCTCCGCATTCCGAACAGGCTGGGGTATTGTTTTTGCAATGGTGGGTTGCGTGGTCCTCTATTTTATAGCATTTATAACATATGTGAAGGTGAGTGAATTTTCCTTCTTGGCATTGTTGAGGTGTTATTTTGGTATTGAACGTCAAGAATCCGTGTCTCGTAGAACTTTCTGAGTTATGGTTGTGTCTGTGGTGATTATTTTGATGACGTGTGTATAACCTTTTATCTTTTTGTATGTAATGAATTGTCTTGGGTTCTTGATCCAGATTGTATGTGCGGCCATCTCCGCACATGTCTGTATTCCGCGTCGTTCTGTATCTGTACGACACTTATATAAAGGCTGCTAATGTCGAAGCCAGTTGCTCAATCTACCGATTCCCATCCTGCTGTCAACACCTAGTGGAATAAACTCGCCAAGCTTCCCCAGTGTTTCTCTGCCCGCACATTAAGTGGTGGCCAGCGTATGTTGCGATTCGAACTCACATTCGCATAAGTGTTACCCGAAGATCAAGTTCTCCGTGAAGATAGTTTTGAACAGTATAAATCCAAATGTGTTCCAGCGAAAACAACCAGCTCTGGCAACCTGAAGAAACAGTCATTGTGTTTGGAATCATTGTCTCTAAAGAATTGTTGACGGAAGCTTACTGTAGATTTACAGTATTTCTTAATTTATACTCACCCCTGCGTACCAAAATTTTGGTCTACGAGTGTGAAAACGACACTATCGAATTGGTTTTTCAAGTCAAAATTGCAGCGTTCCCAGCGTCAAACATTGAGTGAATTTTACTTCTACAAGAAGTGAATTCACATCCACAAGTACTAAGAACAATTTGTTTTGTGTGAAATAACTTACTACGATTGCACCAAGAACAGTAGCAGTGACTGTAGCAGTGAGGAGACACGAACTTTCATTTTTAAAGTGTAATTTCTTCAACGTGGTGCACAGCATAAACGCAGTATAATCTTGCTGTACCAGCCGACAACGTTGCCTACAGCATCACAGCGTCCCATCATTGCCTGCAAGAGACGTGATCAGCTGTCTTCAGTTTTTTACACAGTTAAGTCTTTTGTGGAAAAATTTTTTTCTTTGTTTTGTGCTATCTCGCTCTGTCCCGAGCAGCTAGTCTTCTTTGTTGCACTTATTGCCGTGGTTTTTTTTTACCACGCCCGCTTCCTGTACAGCTGAAATCGCTGAGTCGCAGTTTGCACTCAAAATCAGTTGCATTCTGAGAGTTGTGAGAGAGACACGTTGTCCAACGAATCTGGAACGTAGCTGGTTACCAGTCTTTCACTTCAATTGCAACGTACGTGTCAAATTTTAATTGCCATTTGAATAGGAGTGTTAGTAGAAGTGTGTGATTCACCTCGATTTCAATTTTTGAAGCTTTCATGTGATAGTATTTCACGTTCTTTGCTGTGGAGGAGCAATTTTTTTTGTTAACGCCTTGTCGTAAGCCTCGGCATTCACGAGCACTCTGCACGTTTTATGAAGAAATCACAAGGATTTGCACTGATTGTGGTGTTTGGAAGTGCCACTATTTACTGAATTTAATTGGAAGTATTGGTTACGTAATTTTATTAGCGTTATTGATGACTAGAGATTAACGCTAGTTCATTTTCTATGTAGTTTGTACGTATTAGAAGCTACTATATTCCTAGTTACTATTTGTGATTATTAATTCAAGTGGGATTATTAATTTTTTGTGGTTCTTCAAGGTGTGTGTTTCATTAATTTTTGGGTGTTGTAAATGCATTTACGGTGTTTATTATCATTTTAACTGTTTTTAGGGTGTTTATTATCATTCTCGGTGTACGATATTAATTTTTAAATGAATTTTAACTGATTTTGGTAGTGAATTGTTAATTTTTAGTAGAATAGGATATTTTTCGAGGAAAAACGACACATGTCGGATTTCTCTGATTCCTTGGACAGTGAGGACGAAGTAGTACGAACTAAACCTACTGTAACTAAATACGGACGAGTGAGTAACCCAGTAGTTAGCAAGATGACGACTCCTAACACAGCGGCTCCTAACACAGCAGGGCCTAATGCTAGTGCTGGACCTAGTAATGTTAACACGACACAACTTGCACGTGACATCGCTGCAAATCTCAATGTTCCTTCTGTCGGTACAATAATGACTAATGCCGAGCTTCCAACTTTTCGTGGAAGACGCCGTTTGCATGATGGGGAGTTCCTAGAGAATAAGACATTTTCGACACATATTCAAAATCTTAAGGCCTATATGAGCCTGTTGCCAGATGCTACTAGTGATGATCGTAAGAAGGAATTTTTGGTACGATCTGCAAACAAGAACATCGGCGATTTCAATAGTGTAGTAACTAAGTTAGTAAATACCGATTTACATTATTCTTTCGATCAGGTCGTTCAGATACTAGAGGACATTTACGTCTCGAAAGGAGAGAAGAGTATCCATGCATTAGCTTGCGATCTAAATGAGTTGAAGTTAGTTAAAAACAATGCACTTGCTGCTCAGATCGTGAACGCATTTTCAAAAATAAGGAAGCTAACAGAGAGTATTCTTAGTTCAAACTCACTCGGGTGGCAGCGCCACGCTTATTTCCAGAACTGCACCACGCAGGCTGAGTTAAAAAAATTCGTAGGCGACAGCATGTCGTACAGTCTGGCGTTGGGGGTTCTAGGTCCTTTATTTGATGAGACGTTCGCTAGAAAAATTTTTGAAACACAATTTTCGACTGCAGAGGAGCTGTTAGCCAAGTTAATTTCCGCGGTGCGAAGCCAGAGCGAGTCTAAGAAAATACTAGCGCAAAAGTATCCTGTCAGACAGGAGAGCGAGAGTTACGTAGGTGAAGTAACTAGTGAATTCGAGGAAGTTTTGGAGGAGCCAGATCAATTCCAAGAGAACGAAGTGTACTACGGAAGTATAGGAAATTACCGTAGGAATTTCCGATCAGGGGCACGTAGGATTGTACCTAGGCCCTGGCTCGCACGGAATCCTCGCTCAAGAGGTAGAGAGTTTAACAGTTATGTAGGAGATAGAGGAAATGGATACCTAGAGTGTAATATGATGAAATCAGATAGTAGTAGTTCTGGTTCTGTACAATTCGCAGGAAATTCAGGAAATTCAGGAGGAAATTCAGGAACGAAAAAACCAGGATTCCCGTACTGTAGCAGTTGTTCGACAGTAGGGCACTTCGAGTGCAGATCTCAAAGAGGATCTCAAATGCCGAGGGGATGTTTTGCCTGTGGTGGAACTCATGTAGTAAAAAATTGTAGAGCGAGCGGTTCGGAAGTCCGTAACTATAGGGCGTATTTACGCAGTAGGGGTAGCACGAACCGTGGGCAAAGTGAAGTTCATTGGGCGGAGTGCAAGTCAAGCGATTTTTTAAACTAGGTGAAGGTAGTAAGGGGGAGTTGAAACAGATTGAGCCCGAGGTATTTAACGGTACTAACCTCGTAAAACTAGAGACCGTGGCAAAGGTTCCAGATGCAACCGAGATAACCAAGTCGTATGTTGACCCCTTATTTCAATGTAAAAATCGATATCAATTGTTGCAAGAAAAAGAGCTTGAGAATGATCATTATCAAGACAAGACTGTGGAATCATATTTTTCGGTATCCGTTGTAAAAAATGTTAACAAAAATGATGCTGGTTTAATATCATTCAAGGATTCCAACAAACCGACCATTATTCTCAAAAATAATGACCAGTATTTAAGCGCTTTGCTCGACAGCGGCTCAGACAAGTGTCTTCTGAGTTTCAGACAGGTTAAAAATCTAAGTGAGGAAGTAAAGCCGAGTAAATTAAGAGTGATAGGCGTGAACGGAAAAAGTGACGTCACTGGTGAGGTGGAGTTAGCTATTAAAATCCCCGGCACTAGTAGAGTAATTAAAACAAGCGCACTCATCATCAAGGAGGCGAAATTCAAATATGACCTGATACTAGGTCGAGACGTATTAACAAATGCAATAATTAACTTTAAGGACAAAGAACTTCTTTGGAATGATATTTCAATTCCTTTTCAAGATTTAAATATGGAACCATTGTTAAGTAGAGAAGTAGTAATGAGAAAGATAGTTAACAGCGACTGTCTGTTGTCTGAGATTGCTGTTGCGAGGAAGAGCAACAGGAGGTTAAAAATTGATGACTGCAGCAGGAAAAATGATGACGGCGGCAGAAACAATGCTGACTGCAGGAGAAAAAATGCTGACTGCGAGACAATGAGAGCTGCGGTAGCTCAGGCACAGACAATGAGTACGAAGCAATTAATCGTTCATTGCAATCAGGCTGAAGTGCCTGGGAATTCACTTAATGTCATTTATGGCTTCCTTAAGAAACCAATTGTAGGAGAATACGTCATTCAGAAAAGATGTCTTGATAATGGTGCTCTTATAGCTGACTCAATTGTTCAAATAAATGAAGACGGTGTGGTACCGATTATGGTTCTGAATCCAAGTGATGAAACAGTGTATCTCTCTGAGAATTCTATGCTATGTCATGCGGAATTAATAGGAGCTAATGAGATTGAGAGCGAAGTATTTTTAACAAATGTGGAAAAAGCGCTCAGAGATGCTAGTGATGTGGAAGTAAATGCTGTCGCGGGGTCGGGTACGACTAAGGTTGTTTCGTCAGGTGGTGGAATTAATGCCATAGTCGATAGTAAACTTGAGTTGGATGCTGATACTCGTGGCAGAGGAGAAATTCTTGCTGATGACAAGAAGTTAGATGTTAATGCAGAAGTAAATGTAAATTTATTAAGTGGAGAAAGTGGAGAAAAGGAGTTACGACGTGAGTTAATAGTGAATGATATTTCATGTACGGAAGAAGACATTCAATTACCTTTAGTTAATTTGTTAAATAAATTTAGAGATGTGGTGACTTTAGAAAACGAACAAATAGGAGTAACGAATATTTTGAAGCATCATATTCAGTTGAAGACTGATGCGCCTGTGTTAAATTTAGCTCCCTACCGCATACCTCATAAGTACCAAGAAGAGGTAATGAGAATAACCAACGATATGCTCGATCAGGGAATAATAGAGGAGTCGTCCTCTGACTTCAATTTCCCTGTCATTGTAGTTAAAAAGAAATCGGGAGATTTACGGCCCGTTATCGACTTCCGTGCTTTGAATAAAGTTTTGATTAAACATTCTTACCCAATTCCCCGCATTGACGATATCCTAGCAACGTTAGGAGGTAACACGTGGTTCTCTAACCTTGATTTGCGCAGTGCATTCCATCAAATTGAATTGGAAAAAGAAAGTAGGAAGTATACTGCTTTTAGCGTCAATTACCGTAAGTACCAGTTCTGTAGGGTACCGTTCGGACTCTCAACGAGTCCGGGAATATTTCAAAAACTCATGATATCAGCGCTCTCACCCATTTTGGGAAAGCTCGCGTTTGTATTCCTCGATGACATCTTGGTATTTTCTAAAAATAAAACTCAACATTTAACTGATATAGAAATGGTGCTTAAATTGCTGCGAGACGGTAAATTATCCTTAAAGCTTGAGAAATGCCATTTCTTTAAAAAAGAACTCGAGTATTTGGGCCATATCATTGCCGCAGATGGAATTAAATGTAAATATTCAAAAAAATTGCAAGAATGCCGAGCGCCAACCAATGTTAAAGAATTACAACAGTTTTTAGGTTTGGCGAATTATTTTCGCAGCTTCCTACCAAATTTCGCTGAAGTAGCAAGTCCCTTGTACAATCTTTTGAGAAAAAATGTAGTTTACACTTGGACTAACGAATGTCAAAAGAGTTTTGAGTTTCTGAAATCGTTATTGACTTCTGACACAGTTCTGAGACATCCCGACTATAACAAGGACTTTCATGTGTTTACTGATGCTTCCAACTCAGGAATAGGTGCTGTATTAATGCAAGCGGATGATTCAAGCGACAAAATTCTAAGACCCATAGCTTATTATAGTAAAAATTTAAACTCCAGCCAGCGTCGGTACTCGACTACCAAAAAAGAATTCTACGCGATACACGCTGCCTTAAAGCATTTTAAATACTTAATTACAGGATATACGGTTCGCGTCTACACCGACCACCGTCCTCTTGCACCATTGTTTAATAAAAAATTACCTGAGGACACTAACATGGCTCGCTGGTGCATAGATGTAAATTCCTTTGAACCGGTGGTAAAATATCTGCCTGGTAAAGAGAACGTTGTGGCAGACTATTTAAGCAGATTACCTGTTAATAACGAGAAATTAACTTTTAAAGAACTAAATTCTTGTGATGATTTGGAAGTCGCATTTGAATCAGAAGTTTGTGTTGTGGAGACTCGAGCACGACACAAACGAACGACAAGAAGCGAGGTAGTTGACCTGCCCGCGACTCGAGACGATGCTGACAGTGCAGCAGACAAGGGCGCTAGACCCGCGCTGATAGACTACGTGCCGACTGAAGCTGAAATATCTTGGACGATTAAGGAATTTATCGACGAACAAAACAATGACGCTTTCTGTATAGGGCTTAAGAATGCCTTGTTGCATGACAGTTTTTCGACTATTCCTGACTTAGATAAATTTCTAGTGTTAAATAATATTCTTTATAGACGTAGAGAAATCGATAATCGACCAAGTACAATTTTGACTGCAGTCGTTCCTAATTCATTAATGAGTAAAGCTATCCTAGCGATCCACAGTTTATATCATGTGGATTACAAGCATACCTTGTTTAAATTTAAGTTAAAATATTGGAATCAATTAGAGAAAACTTTTGTGCGAAAATTTGTTAGCGATTGCGAAGTTTGCAAGATTATTAAAGCGAGACCTTCAGTTCCAATTAAAATTTTAACAGCTCCAATAGCCACCGAACCTTTCGAAGTTGTATCAATTGATCTGCTTGGGCCACTTAAAGTAACTGATAATGGAAATAAATATATTCTAGTGGTGATTGACCTTTTCTCGAGGTTTTGTCGTTTGTATGCAATTTCAAATCGAAATACAGAAACAGTGATTTCTTGTTTAAGCAGCTGTTTCTCATTACTAGGTTACCCTAAGACGCTCATTTCAGATAATGCTTGGGAGTTTAAATCAGTGGCTCTCAAACAATTTGCAAAATTACATGCCATTTCAAAAAGGGAAGTATTGGCTTACAGCCCACATTCTAACGCCATTGTGGAGCGCAACAATAAAAAAATTACGAATCTGCTGAAACTTTATATTAATACACTTGTTAATGTAGAGTGGGACCAATTATTGGAAGTAGTAGAAAATGCACTGAATAATTCTTTAAATTCTACTATTGGCGAAACACCAAGCTATATTATGTTCAATCGCGATACGTGTGCTTACTATCAGTCTGACAGTTTAAAGTCAGTAACTTACAGTTTTGATGAAGAAATAGATTTAGTGAATATTAGAGCTAGAGAAGCCGTTCGAACAGTAGAAAATATACGAAATTTAATTATTAACAATACAACAGAGCGAAATCTCTATAGAAACCTTAAGCGGCGCAATAAGGATATTCACGTGGGTGATAGAGTCCTATTAAGGAATCATAACAAGACCCATAAACTTGAATTAACTTGGATTGGTCCAGCAGTACTCCAAAAGGTTAAACGTAATTACGCTGATATTAAAATTGGATCGAAAATCGTTAGAAGTAACCTTAACCATATTTTACCACTCAAAAAGTTAAAATCTGTGAGTTAAAACGACGAATTCATTGGACTGTATGACGTTCTAACTAATCGAAGAATAACGATTTACCTTTTTGTCATTGTCTACTCCGTTTTACCGTTTTACCCTGTTACTGTAGTTACCGTTGTTTACCAATAATGTTACGGAATATAATCGTAATTTTAGACGCATTTTTGCTCTGTGCAATATGCTTTGCGTTCATATTAATCTCACTAATCAATGCGTTGTATTTTTTATGTTAATTTTAATGTTGCTTTATGCCCAAGTAAGGAGGTTATGTTAGGTATTTACCCTGAGGAATTTGTACCGTCTAGCTTTCAGTGTCGCTAGGACGTTTTATTAATTTTTTTTCTCAAATGCACTCAGACATTGGTATTGCTAAATTGACGATTTTTAATTGTGAACGTTTGATCAGGCGGTGAATTGAGTTCGCTGAGCCAGGAATTTATGCAGCGAGACGCGCACTTGCGGTCTTGCCGAGCTATTTTTATCTGACCAGAAGGTCGCTGATCTAGATGTGAATGACTCCGATCGTTCGACGATCAGCAGAAATTTAAATTAAATTCATAAGGCAGTTGTCTTGTCACCTGCCACATTTTTTTTTCTCAGCGATCGGCGACTATATTTTGTACGCGAGAGTTATCGTGGTTCAATGACTCTTGAGAGTTAACCAAGATTGATACCGAATTATATGTTGTATTTATTTTCGTTGAATACGGCCATGCTAATTTTTCTGTATCCTTCACTTGCAGGAGAGGGTGCTCGATGGGTAACGCACAGAGTAATATCGACGTAGATACCCTCGTCTCGGCTTTGTCCACGCACTCCACAACCGTTAACGAACAGTGGGTCAAAGAAAACGCGGTAACCAAGATGGAATTACTTCCCGACCGGCTTACGGACATCATCATTATGGGTCTTATCCTGTCTACGATGATTATGGGAACTGTCCTATACCATCTGAAGAAGGAGGTACAGACGTTGACGGCGACGCAACGAGAAAATTTTTCCTACGCGATGGTGCGGGGCAGGCCGCCAAGGGTCGTCCATCAGGACCCATAATTCGCGTTGCGCGCGATCTTGTGGTGGTTAATGTGACACACTTAGGGCGGGCTGGACGTCCCAGGGATGCAGGCCGTCCAAGTAAATCCGGCGGTGCGCGTAGAGTTTAGGTTGAAAAATGATAACGTTGAAAAATTTTATTTGAATTAATTGAAGATTTATTAACAGAAAAATTATAAGTGTTAGATTTTAAATTATTTGAAAATCTGGCGCGCGGTTAAATGAAACGCAAATCGCATGAAACACGCGATAAAATATGCGCGCAGTGTTCTCTTTAATGTATTTTTAAATCTATTTAACCCATGTGTTTAATTTAAGTATACTGGTTTTAATATTGACGCAAAAGTTTTAATTAGCAAATGCCTTATTTGTTTTTAGTGTTAGAAGTGACATTACTGATTTGAATATGTTGTGTTTTGATTACATTTTTTTTTGATTGTGTGACAGTTCGAAATTCGAACATGGCGGATTTTTAAAAAATGATTCATTGCGACTTTTTATTTTTGTTTGGTGTAAATTTTTCTAGTAGAAATATTATGCGAAAAACACAAAAGGTATTTGCGATGATGCAACGGGTGATTTTTTTTAATTGATTTGTGGTAGGTTGTTTTAAAAATATTAAAATGGCGTTTCAATATGACCCTTTTACACCGTTCTTCACGGCTGTCGGCGTGCTGATTATATTTAAGCACGGTAAGTTAGTTGCTTTGCTTCTTTGCATATTTTTCATTGCTTTGCTTTTTGCTTTTAGTTATTAAGTTTTTTTATGATGACATGTTTTAAATTTTGTGTTGAAAAAGTACTAAACGTGGTTGAATCCTTTTCTTAAAGGTTGATTGAGGTAATGAGTTACGAATTTTAATGAGTTGAAAAAAGTTTTAACATTTTAGTTGAATGCGGTTTTGCTAAAATATTATTTTTCTGCGGTGAATTAATTTTATTTTTTTTAGTGTTCTAAAAAATTTTTTTTTGGCTTGTTCCTTAAGCGGGTTTTAGCGTTCCGTTATTTTTACCATATAGATAACCTAACTGATTCGGCAGGGGGTGAATGGGTAAAAAGCATTTTTTCTAGCATGCGTTTTACCTATAATCTGTTTTGCTTGCGTTTAATCTTTAATCATAAGGGTGTTAGCGGTTTCTCCTCAACAGTTTGACTTGCTCTTTTACTTTAACAGTTTTACTGTGCGTGTTAGTTAAAGGCTATTAAGCCTAATGTATCGAAGTTTTAGAGCGAGTGTGTACGTATTATGTTCGCGAAGTTACCCTCGTTTTGCTTGTTTTTCTTGAAGTATAAAGTGGTTGGTGAAGTTGATCTTGTTGATAGGTTGATTTGAGATTGATTTAACGTAATTGATAACGATTTACGGTCTGTTTGGTTGAATTAACTTCATAATGTTATTTGATTTGGAATTGTCATTCAATTTGTCAATTAATTGTCATTCATAAATTTCTTTTCTCTCGTTGTATTTGAGCACGCTAGTTGATTGCGTGGCTTCTGAGCTTTTGATTAGTATGCCGATTTGAATTTCGAGTTAAACGTTTTGATTATGGTACTCGCTCACCAGTTGCGTGAGGGGGGGGAACTATGTGCGGCCATCTCCGCACATGTCTGTATTCCGCGTCGTTCTGTATCTGTACGACACTTATATAAAGGCTGCTAATGTCGAAGCCAGTTGCTCAATCTACCGATTCCCATCCTGCTGTCAACACCTAGTGGAATAAACTCGCCAAGCTTCCCCAGTGTTTCTCTGCCCGCACATGTACTCCAAACGCTTTTACGAACAAGAACAACTTTTTCTACATGGAAGAAACAGGAACTTCAATTTTCTTCTTTACAAACCCAGGATACAATCTAGCCATTATACAGGAACACATAAGTTGTCGCGAAAATGATGTAGTACAAAATTACAGTTAGCCGCTCACACCACGTAGTTTCCTCCGTACACTGACTAGGTCCAGGAACATGACCAGGCACACGTTGAGGTGGTACCAGCACGAGGACAGTATTCGGCTTAGTACCATGGGAGCTACGGCGAAACCGAGAGAGAGATGGTGTTCGAACGCCTGCCGATTACAACTGCGTATGACTTACATCGCCCTCTAGAGTAAATTGTACTTACTACATTACAATACCTCCACTCTCAAGATAATTTCTTCCTGGGTTAGGGTACCTAGAAAGCAAGTCGGTAACTAGATGTCACTACCTCTAATATACTCGATTACAAAGTCATATGATGGAAGCAATAATGCCCATCGCATTAACCGTGAACTTCTTTTTTCGTTTTGCTTCAGCCACGTCAAAGGCACATGATCAATTTGGATTACAAATCTACTTCCATACAAATAATCATGAAAATACTGAACTGCCCATTTTGTTGACAAACATGCCAGCTCAATGACCGACTAATTACTTTCAGCTTTCGACAGACTTCTACTAATGAAACTTACAGGTCTAAAAGTTCCATCGATAATTTGACCCAAGACTGCTCCAAGTCCTGCCGTACTGGCATCAGTTTGGAGAACGAAAGGCACATTAGGTCGAGGAATAATTAGGGGGATCATCCGCAGCCCCATTGGGCCCCGGCGGCTCCCCCCACTGAAAATCTTTTTTTTTGGTTGAAAAAGGATCCTTAGGGGATGGGTGATTGTGCCATGAAATTTTATGGCCCTACGGACACTAGAACCCCCCCAGGGGGGTGAAAAGGAAACCGAAAATGGTAATTTTTAGGCCCAATTTTTTTTTGATGAAAAAGGATTCTTAGCAAACTTGAGTTTGTTAGAAATGTTTCAAGGATTCTAAAACTGGTTTTGGTTTTGTTCTAGCATCAAAACTCGATGACGAGTCTCGTTTTGAAATATCCAAAAAAATATACCGAAATACTCTTTTTCGTCAAAAAAATAAAAACTAAGGCATAAATCGAAAAAGTGACACGAGTAAAAAAGGTTTCCTTTCACGAAATACACATACTGGCCAATTTTCAAACAAATCGGACAGAAAAAATTGAATAAGTTTGAACATGGTGATTATTGAAATAAAATGTATTATTTTTATTCACTCATAAATACGATATTTCTTATTTGTTTACTTGAAATTCACAAGGAAAATGCTGCTCATTGTTCGTACATCGAAATACATCATGGAAAGTGCATTCATGTACAAAAAATTCCATTATATTCAAATTCAATAGACATGTTTGTTTCTGGGCTCTGGTGAAAAGTTGACTTTTTTACATTCAAAACGATACTTGTCCTCGAGTTTTGATGCTAGAACAAACCCAAAGACAGTTTTAGAATCCTTGAAACATTTCTAACAAACTCAAATTCGACTTTTTTCCGAATTCGAATTCTTTGAAAACATATATAGCTCTAAACCCCCAAAAAAATTTGTGGTTCAGAAATTTGGACAAAATCGACAAAATTTTGAAACTTTTCAAATTGGAAAAAAAGCCTATTTGAGTTTGTTAGAAATGTTTCAAGGATTCTAAAACTGGTTTTGGTTTTGTTCTAGCATCAAAACTCGATGACGAGTCTCGTTTGATATATCCAAAAAATATACCGAAACACTCTTTTTTTCGTCAAAAAAATTAAACTAAGGCATAAATCGAAAAAGTGACTCGAGAAAAAAAGTTTCCTTTCACGAAATACATATACTGGCCAATTTTCAAACAAATCGAACAGAAAAAATTGAAAAAGTCTGAACATGGTGATTACTGATATAGAATGTATTATTTTTATTTACTCATAAATACGATATTTCGTATATGTTTACTTGAAATTCACAAGGAAAATGCTGCTCATTGTTCGTACATCGAAATACATCATGGAAACTGCATTCATGTACAAAAAAATTTCGTTATATTCAAATTCAATAGACATAGTTTGTTTTTGGGCTGTAGTGAAAAATTTTCCTTGTTTACCATTCAAAACGATATTTGTCCTCGAGTTTTTATGCTAGAACAAATCCAAAGACAGTTTTAGAATCCTTAGAACATTTCTAACAAACTCAAATTCGGCTTTTTTCAAATTTGAATTCTTTGAATAAATATATAGCTCTAAACCCAAAAAGTTTTGGCTGATTTTTGAAATTTCAAAAAAAATTTAAATAATAGAAAAAATTTTAATTTGAAAAAAACGAATTTGAGTTTGTTAGAAATGTTCTAAGGGTTCTAAAACTGTCTTTGTTTTTGTTCTAGCATCGAAACTGAAGGAGGAGTTTCATTTTGAAATATAAATAAAAATATACCATAAACACATTTTTCATCAAAAAAAAAACTAAAGCCTAAATCGAAAAAATGACATGAGCAAAAAAGGTTTACTTTAACAAAAGACATATACTGGCCAATTTTCAAACGAATCGGACGAAAAAAGGTCTCAAACCCGGATGATCCCCTTTAAGCTACCTCTTCCGACACAAGCTTAATTGCATTGACAAAACATTTGTTAGTTTCATCAGTCCAATTGATTTTGTCAATACAAAATTTCGTTAATAAATTTGTCAATGAACAAATACTAGCTGCAAGATTTGGAATGAACTAACGATAAAAATTCAACAAACCAAAAAATGAACGCAACTGCTTTCTCCGAATAGGCCTTGGGAAAGACGTCAACGCAACAATCTTAGCAGAGTCAGGTTTTACGTATCCCTGTCCGATAAAAAAAGCATAAAAATTTCACAAAGGAATGCGCAAACAAACATTTATTTAAATTCAAAGTGATACCTCTAGAACAGAGATTTCGAAAATTAACTCGAGATGTTTCACATGTTCATCCAAAGAATTAGAATACACAAAGACATCATCTTCAAAACTAGTTACAAAATCATCAAATTCATTCAACACATCCCTAATAATACGGTTACACAATCCTGAAGCGAATCTAATACCAAATGGTACAACAGTGAATTCATAATGTCCAAATTCAGTTACTAAAGACGCATAAGCCGATGAAGATTCAGCTAACGGAAGCTGAAAATATGCTTCGGTTAAATCCAGTTCAGACATGTACTTCGCGTCTACCAACTTGTCTATAACTGCATCTTTGTTTGGCATAGGGTAAAGGTCAACATTTACATGAGCATTAAGTTTCTTATAGTCAACAGGAATTCTTAAGCTACCATCGCTGTTTTTCACAATCACCGCAGGAGAACACCACGAACTATTAGAGGATTTGATAATTCCTAATTTAAGCCATCGTTCCAATTCCAATTTTACCTTATCTTTCAGAGCAAAAGGAATTTTGTAAGGCAAACTAGCAATTGGTTTGACTGATTCGTCTACCTATATTTCGTACTGAGGACTGTAATGTAGTAAGTACAATTGACCCTAGAGGGCGTGCAAGCCACTCGCAGTTGTAACCGGCAGGCGTTCGAATACAATCTCTCTCTCTGTTTCGACGTAGCTCCCATGATACTAGGCCGTAGCATTGTTCTCTTGTGGTACTACGTCAACCGTGTGCCTGGTCCTGTTCCTGGACCTAGTCAGTGTGCGGAGGAAACTACATGGAGTGTGCGGTTAACTGTAATATTGTACTACAGTATTCTGATGGCAACTAAGGTGTTCCTGCTTAGGGGTCGGATTGTAACCTGCGTTTGTAAAAGGAAAACTAAAAGTTCCTGTTTTTTCTGTGTAAATAAAGACGTTCTTGTTCGTGAAGAGTTTGAAGTACCACCTGGATCCAGAACCCAAGACAATTCATTACAATTGGTTTGACTGATTCGTCTACCTATATTTCGTACGGAGGACAATTTATTTTCCCCGGACTCTCACTGAAAACATGTTCAAATCTCGATAAAACTTCACTGACTGCATGTTTGGCCCCAGGAGACAACACTAAATTCACGTTAGGTTCCAACGAACCCACGACTATATTAGCACTTTCAGAATTGGAAGCGTCAACAGATTTTCGTTCAAAAAACGGCTTTAGCATGTTCACATGGAAAGTTTTCTCATTTTCTCCCACACGAATAACATAATCAGCTTTATTTAGTCCACATGCAACTTCATATCGAACCTTCCGTTCGGCTAACAATTTGTTGGAAAAAGTTGGTAACAGCAACAGCACTTTATCAATGAACTTAAAATTTCGTTTCCGCGCTGTTCTATCGTAATAGACTTTCTCTTTTTCTTTGCTTTTCATTTCACGTTCGTTTGAAAACTTCATGAAATCTCTGACTTTATTTCTCATTTCTAATACGAACTCTGTGATCAGCTTTTTATCCGCATCACCAGCATTGTCCAAAATTTGCTCTTTAATTAGAAATAATGGGCTTCTGACATCATGTCCGAGCAACAAATCAAATGGCGAAAAACCCGTGGAAGTTTGGGGAACTTCCCGATAGGCGAAAAGCAGTGACTGTAAATAGCGATCCCAACATTCTGGCGAATCATCAGCTATTTTTCTCAACTTTGATTTTAAACATTTGTTAAAATTCTCGTACGAACAATTACAACTGGGATGATATGGAGTAATGTTAATTGATTTAATTTGTAATAGACTAATGAATTTCTTTATGACTGATGACATAAACTGAGGACCTTGATCTTGTAAAATTTCGTTAGGTAATCCCACCCGCGAAAAAATATTCAGCATGGCCTCAGCCTAATACTGACTGTCTACCTTCTTCAGTGGAACTGCGTCAGGATATTTCGAAGCAAGGTCTACAGCAACAAGAGCAAATATGTTACCACGATTAGATTTAGGTAATGGACGGATCAGATCCAGAGCGACACGACTAAAAGGTTTGCTAATTACAGGTAAATTCACTAATGGTGCTTTCGGTGGTAAAACCGAACATTTATGACATTGCTCACAAGAACGACAGTTCAGTTTGACATCCTCAAAAATTCCCGGCCTAAAAAAAATGATTCAACAATCTATTTCTATTTTTAGCCATTCCCAGATGACCAGACAATACTGTATCGTGAGCAAGACTGGGTAACTTCTGACGCAAACACTTGGGAACAACAAATTGCGTGATTATGTCCCAAGCTGATTTGTTACTACATGTCAAACGCACCAAAACGTTATTTTTCTTGACAAAACGAGGACATGAATTTGTAACTACATTAGACTTAACGAAACAAGAATTAGGGCTAGGATCATCGTTCTGCAATTTACTAATACGTCCACTTTGTAATTGTGCTGTGTTCAAAGCCTGAGCACTGTGAGATAAACTGGTTTCTAATTCGGCTTTATCAGCCTCTCTAGCTTGTGCTCGCGTTTCTACCAGCAATACAGACTGTTCTACATGCAATTCGTTCTCATCAAAATCAGAGTCAATTTCTTGGCATAGCAAAGATTTCCCTCCAACGATCGCTTGACATGGGCACACTGAACCCGGCACGTTACCCACCAAGACATCGAATGGTAAGTTAGGGATGCACACAGCTGAAGTTTTATTTTCTAAAGTAATCGCAATCATGATCAATGCAAACCTTATGAGCCAAGACAGTATGACCATCTGCCAATTTAACGCTAACCATCTTATTGGAAGATTTGGCTTTAGGAATAGATTCCTTAGTTAAAATATAAGTCGCACCAGTGTCTCTTAGTATATTTAAAGTTTTACCATTACAAACTCCTTTCACGACTGGCATGTTACTGCGGTTCACATTATTACGAGTTAATGACACCGCTACAGTTTCCTTCCGAGATGTATTTTTCATCTTAGCATCTTGAACAACCTCGTCCGCCCTGTAACTTGCACTTTGCTTTTTAAATTTTCGTCTAGGACAGAACCAAGCGATGTGTCCAACTTCAGAACAATTGAAGCATGTAATGAACGATTGATTTCGGTCAACATTCTTACTTTGAGAATCTCTAACAACCACATCTGCATTGTAACCAGCAGCTCTACATTGGTTTGACAAAGTTTCGCACTCTCATTGTTATTATATTTATAACTTGAGTTAGTTTCACGAGCATCGTTAGCGGCTGGCTTAAATAAATCTTTGTTTAAAATATGGCTGAGTACATTTCTGAGATTCTTTCTTCCTATGAATGGCTTGGTAGTTATCAGCTGCATCTATCACATCTGACAAAGATAACAAAAACACATTCTTTTATTTCAAATACTCTGATAACGGCTCTTCAACAGAACGTAATAGTTGATCTTTGATAATCAGCTCTTTTAACAACGAGAAATTTGATCCTACGTTGGCTAATGAACACATTTTGGACAAATTTTCATCTAAGTACAGCACCAATTCAAAAATGCTTTCACGAGACTGCTTAGCAGACCTAAACCTGTGCTGGAAATCATAGAGATTCAAACCAAAACAGCG
Source organism: Morinoia aosen (assembly GCA_030386875.1). Lineage (NCBI taxonomy): Eukaryota > Metazoa > Arthropoda > Malacostraca > Amphipoda > Talitridae > Morinoia > Morinoia aosen. Next base: position 31,016,950 of record CM059579.1, on the reverse strand, counting down.
GATAATTAGTTGCTTAATGTCATCGTAACACAAATCAGATGAAATGGTATCTAGCAACCTACTCACTTTTGAGTTTACAAACCCGATAATTATAGCAGACATTGCCACACTCTCAGACTATGAGTTGGCATTACGCACTTTCTCGTAGTTTCTTAGGTACACAGATACATCTTCTCCGTCCTTGTTAGGCGCCAGTTTGATGTTCGCTCTGCCATGTGCTGAAGTGCGATCTCCGGTCGAAGGATCCATTGCTCGAAGTCGTTCCTTCTTTAATTCCAAACGGCTCAGTTCCACTTAATTTCCCACCTGAATCTTCTTCAATTCAAACTCCTCCTTTTCCTTCAGTCGTTCCCGTTCTAGTGCCCTCTCGCTTCGTTCAACGCGCTGCTTGACATAATCCTGAAGCTCGCGATCCTTGTATCCCAGCGTCAGTCCATCAGTTATGAAGACACTTTCAGACATTTTCGCAGTCTAGCCTTCGAGAATAAAGATGAAGATTGGCTTGAGGAAGAAGAAACCACGCAGGAAAATAACAGGTTGAAGGTGCACGGAACTATTGAAGGATTCATACTGGCCACCAATTGTAATGAATTGTTTTGGGTTCTTGATCCAGGTGGTACTCCAAACGCATTTACCAACAAGAACACCTTTATTTACATAGAAGGAACAGCAAATTCAATTTTCTTCTTTAGATACACAGGATACAATCCAGCCATTATAGAGGAACACATTGGTTGTCGCGGAAATACTGTTGTACAAAATTACAGTTAGCCGCTCAAACCACGTAGTTTCCTCCGCACACTGACTAGGTTCAGGAACATGACCAGGCACACGTTGAGGTGGTACCCGCACGAGGACAGTATCCGGCCTAGTACCATGGGAGATACGTCGAAACCGAGAGAGAGATGGTGTTCGAACGCCTGCCGATTACAACTGCGTATGATTTACAGCGCCCACTAATAAATTGTACCTACTACATAACAATGTATTTTATCTTTATGTATTATCTTCTGTAGTATTGAGTTTAAGGTGGTGATTGCAGGGAGGGACCGGTTTGGGAGAGTCCCCTTGGAAATCGGGTGGACCCACTCGACCAAGGGGGCCTCCCTCCGTGCGACGAGTTGGGGCATACAAACAAGCTCTGCCAATACAAGAGAAACAACTAAGAGAAAAACTCGAAAATAAGAAAAGCTCTCTTACCCACAGGGGCTGACGCCCTCAGTCGTGCTCCACGATATCAACCAATTGGGTTGAAACGAGATATTTACCCGCTGTCTCGTAAGCACCAAAACCGGCCAAGGCCACTCTCCGAGCGAGCAAAATATACGCAGAAGAAGTCGTAAGGCTGTTCCTATCACGATAACCATGAGGTAACACCCTGAACTGCGCTTGCCGCGCAGCTCTTCATATACTGCTTGTTGCGGCCTCACTGCACCAAGCTAGCTCTCTGATTGGTCGACACGCACTGGCGAGTTGTCGCCGTCTAGGCTGTACTAAAGTTACGGGGGTTTCTTTAGATGTCACATGGTTGTTCGAGGCAGGCAGCTTGCACAAGCTCGGTCCAGCACCCCAGCGCCAAACTTGAGCTGTGATTGGTCGGCCAGTAGGGCGCTTCGAGGCTGTGAGGTGGCGCTTCGAGGCATATTCGGACTGTGAAAGATAACGTTCCAAGCTTGTGTGGCGGTGCTTGCGCACAGCTTGTTGGGACCGTTACGCTTTTTTATCAGTTTTCATTTTCTATGACTCGTTTCGTTATTTTTCGTCTGTTCGCGCTTCCCAACTCTCTAATATTTTGTCCGTTTGCATTTTAAAACCCTATTTCATCACTTTGTGGTTTTTCTGACTCGTTTCGTGTCTTTCTATGCGTTTGCTCTTTCTAGGACTCGAATATGACATTTCCGTCAGTTTACGCTTCCTAGAATTTGTTTCGTCCGTTTTTAAACGTTTGCACTTTTTGGAGCACGTTTTGTGCATTTTCGTTCGTTAGCGATTCCTGCAACTTGTTTCGTGTGTTGAAGTGTGCTTGCGCTGTTTAAGAGATGTTACGGGCATTTTCATCACAATGTGCTTCGTAGGACGCGTTTCGTTTGGTTTCGTCTCATTTCGCATCATAGAACACGTTGTGTACTTTTTCGTCTGCTTACCGCTTAGTAGGTATCGTTTTGCGCTCTCTCGTCAGTTTGCGGACCATAAGACACGATTTGTGCATTCTAGTCAGTTTTTGTGCTGTTAAGACTTGTTTCGTGTTATCTTATCCGTGTGCTCATCCTTAGATTCGCTTTGTGAGTTTTCATCCTTTTACTAGTGCTCGTGCTCGGTTTCGGCTTTCCTCAGTTTGCGTTCCTTAGGACTCGTTATGTGCTTTTTCGCCAAGTTGCGATTCCTACAACTCGTTTCGTGTGTTTTCATCGCTTGCGCTTTCTATAACACCATTGTGCATTTATGTCAGTTCGCGACTCCTAGGACTAGATTTGATCATTTTCGTCAGTTTGCGCTTTTAACCCTCATGCGTTCACGTTCGTTTGCGATTCTTAGGATAATTTTTGGGCGTTTACGTCACATTCCGTTTCCTAGAATGCGTTTCGTCTGTTTAGGTCTTACCAGGCTCTTTAGAACGTGTTTTGTACTTTTTCTGTCTATACTTAAGATGCCTCGTTTAGTGATTTTTCATAAGTTTGCGTTTCCTAGGGCACGTTTCTTTTGTTTGGGCTGATTTCGTTCCTTATAATACGCTCTGAACCTATCCGTCTGTTTTCGAAGGTCTCGTTTTTTGTTTTTCCACCATTTTCGCTTCATAGGACACGTTTTGTGCCTTTTCATCCGTTAGTGCTTCCTGGAACTCGTTATGATCTTATTTGCCAGTTGTGGCTTCTTAAAAATGTTTCGGGCGTCATCGTCAGTTTGACCTTCCTTGGACTGGGTTTGCTCATAAGACTCGGTTTGTTTGTTTGCATCCTTCTGGTTTTCTTAGGACTCCGTCTGGGCATTTCCGTCATAAAGCGAACCATAGGACTCATTTTGTGCTTATTCAGTCAGTTTGCGCTTCCTACGATTCATTTCAAGTGTGTTCATCAGTTCGCGTTTTTTAGAACACATTTTGCACATTTTCGTAGGTTTGCGTTTAATAGGATACGTTTTGTTCCTGTTCGTCAGATTGTGCTCTTTGGAACTCGTGCACTTTCGTCTGTTGGGGCTTCTCAAAACATGTTTTGGTCGTTTCCGTCAGTCTGCGCTTACTAGGACTCGTTTCGTGCTTTTTCATACGTTTTGCTTCTAAGGACACGTTTTTTGTATTATCTCCAGCTTTCGCTTTCTACCACTCGTCTCGTGTGCTCGCTTCCGGTTGAACTTCGTAAGGGACATTCAAGGTATTTTCATCTGTTTGAGCATCTTATGACAGGTCTTGTATTTCTCTTCAGTTTGCGCTTCCTATGGCTCATTTCGAGTTTTTTTCCGCTTACGCTTATTAGGACACGTTTTATTCATTTTCGTGATTATGCTTCTAAAGACTCGTTTTTTTTCTCGTCAGTTTGGGTTTCTTATGATGCATATCGTGTGTTTTCGTCAATTTGCGCTTCACAGCACTCGTAAGTTTCCATCTGATTGTGGTTTTTAGAACTTGTTTTTGGTGTTTTCGACGGTTTGTACTTCCATAGACGCGTTTTGTCTGTTCCCGCCTGATTTCGTTTCCTGGAATCCGTTCTGTATTTTTCGTTTGTTTGCGCTTCGTTGGTCTCATTTCATGATGTTTCGTCTGTTTACGCTTTATAGTATGCAGTTTGTGCATTTTCGTCAGTTTGTGCTTCATAGGACTCCTGTGCGTTTACGTCAGCTTACGCTTCACATGATTTGGCTCATTTGTTTTTATCAGTTGACGCTTCTGAGGTCACGTTGAGTGCATTTTCATTCATATGCACTTCCTAGGACTTAATTGAGAAATTTTATCCGTTTGCGCTTTCAAGACTCGTTTGTGCTTTTTCGTTAGTTTGTGCTTCATACTACTTGTTTCGTGTGTTTTCACCAGTTTTCGTTTCTCATGACATTTTCTCTATGTTTTTGCCCGTTTGCTCATACTGGTACTCGTTTTACGAGTTTCCGTCAACTTGAGCGTTATATGACTTGTTTCGAGCATTTTTGTACATTTGCGCTCCTTAGGACAGGTTGTCTTCAATTTCGTCTGCTCGGGCTTCCTATTTCATGGGTATTCATCTGTTTACGCTTTTAAGGAAACGTTTTGTGCATTTTCTCCCGTTTGCTCATCCTGGAACTCGTTTTGTATGTATTGCTCGCGCTGCTCATCTGAGGACTCGTTTAGGGCATCTCCGTTAGTTTGCCCTCCCTAAGACGCGTTCAAAGATGTTCGTCAGTTTGCGCTTCCTATCACTTATTTCGGTCGTTTTCGTACGTTTGTAATTTTTAGGACACGTTATGTGTAATTTCGTCAGGTTGCGTTTCCTAGGAATCGCTTTGTGAGTTTACGTCCGTTTGCTCATCCTTGGCCTTGTTTAGGGGCTTTTCCGTCAGTTAGCGTTCCCTAGGACTTGTTTGGTGTTTGTTCGTCAGTTTGCACTTTATTACACTCGTTTCGTGCGTTTTCATCCGCTTGCGCTTTTAAAACACGTTTTGTTCATTTTGGTCAGTTTTCGTTTCTTAGGAATCGTTCTTCTTTTCTGCTATTTTGAGCATACTACCATTAATTACCTACGTATTAATCCGCTTGTATTTCTTCAGACACGTTTTGTGATTTTACGCCATTGTGCGCTTCCTGGGACTCGCTTCGTGTGTTTCACAAGTTTTTGTTTCTTAGGAAACGTTTTTCTGTATTTGCGTTTGCGCTTCCTACGCCTAGTTTCCTGTGTTTACGCCTGTCTGCGCATTTATGGACATATTTTTACATTTTATCTGTTTACTCATCCTAGGAATCGGTTCGTGAGGTTTTGTCAGTTTAATTGTTCATCCTAGGACCCGCTTGGGCATCTCCGTCTTTTTCCGCTTTTGAAGACACTTTTTGTGCATTTGTGTTGGTTTGCGCTCCCAGGAGTCGTTTTGTTCTTTTTCGTTAGTTTGCGTTCCCTAGCACTAGTGCGTTTTAATCCGTTTGGGCTTCTTAAGATATGTTTTGTGCTTTTTCGTCAGATTTCACTTTCCAGGGCTCACTTAGTGCGTTTTCACAGGACGCGTTATGTGCATTTCGTCAAAATGGGCTTCTAAGTAGTCGTTTTGTACATTAATGCCAGTTTTGTCATCCTAGGACTCGTTTTGTTTTTCTCCGTCACTTTGCGCTTTTTAAGACTTGTCGAGAATCTGTTCAGAATGATCAAATTTTGCGAATTAAAAATGAAAATTCTTGTAATTGTGTGTAATGTAACAAATTTTGTGCTTACGTAAAAAGTTGACGTAAAAGTTGTGTGTTGAAATGTCTCGGAAAATCCCAGCAGCACGGGAGGGTCGCTTCAACATGTATGTTTTTAATGCCGTATGTTTGACGCAGCAATGTTAGGAGACCGCGATAAGATGCGAGAGCCCAACCGATGGCTGTTTACATTGTGTGCTGTTTCTGGAGGGGACTATTTTGTTGTGATTTATTGATAGCAACTTTTCATTCGGGCGAGCCCTTGGGAAACATGAGACGATCGAAAAATGCCTACCCATTCGCAAACAAAGTCGCTTTCTCAACGCACATAAATCGCGACCCTTGAGCTGCGAGGGTGAACGGAGTAACGGTTTCGAAGGAGCCTGGGCGTGGGAAAGAGTGAGACCAACATACAACCAGGGAAGCAGTAGGCGGGAACTGTGGACGATTGGAAGGACCAGATTGGTCGGACAGGAGGAAGGGCACAACCCTCAAAATATACGATAGACATCGTGATGAACAGGAGGGCAGTTCGACAGTCGACGCCGCGACGCGAAGTATAAAGATAAAACGTGGGTGTGTTCGCTGTAACAAACGTGCTCAAAGATATAATGAAAAGTGATTATTGGATATATTGAAACTGATACTAAGTTTCGCGCTATAATGTAATCCAGAAATTAATACATTTCTCGTTTCACTTGCAGAAAATTTTACGTGTTCCCGTTACCACGTTCACTAAGGGGAAATTTATCAAAACATAACACATCGTGGGAGTTATTAATGGAACATGGAGATGCTGCACTAGAAGGGAGGGTAAGACATGCATTTCTTAAAAAGAAAGAGTAAAGATAGTGTTGAAATAAATATTGCGATAATTCATTGTCATTCAGTCATTGATGCACTCAAAAAGTAACAAGTCAAATTTTTTATCTTTGACAGGCGGGACGGTTATTCAGTCATACATCTGAGGATTGATCAGCTCGAATGAAGGGAATCGACGTGTTAACATGCTGAAGTGTAACGAGCAAGATAACGTCATCACTAGACATTTTCTGAACAGTGCATAAGATAGGCCTTTGAACTGAAGCGAGTCGCGGACGAATTTTGTGGTTGAAGTGACCTTCGCCTACTGGGCTGCTGGAAGCGCAGAGACATTGTAGGAATTATTTGTGTTATGTTTGAGGATATAAGCAACATGCGGTTAAAGGCTGGCCAGCCAATATTTGGTATAATTGTGTGATGTAAGTCATTTTTTAGCGTACGCCAGTTTGTTTAGATGCCATCAACTAGTTGCATTGTTCTTAAATACCATTCATTGCGCGTACACCCATTGATGTTTGTATGACGTTCAGCTGGAGATCATAAATGTGGAGCGAATTCACCTGTGTATCATGCCCACTCTATTAGAGGAGCCAGATTATGACATCACGGGCGCTCGATTATGACATCTCACCGAGGATAAATAATTAGCGCTCAGAAAAATGCGCTGAGTAAGTCGTGTATCAGCTGTCACCGGTGAGTACCACTCTGCTTTAGTATATGTACTCTGTGAGGTCAATTATGATTCATTATTTGTTGTGTTGTTTAGATAATGTTTGGAGGTGTGCCATTCCCTCAATACCGAGAACCTGATCTTTTTGTTAATGAAATGTTAACAAGGAGGAGGGCCCTTTTCTCGTGACAGACTCGTTTCGTGCGTTTTAATAGGACATGTGTGTCAGGGGTTATCTCTGACTGAATACAACAATAGAATCCCTTAGCTCACGCGTGATCGCATGCAGATAGTCAGTCGTCGTGCTAGACTGGATGAGCGTGGACAGGTGCGTGTTTAATGTAGATTTTGTTAGGTTTTGCGGATTTTTGTCACACGTGCTATAAGGAACTTGTGTAATAGATTTTTATTGCATGTAATAATTTCAGTCTCGCTTGTTCTGAACAGTGAGGTCGCCAGATCCCCCCAGTTTGGGACACTCTAAGCACTGTCCAGCCAAAAGCCACCTACATAAGTCGCCTACATAAGCCACCTCCAAAACCGCCTACGCTAGCTCGTGGTGGTCATATCACATCTACGTTGACGTCTCGTTACCTCTACGTCGTTGACGTCTCGTTACCTCTGCGTCGTTGACGTTTCGCTGCCTCTGCGTCGTTGACGTCTCGCTGCCTCTGCGTCGTTGACGTCTCGCTGCCTCTGCGTCGTTGACGTCTCGCTGCCTCTGCGTCGTTGACGTCTCGTTACCTCTGCGTCGTTGACGTCTTGCGGCCTCCGCGTTGACCCATTATTTATTAACTGTAAAACTGGATGCTGTCGAGGAGGGCAGAGGTACCGGAAGAGTATTTGCAGGCACCTAACTTGTGGCTGGCGGACTTTAGCTGTTAGGACTTTCATTGTGTCTTGTATTACATATTTTCAATTTAAGCTTTCCTATGGGCATTCTTGTTATCTACCTTCTATAATGAATTCGGTGTGCATTGTATAATTTCTAATTTTATTTTATATATATTAAAAATCGTTGGTGTTCTATTATCCCGGTTCCCGCAAGCAAAGCCTATAGGACCACTACAACAATGTGTTGTAAATTTTCTTCAGTGTTCGCTCCCCAGAACTCGTTTGGGTGTGCCGTCGCGGTTGCGTACTTTCTCTGTACATATGTTCGTACGCTATGCCTGGGTGCGGTCTTACCGCAATGCGGATGCTTACTCAGCAATTTGAGAGTATAAAAGAGCATGCGCGAAGTTCTAGAGTCGCATTTGGATCCGTGTTCCTCCCCCTTGCTACATCGCTACCAGTAAAGTCGCACAGTAACCAGCGTTATCACTGACCTTCGGACTTCATCACAAACCTCTGCCTTCACACTGGTGGCAAGATATGTGACGGACCCACGAATTCGCGAAGATTTATTTGATAAGAGATGAAGATAAAGAATTCAACGAGAGACCTAAAGAAGTTTAAGAAGAAGGTCGAGTGACTTCAGCAAATCAAGATGACGGAGATAACTACAGAGAATTCGAGAGAACTCCAGGAAGATCGTCTGTGACGTGAAGATATATAATTTCAACGAAGATTATCTGCAGAGACTGCAGAGCAACGAGATATCGACTATAAGGACAGCATCGACGGACGAAGCTTCAGAGATCAACGGAGAGAGCGATTGCGGAGCCCATAACTTCAACTACGAGGTGATTCAGCCGACTACAGTTACGTCAACTTCGTGCTACGGGCGGAGCAGTGACGGTGCATCGCCTACAACGATGGCAGAGATCACGACATCGTGCGACAACTCTAACTACAATTTAAGATAAGTAAAGCAGCAGTTAATTGTGATAATTGTAACAGTGCCGTTGCAGCTAACTATTCATTGCGAGTGAGGCAGGCGGCGTGCAGCGGGCGCGTCAGCCAGTACGTGCGGGCGTCAAGGTCAAACTAGCTGGGCTGTACTTGCAGGCTGCAGCTGTAGAGAGCAGACAGTGTGTTTCAATGACCCCCAGACATGAGCTGTTTTCAAGGTGTTACGAGTCCTGTTTTTTAAAGTGAGTGGCGCTATTTTCTTGAAGTGTTGCTATAAGTGTTTCAAGTAATTTTGTATTGTTTTAGTTGTGCAAAATTGCGCTTGAGCGACGGTAAACTCAGTTGAGCAGTGATGTTATTTGTGTAATACGTAGACGCCAAACTAGTATCGTAACTATGCCTGAAATTTCAGTAACCAGCGCGTCTGTAGCGAGTACAATGTCTACCACGAATATTTTTCTGACGTGGATTTATTTGCGAAAGAAACATAAGTATCCTTAAATGCCTTCTGTGGTCGGTACAACATGTAGGTCATGTGATTTTTTTTGCTGGTTGCGTCTGGTAGGATGATGAAGGGGGGAACTGCGTTCTAATTTGCCCAAAGGTAATGCTGAAGACCTTTGTAAAAATCAACTTTCTAGCGTAGAGTATAAGTGCCTAGCGGGAAATATGAAGTAATGATGAGACAATAATGATGAAATATATTGTGGCTTTTAATGTGCTGAGAAGTGCTATGTGACTTCGAGAATTAAGAATAAATATAAGTAGGAAGGAGTAAAGATACTCTTCCGAGTGAGGTAAATAATCGTGGATGATATTCTGATGATACCTGATGTGCAAGGATTGCACGGTCAAAGTAAGAAAGAAGTATTTTTCAATACCGTAAATAATGCAGAGTGTCTGTTGGCAGACGTGGTTGCCCAGAGTAGGCGTAAAGAGTAATATTTGCTGCGGTAGAGAGAGCCTAGATAATGGTGGAAGGGAACTAGATAGCCTAGAGATAAATGCTGTGGGGCAGCGAAAAAACCCCGAGACAGAAGTGCTGTGGGGCAGCGAATAACCCCGAGACAGAAATGCTGTGGGGCTATCTGGGAAAAGGCAAATTAGTACCAGGTAATTCTATCAGCGAGGTAAAAGTATTGAAGTAGAAATGAATTCGCGCAGACAATTAAGTGAGTAAGCTTTAGAGAAGCGAATGTTTGCAATGTTCACGGTAATGCGGATCTACCCAAAGTCGCAGTGTTTGTGGTGAAAGTTTCAATGCCATCTCTGGTAAAGACGTTGGGGTAGTATCTGTAGAACCGAGGCATTGTTGTAACGATATTCGTGTTGACGACCTAGGAATTAATGCCAGTGATACCATGATGGTCAGAGTAGCATTGTAGATTGCGGTAGTACTTGTGTTGACGAAGAGAAGAATTATGTTCCATTTGAGAATAACGAATAATGAGAGGCCATAGAAGCCCATTAATTAACCACACGTGGTGGTGAGGTATTAAGTTAAGAGTAACTAGTAATAGAGTGTACAGAGTGTAGAGTGTGCAGAGCTGCACGCAGCTGCACCGAGACATTGCACTCGGAGAAAAAAGAGCAATAGACGACATGCAAACGCTGAATCATACGTCAGACAGTGAGGAGCCGAACTTCCTGTGGCTCTGTTTAGCAACAGTTGGTAGTCAAGCTACGAAGGCGTGGGCATGAACATGACTGGTGAAGTCATGTTTAAGATGTGTTTTGAAGAATTGTGGCTGTTCTTAATGTTTTTGAGCACGTTTACGATCTAGTGCGAAACTCGAATTTCATACTCAGTAAAGTTTTATGTTGTGTAATTTATTATTCAAACGTACCAGAATGCAAAATTTATCATCAAGTCTCCCAAAGTTTCGCCGGGATAATTTACAACTGATTGAACGATTAAAATTTAGAGTATTTACGTCAATATTAATTTTTACCTTGACATCAAATCGTGCTTTTAACTTAAAAAGTATGTTCTTAAGTTTTCTATCGTGTTTTTTTTTGTTGTATTTGCTATGCTTCATGTTTAACCTCGTGTATGCTTTAGTATTTAACCTTTTTGATTAAGGCATTAATGAAACGTAAAGCAACCGTTCACAGTGTACCAGTTCAACAAGTACAGTATAATAATACGTAATTTTCTTGTGCAAAAGAAGTACATGATTGTGGATTGTGATCTGTCGTGGCAAAGATCATTGCTGATATTGAAGAAATTTATTTTTTATTCATTGTGCATCGAGGCTGAGAATGTACCAGTTTGGTTCACGATAGAAAGGGTGAATTAACAGTTTTTTAGTTTTAAATTCCAGGTTTGCGAGATAAGATTACTGATGTATTTTGTTCAATAAGAAATTTGAATGTCGGTCACGAAGAATAAATGTAAATGCGAAATTTAGTCGTTTTTATTAGTTTAGCAATTGTGTTACGGGAAAATTCATGAATGGTAATGAGGAAGCTAATTTTGGTTGTCATTAAAATTATTGATTTAAAAGCTTTAAGGAAGTTTACCCGTCATTAACTAAATATTTAGATTCTGTAATGGATCACCGTGACATTAATGGTGTTTCTCATTTTACTTTATTCAAGTATTCATGTACCTAATTTTGCGCTTTAGCCATGCTAATTTTCGTATGTTCTCCAATTTCAGTTCGAGCGTGTGCGAGCGGTAACACGTCATCTGAAACGCGATTCATGCAGCTGTGCCAGCAAAGAAGCACAGCCAGTACGGGCGGGTCACGCAGTCACACGTGACGAGGTACGCACTATGCAGTGCGGAGTCCGGTCGCGACAGAGTGTCGCGTTGAGACTGTCAACAACTGAGACGGCCTTGGCGGCAGCTAAGCTTTGCGCGCAGTCGAGAGATTACTGAAAGAGATTACCTTCGCGCGCAGTGATTTGAAGAGAGTAACTCATTTTAAAGGTTTAATATGGTGTTAATACTTTATACTTTGGACATAGTGTTGAAAACGTGGTTTAATAAATTTAGTAACTTAAAATGTGGTAATTATAAATTCAGAGTAGTTCAAGAATTTTGGACTTTGTTCACATGTTATTACTATTGGATTACGATAAATTGAAATTGTTTAGTGATTTTCCTTTTATTTTTGCAGAGTGCGAAACCGATTTTCATATTCATATTTGATGTGCTAAACTAGTGTGTCTTCGATTTTGTTACCCATTTTCTTATATCTTACTCCACGTGCTATATCATTATGTTACCGATACAATTAAGTTTTACGAGTCTACGGCACTCTGTTTATTCTGATTGGTTGTTTTACTAATGGTGGAAAAGTTCTGTTCTAATTTGTGCGATGTTTGGTTATAAGATTATCCAACTTCTATTTTTAAGTCTACGGTAACGAAGACGATGTTTTGAATGTTTCTTTTTCGTGAAAACTTTAATGATGCTTTATTTAATATCAACTCAACTTTTCTGTATCATTTTTCATTACTTACGAGGCAATAGTTTTGATTATTATAAAATTTTCCGAAATTGCCTTGCCGAAGAACTCGTGTTTCGCTCGGTGTTAATCTTTCACCAGAGATGTAAGCGGATGTTTTTATATTTACTCATGAATTAATATTAAGTTGGTATTTCCAAGCTTGTGTTTTACGTATTTCATTTAAACCATGTTCGCGAAAATGCTCGAATCGATGCAGTGTTCCGGTATATAATTATGATTTGTTTCATTTTGGTTTTTCGGTAACTCAATTCATGCGTATATTTTGTTGATCTAAATTTTAAAGGCTTTGTGTATTTAATTTCATGCGTGTTATTATTATCCTTAACGAATGTATTGATTTATTTAAATTTTATGGCGAGAATGATTTTTTATTTGTCGAGGTATCTGCGTGCCTTATTTCTTAATGATGTTTGAATAAAAACTTCTTTAGTTGTTGTTTCAACGATGCGAATTTCTATTTCATTTTTAATGCGTTATCATTTCAACTGTTTTTCCACAAAACAATTTTAGAGTAAATTGTGCTTTTCATGGCTGGTGTTCATGTTAGCGGTTTTTATTTTTTTAGTACGACACCTGCCGAGGTGCATTGTTTTAAGGTTTTCTGTTGCCAGAAAATTTTTTTTTGATGTTGCACTATTCGTGTGCGAAAAATTGTTTGTTTTTTTTTGCATTATATACGTGTCTTGAGCAGCGCCTCTTCCCATGTTTTTTTTGGTGATGGGGGTGTTTGCGGTTTTTCTTTGCGATGCTTTTTGTCGAAATTAACTGGGCGTGTTTGTTTTTATTGTTAATGGCAGTTGTTTTTTGCCACGAAAGGGTTATTTTTAATTTTTTTGGTTTTCCTAATTAGGATGCCTTTAGCTTACTGTGTTGCTTTTTAAGTTACGATTCTTCCCTTTGATTCATTTATTTTGTAATTGGTAATAAATCAGGCATGGGGGAAGGTGTGTGCCGTCGCGGTTGCGCACTTTCTCTGTACATATGTTCGTACGCTATGCCTGGGTGCGGTCTTACCGCAATGCGGATGCTCACTCAGCAATTTGAGAGTATAAAAGAGCATGCGCGAAGTTCTAGAGTCGCATTTGGATCCGTGTTCCTCCCCCTTGCTACATCGCTACCAGTAAAGTCGCACAGTAACCAGCGTTATCACTGACCTTCGGACTTCATCACAAACCTCTGCCATCACATGGGCGTTTTCTGCAGTTAGTGCTTCCGACGACTCGTTTCCTGTGTTTTCATAAGATTGTGGTTTTAAGGACATGTTTTGTGCATTTCCGTCAGTTTGCACAAACCTAGGATTCGTTTTGAACTTTTTCATGGCGCTTGCGCTTTCTAGCACTCGTATATTTTTGTGTTTTTCGTCTGCAAACAAATGGATCGCACGAAACAAGTCGCGAGGGGTGCAAACAGACAAAAGAGCACTGAATAAATCTTCGGAAAAGCGAATGGATATATATTCACAAAACGAGTCCTAGGATGAGCAAAAGAAATCTAGGAAATGCAATCTGAGGAAAAGGCCCAAAACGAGTGAAAGGGAAAGCAAACTAACAGAGAAGCAAAAATGAGCCCTAGGATGAGCAAATGGATGAAGAAGCACGATACGTGTCATGAGATTCTCAAACTAACGGAAAAAATAAAGCTCACTCTGACGAAAAGGAACATTACGTGTCGTAATGTGAGCAAACGAATGAAAACATACGAAACGAGTGGTAGGAAGCGTAAACAGACGAAATTGCACAAAACATGTTCTAAATATTGAAACGAATGAAAAGACATGAAACGTGTTTGAGGAAGGGCAAACTGACGAAAATACCCGAAACATGTTATATGAAGAATCACGCCCAGACGTGACTCTAAGGGGACTCTAAAACGTAGTTCTTCTTGGTTTTCGTTTACTTGGTACGAGCAGAGACAGACAAGTGATGATACAGGTAAAGAATCGCGGACCGATTAGTGCCAATGCCTGAATGGCTGGCGCTTATATGCCTGAGGCACATGGGGTGAAGGGGGCATATGTGGGCTCACACTTACCTCCCCCACCAAGAGGAGTATGAGAAGGTACTCAAAAGAACTAAAACGTCAAAACAATTCGAAAAAGATAAAATTTTTCAAAATCAAACACCGATAACCAATGCAAAACCAGTTGATTCCCTGTCACACGGCATAAATAGATAGGTAATACTCGAACCTATTTGAAAAACATATTAAAATAGCTTTAGGTGAAAAACAACTTTAATAGCACTGTCCGCCAAAGTCCAATAAAAAAATGCAACCACAACACTATGGAAAGACAATAATAATAATGCAACAATACAAAGCAAAAGAGAATAAAGGCAGCTGAAGCGATTTAACAGGAAATGCACTTATCTTCAAAATTTAAGAAAAAACTACAACACCATTATGCAATACATATATCGCACTAGACAACAACACCAGTAGACATGTGATTGTAAAAACGCTAGTTATAACTAATAAAAAATTTTTTTAATAATTTAATCCCGTATTTAGAAAACAAAATGCGTTAAAAAAATATACGAGTAGAACGCCAGCTATGATCAACTATGGAAACCTATGCGAAAAAACGGCAATAATAATACGCCAATTTTCATTATAAACATTTCATCCCGTTACATCGAAGTTATGAGAGTACTTGAAAGGAAATATATAAATACATGAATAAACAGGTAATCACTTTCTAAAATTTAGAAGAAGTGAAATATATGTAGAAAATAGTGTTACCGAACATCATCAAAATCAAATTAACCACGAACATCAAAAGACATTTCAAATTTCATCGAATTTCATTTTCTCCTATAATGTCGAAGTTTAGTGCAAACAAAAGGGACCGAAACAACAACAACAAAAATTCTAAACAATAAAAATAATAGACGGAATGAAACCAAGTGACGAATTGCCATAAATAAACTCATGGTTTCAAAACTCAAAGGTATAAGAATATATAGCACTATAAAAGACTATAATACATTTAAAAATTAGTCAAGTACCCCAACAAGGAACAGAGGAAAACTGGTGGCATATTAAATGACGGTGAGAAAAACACAAGAATCAAGTAACTCTAATAGTTTTGTGCGAAGAAAAGATCGGAAATTTATTCCTAAATTTGTTCGCATCAACGAATAAATGGGATTAATACAGCTTTTGACTCGAAAATTAATATGAGGAGCACCTCCTTTAAACCCGTCGTGTGTAAACAATAAAACAATCGTAATGAGATCTAAATATAGTTTAAATGTTGTAACGAGTCTAAAGCGACAATTATCATAATTTTAAGTTTATAAATACACTCAATCCGCGGTTGGAAAACTACGTTAGTGATAAAAATTGTTACACAGTTAAAGGTAAACACTCTTCTTTAGTTAAACACTAGGGTGTCCCTAGCGTATATAGGTAGGAATTCAGAGTAATCAAATTCAGCACATGCTGCTCTGGTTCCTTGTCAAATGCAAATGATTCCACCAAATTTTTGTGATCATTGAGCAATATTTAATGATCGCGCAAAAGGAACATTTTTTATAGCTTCTGTGAAACTCGACCTGAATTTCCATCAAATAATAAAATTCTGGCTTTTTATTCTAATGCATATAGACCGACAACCAATGTCTGCAGGAATTTAATACATATTGAAATTATTATATAATACCATTGAAAAGAATTAAATATATACTCCATCAAATTTTATTTTCAATATATTGACAATATAATCATCATAAGGCAAGACATTTTATCTTAGTAACAACTACGTCTCAGGACAACTAAATTTTTATCAGTAATGCAACTGATGCATCGACTTCTGATTTCCTGCTGAAAAAAGTGTATTTGCTGTAGAAGGGTGAAAGGTATTTGATAGACATTTGAGTGGTGACTTGCTGTAGAGGGGTGAGTGGTGCCTGCTATAGAGGGGGGAGTGAGGCCTTGCTATAGTGGGGTGACTGGTGCCTTGCTTTAGAGAGGTGAGTGGTGCCTTGCTGTAAAGAGGTGAGTGGTGCCTTGCTGTAGAGAGGTGAGTGTTGCCTTGCTGTAGAGGGATGAGTTGGGCCTTGCTGTTGAGAGGTGAGTGGTATCTTGCTGTAGAGGGGTGAGTGTTACCTTGCTATAGAGGGGTGAGTGGTACCTATTGTAGCAGGGTGAGTGGTGCCTTGCTGTAGAGGGGTGAGTGGTACTTTGCTGTAGAGGGGTGAGTGGTATCATAAGGCATCACTCACACCTCTACTCACTTCGTAAGGCCCCATAAGATGTGTGAAAGCTAAATTTCCGCAATAAGTCCGGTAAAAAGCAAAGAACAAACAAGCTAACTTAATTTGAAAATCGTGACGGAAGTCTAATTCGCAAATATCTACGATAAGGTAGCTCAGTTTAACATATGGAAGCATTATTATTGTTTTACATTTAAGAAAAACAGATTTCAATGGTTTCAATCAACGGAACAACGGAAGTAAACAGATTATAACATTAGTAAAAGGTCATCAGTGTTATCAAAGTCTGATGAGCTTTCTACGTAAGATCTTGAGTTGTCAACGGTATAAGAATTCGTATTAAGGGGTTTTAGGATCGGAACAAAAAATTTAGCTAGGGGAAAACTCGGGGTGTTAAACGCTGCAAAAATTGGCCTAAACTGAAATTTAGTGGAGAGATCTGGTTTATGTATTTTGGGGAGACTGTACAAAGTACCGGGTCTTGAGCCCGT
Organism: Morinoia aosen; assembly: GCA_030386875.1. Classification (NCBI taxonomy): domain Eukaryota; kingdom Metazoa; phylum Arthropoda; class Malacostraca; order Amphipoda; family Talitridae; genus Morinoia; species Morinoia aosen. Next base: position 31,000,127 of record CM059579.1, on the reverse strand, counting down.
CGCATGGAGTCCGCTGTAATCCTCTTTAGAAAGTGAACCCTCATTCTTTAAACGTAGTAAAAAATTATTTATTTTGTCCTCGATGCGTATGGAAAATTTGTGTATTGGCTCCGTCATTTCTTTCAATTTTAACAAATATTATTTATGCTCTCAATGTACCTAACCCTATCAACCAAGACCACACCTTCACCCTTATCAAGCCTAAAAACAACAATATCCTTACTGGAAGCCAGATTCTTTATAAGTAATATATCGTTTGTACAAAAATTGCAGAGAAAATTTTTAAAGATTAAAAATTATAAAAATATTTATGTGCCACATTCCGGAGCTGACTAGAAAATTGTACAAAATTCAAACACTGGACGGACTTAACTGAAGCAACAATTTCTCAAAACTCAGGTAATACTAGAAGAAGTTCAACTTATGTTTTCCAGTTTTCTCTAACGCTGAGGCAATAGAAACAACTAACTGCCGACGTTTCATTTAAATTTATTCTTAATTTGGCTGAGGTGTCGAGTCTGATCGTATCATGAACGGAAAGGCAACATCAGCATTTGCATTTCGCAAGTGTGGAATTCATTCTTCAATTTTATAGGTAATTCAGCACTAACATTCGAGCACACGTTAACGTCGTCTGGCTTGAGCTAAGAAAATAAAAAGTTTGCAAGCTATACAGATCGTCATAATTCCTGTTAAAGCCCTTAATCTACATTTAAAACTTGGGACTTAAAGTACAAAAACTTAAAGCTTAAGCCCAGGGTAACAGAAATCAGGATAACACTAAAATTTCTTGTAGCGAATAAACGAACAACTGAGCTATGAGCACAAGCGGATATGAGGTTATTACGAAGCAAGAGCAAGTAATACAATGAAGTTACTTAATACATAATCAACACATTCCACTGTCTAAAAAAAGCCTTTTTTAAATGTAAAATGTAACCCATTTTTCGGAAGCCGTGATGGAAGTTTAAACCCATAAAACCCTTAGAAATTTGACAGCCTACGCTTCAGGAAGTCATCACATAACCTTTCGCATTTTGAGCCTTTACCAGCAGCGTCTTGGACAAGCAGCGCAGAACGATAAGCAGTGCATCTATCAACTCCATTCCTGCACGGCACAATTTGTTCATCCCCGGGAATTTTCTTCATTTGAGTTTTGCGGAGAAATCGTACGCCATGTCAGCTGAGTAGAGGTCAACCTCTGCGCGACCTGCGTTGGGCAGCCGCTGATCCTGGAGGCCTCCACTGCACCTGCTCCCTGTGCGCCGTAGACCCGCTAGTTCAGACGCAGGTCGAACTCGTGAAGAATTACTTTCGATGTCTGACGTGGTCTACACTTGGCTAGCTTCGGTGAACCTGGGTTAGGGTAGACTTCCAAATCCGGCTTACGATATGTTTTTTTCCGAATTAAGCAATAGCATTTTTCATGTATTGAGGCCTGGGTACGTAATCCCAGATTAAATACTTGAGTATAATCTGCAGGTGGGCCAATGGTATCATATTTGTATTTTAAATCTTTGTGTCATACATAGGATTTACCTAAAACTTTGTTGTTTATACTATTCTACTTAAACGTTTGTGTAACGTGTACGTATGTGTGAAATCAATGAAATTACCTGTGTAAAAAATATATCTAGTTGATTTTGGGGTTCTAATTGATTTTGGGGTTCCAATTGATTTTGGGGTTCTAATGGATTTTGGGGTTCTAATTGATTTCGGGGTTCTATTTGATTTTGGGGTTGTAATTGATTTTGGGGTTCTAATTAATTTTGGGGTTCTAGTTGATTTTGGGGTTCTAATTGATTATGGGGTTCTAATTGATTTTGGGGTTCTAATTGATTATGGGGTTCTAATTGATTATGTTGTTCTAATTGATTATGGGGTTCTAGTTGATTATGGGGTTCTAATTGACTATGGGGTTCTTATTGATTTTGGGGTTCTTATTGATTTGGGGGTTCTAATTGATTTGGGGGTTCTAAGCTCTTTAGCGTGTGCGTGGGATTTAGCGGGTTGGAGGTTGTACCGTCTGCTTTGATCAGCCCTGTTTCTGCGTTTTTCAGGTGGCAGCTGTAAGACCGGCCAGCCATCCGAGGTGCTCTACATTCGCTCCGCCTGCCCTCAAGCTTTTAGAACAATTTTAACATGAGTATCTATTCGTGCTATTAAATCTATTTATTCGTAATTCTCTAATAAAATCATTTAACTTACCTTTTTTCTGTATTCTCTTTCTTAAATTTTGAATACACAGGAAGCTAAATCAGAAAACTATTCCGGAAAAGTTTCTCATTGAGACATTTTTTTTCTACTTCCACTGATCGAAGTAATTCTGTTATATTTCTCAGCAATTTCGTAACAGGTCGTAAATCGTAGAAGTCGTAGAAGTAAACGTTGCAAGGTAATCGTCGTATTTGTTGTAAGTTGAAAACTTTTTCATGTCGTTTTACTCAGAGGTAGCACATGTTTCATGTTACTTATGTGAATTTTGTCTCCTATTTTAATTAAAACCCTGTGTCCTTTAACCCTGGTAATATTTCTGGAGCCCAACCAAGAAAGGTCGAGCTTGCTTTCTTTGTAATGATTTCCCAGCATTACTAGGTCGCCCAGAACGAAATTTTCATCCCTACGTCTCAAGTTATGATACATTGTGGGTTCAGCTGAATTATTTATAATTAGTATCCTAACGTTTTCAATAATCTTAACCGCTTCCTTGCGCGAAATTTAACAAAGTCTACTTCGGAATCGTAGCTGTATGAAACGTCGAATTTTTCGCCTTAAGGACACTGTCCCCCATATCATGAGATCATGGGTGATATTGGGATTATTGCTGCAATAGGAAGTGTAGGAGGTCAAGTACATTCTTTGAAAAAATGAGACTCGTACGTTCACTCGTTCGCCCGCTACGGGGGGTTGAAAAATGGGAGGAAGGGCAGAGAGAGGGAAAGGGTATTTTATCATGTTACACCTTCCCCATGGCACTTTCTTCACGACTTGACGTTGCCACGCCATCTCCTATGTCTCTGTATTACTCTTTAATGATTTCAGGAGTCTAACCTGAACCGAATTTTTGAAAAAAAATTAATTACCATTGTTTCTATATCTTTGTTTTGCTTACAATGTAAACAATGGATTCTGGGTTTGAAAATGCTTCTTCTCCTACAGTTTTTGAGCTACAGTGATGACTTTGGTATCATTGGATGCGGAAACACAAGGGTTTTCCAAATATTCAAATGTTTTTTCACAATAAATTTATGATCAAAATTTATGACGTCATAAATCCGCATTTTTCCGCTGACAAACTTTTTTCCATATATGTTCGATTTTTTCAAATGGAAAATTCGGGAAAGCCAATTGCATTTTTGGAATGTCCTTGTCTTTCCGTATCCAATGATACCAAAATCATTAATGTAGCTCAAAAACTGTCGGACAAGAAGCATTTTCAAAATCCCCGTAAATGATCGTTTTCTTTGATTTCATATTTTCTTTCCACGAAAAACGCACTTATCCATAAAAGATAATCGATTCTCAAATGCATTTCCTATCAGTATGCCAAATTACATTGCTCTAGGCTCAATAATAAATAAAAAAGTTTGTATTGGTGACGGTGTCCTGAAAGTAGGGGTACGTATCTCTGCCAAAAACAACATAACTGGGAGCATCTCCTAGGGTTAATTTTAAGAATTGTTAATAGCGTTCTCCACTGCTTCTAAACACTGATCCGATTCCGTGTAAGCTAGGGAATTTACGTTCAATTTCAGTAAGTTAGTTATCTGTTAGTTGGTTCGTTAAACAATAGCATTCGATTGAGGGCTACAATGGAGAATTTTTTCTATGCAATTGCGTGAATCTTAGTTTATTATTTTACTGCTACTGATTTAAACTCGAATGTTTGGTCACTGAGTAATATTATCGAGTAACCAAACGTCGCAAAACAATGCCCTAGGCAAGATATGACCGTATCTGTTCGCCTGTTAGTGGTAGCGTACAATTTACGGTGGCGATAGATAAATCAATCACTACGAGTATATACCTATTCTGATATCAGTGACTGACAGTGGACCCAAATAGTCCGTAGATACTACTTCAAAAGGCTTTATCGCTATTGGTGCAGTTAAAATCTTAATGGGTAGAGCAGGGTGTGGTTTTATCATAGAAGGTTACAAACTACGCATTGTTCTAAAAACTTAAGAATGATAGTGCTTTCTAAAGTGTGAAAAATTTGAACGTAAATTTACTGGACTTTGCAATGCATCCGTATGACACGTAGAATGTATACCAAGAACTGTTTTTTCCATTAATTAAGTTGCCACATCAGATGTCAGTATAGTGTTAGTCCGTGAGTCAATTCACCGCCGTCGGTACCATATGTCATTTATAACCAAGTAACTCTGTAAGTTGGGAATCGTTGAAACACTTTCATGAAGTAGAACCTCTCTAACTTCAGCACAGAGAGGATCTTGTTTTTCTCGTAAATTAATTCGTTCAGGGTCCATGACACTTGTTTTTCTGTCAGAAAATAGTCAATTAATTTTGGTACAGTCGTGGGTATCAGTGCCGTGTCTCCCGTCTTCGTGCTGTCTGTGCCGCCGGGACATTGGAAAGGTCAGGTGTCCGACTCTTTTTTCTGTCTCGTCAATGAAGGTCGACGCAACCTTGTAGATATTTAGCAGTGAGTCGTTCATTTTTACAGGTATTCTACTTAGGCAGTCGGCCGCGACGTTATGTTCTCTCGCTAGATACTTAACGATAGGGTCGTAGGGGTGCACTTTAATTGACCATCTAGCCATTGCAGTATCATCAGGCAGTTTTTTAGTAAAGAGAGGAGAAAGGGGCTTGTGAGCGGTGTTAACATTAATGGGATACCAAGGATTAGGTATTTAAAAGCTTTAAGGAGGCCGTCTGGGTAAAAAAAAGTCCGTCATTTAAGGATGGATTTCTCTGAAATTTTCACAGTAGGTGTGAAATGATGCATATATCAGTTTTTATCGGCGAAATTTTTGTAGCTGTACTTTTTTTCGAAAATTATGATAAAATAGTGGGTTTTATAAAATCTATCTCCTGCTACAATTTTGAAGTTACAGAACCAGTACTTCATTTTTTAGATTGCTTATATGTCTATATAACCATAAGCAATAGGGAATTTCGATAACTTCTATTTGTTGATTTCGGAAATTAAAATAAAAAATGACCTTTTTCATTTTTTTTCATGTGGAATTTTCAAAATAATGAATGTATCAAAAAATGCCATTGCTTATGGATACACCTTGCTAAGCCCTATCGAATGTTATATATACCATTCTCGTAGCTTTTAAATTGTGGAAGGAGATGCATATGAGAAACCAATTATCAAGTTTCCAGAAAACGTGTTTTTAAAAAAAAATGTTTTTCTTTTCATCTTTTGAAATACAAAGTTTTCTACAATGAACTCTCAAGCGTTTGTAGCTCTTTTCAAGCCGTTTCAATTGATATTATTTACATTGCTGTAGCTCTGTTACTCTGGCAAAAAATATACAACAAAAGAGAATAGGTGTAATTCTTATAAAACAACCAATTTTTTTCATTTTTCATTTTTTTCGGCCAGAATACGTTTTTTTGTCAAGTCAACTCCTTTGTTTTATAGCTCTTTTCAAGCACATTGAGTAGCCCATTAACGAACTATAATGCCATTCCCGCAGAGAAACGCGCTCAATTTACCCGCAATAATGAGTGGGGGAGGGTTCAAGGTCACTCCACCCCCATCGCTTTCCCCCCCTCTGGTAGGCGCACTATTCGGAGTAGAGGTAAACGGAAAATACCAATGTAAGCGCAAGAAAATCCCATATAAAATGCATATAAAAACAGAAAATCAACACATATCCTGATTTCTACCCAGACGGCCTCCTTAAGAGCACTTACAATGGCAAAAAATTCTTTTTTGGTTGCACTAAAAAGCTTTTGGCTTACATCTCAAGACTGCACCTGATCCAGAACTTGAAGCGTCTGTACATAAGTGGAATGGTTTTTGTGAGGTCGGGATGCCGTAAGACAGTGTCGGAAGTCAGAGCTGCTTTAAAACTGTCAAAACTCATTTGGCAGTCTTTCTTCCAGTCGAAATCAACGTTTTTGCTTAACAGTCTGTAAAATGTAATTGAGATTGTAGCAAACAGTGGAATATATGCACGAAAATAATTGGCTGCACCTAGGAATTACTGTAATTCCTTCACATATACTGGAACAGGAAATATTTTCACTTTTTCGGATTGTTTGCAACGTATACCTTCAGCCGAAATAATATGTCCTATTTATTCTATAGACTTTTTAAAGAACTGACCTTTCTCATGTTTAAACGATTTATTTCCGGTGCGTAGTGTGTTAGGAGGGACCACCCAGCGTTTTTTAAATTATGACCCGATTAATCTGAAACTTTGCCCGTATATGAATTTCATGAAAAAAATATATTTTAGGCGCGTAACTTTTTCGATTTAGGCCTTCGTTTTTGAGAATAATTGAAAATTAGTTTTTTAGTTAATTTTAAAGATATTTCAAAATAATAAATGTGAATGAGTTTTTATGATGTATCAATTTCAAGGACAGCTTCAAAGTCCTTGTAACATTTCTAGCAAACCATTGAATCTGAATTTTCTATTTTCTTTTCGTTTTCTTTTGATAGGCGATTTTTTTATCACAACTAAATTATACCAAATTTTTTGTTTGTAACCGTGATGAAAAAAATTAAATGTATAAATTGGGAAACAGAATCCATTTGTTTGTTAGATATGTTCCAAGGATTCTAAAACTGTCTTTGTTTTTTTATAGCAGAAGACCTCACTGACTTCCATTCTGTTGAATGTTAAAGGTACAAGCCAGAAACAAAAATTTTCGTTGAACTGTAATATAATTTAAAATATTTGTTCTTGAATGCTGTTTTCATGTTTATTTCAATCTCCATGCATAGTTTTATATTAAAACAGTCAGATGTAAATTACATGTATAAATCAAATCAATAATAACATTGTTTTTCATTTCTTGATGAATGATAAATTATTTATTTGTTGACTGATTCTTCTGAAATAACCTATTATATGTAATTTTTAAAAAGAAACATGTTATGTTCCATTCATTTTTCTCAATTCAGACGTTAGATTTTCAGATATGGGAAATATTTGTTTTTAATGTCATTCTATATGATATTTCAAATGATAAAACTATGGCGGGTAAACACATCTTTCATAAAAATCTCACGATGTATTTTCAAAATAGAGCTTTCGAGCATATCCACACTCATCTTTAATATCTGGAAAATTGAATTGAAACATGGTAAATAGTACATGAATACAAATTGTTATTGAAAATTAAATGAAAAAATTAGGACAATATACGAGTATTTAGAGGCGCAGAAGGTGACATATCATTGAGATTTTGATTAAATTGATGAATTATGACACTTTCTAGTAACTTAAGGCTATGTTTATCACAAGTTGAGACTATTTTGAAATTTTCATTGTGAATTGGATGGTCAGATTCTAATGCGTAATCTCTTATACTGCTTTGCAATGGGATTGACACTCTATTTCCCGTATGGACCGACACCCCCTTGTGCTCAGCTATGCGTGTTGCAAAATGGCGAGCAGTCTCACCATAATAAGTGGCCCCACACTGGCCACACGCATATCTTTAAACCACGCAGCTACGCAACAAAGTGGGCATCCCACCGCCGTACCGGAAAAAACTGCCTATGTAAAAAATTGCTGAAAGTATGCGTGTGTCAATTTGCGGATAGAACTTATTGCATAAATCACGAACTTCACAAGATGTTTTTTATTCTGCGACCGTGGAATGAAGGGCAGAGTGAAATAAACTACTTTCTTCTTGACACTTGCTACTGGAATTTTCTATTTATGAGGGAATCGTTTTTACCACGAAATGTGTTCTCAATCAAAGAAATGGGGTAAAAGTTTTCAGCAAAATAGGAACGCAGATATTCTAACTCTCTTGTGAAATAAAGGTAACATGAACATAATTTGAAGGCCCTTTCAACTAGACTTGATATAAGATTAAATTCGTATCTAAAATTCACAGCGCTGTCAAATCTCAAACCTAACCCAGAGTTTGTCTTTTTACGAAATAGTTCAGTTTTGAAAAAACGATCTGTTTTTTCAATTGTAAGATCAAGAAAATTAAGCTCGCTGTCTGACTCAACCTCTTTCGTAAATTTTATAGATCCGTGCTTACTATTGATGTAGGCTAAAATTAAATCTATAAGGGAAACGTCTCTAAAAAGCAAGAAAGTATCATCGACAAATCTCCGAGACAATACAGGCCTGAACAAATCTGGACATTCATTCAACCACCTTTGCTCGTGATGAGGAAGAAAAATATTAGCATGGGTTGGTGACACACAACCTCCCATAGGTGCCCCATCCTTCTGTACATACAAGTCTGTTGTGCGCGCAGCCACCACTCACCCGACGATTGATATCGAATGGCATTAGCCAGCGATATCGGAATATACCGCTCGAAAGGACTGAGCTAGCCTCAGTGTCCTTCCGAGGCGTTACATTGTACCAAAATGTAGCCTCTTCAGGAGTGATACCTCCCCTGGCGGCGATCCTCTTGATCGTCCGGTGATTTCTCTCAACGATCCCGTTGCCGCTCGGGGCGTAGGCGGCACGGAATCGCAGTGAAATCCCCCACGCATCAGCGAACTGCTTCACAGTCGCTGATCGGAACGCCGTAGAATTGTCCAGTAACAACTCGTCACACGGCCTTCGCTCAATTACGACCTCACACAAATGAGCGACGATGCTGACTGCAGACTCATTCAGCAGCCGTCGCCAGATGGCGAACCGCGAGGATCCACAGTCAACCATGGACAAGTAGAGCTTGTTGCCATAATGGGTTACGTCAACCGCAACCCGGCGCCAACTCTGCTCCACAGACAGGCCCCCTCGCTCCACGAGATTTTCATCCCGCAGCGCAGGATCGATCCGCTGGCAGGACTCGCATCCAGCCAGCTCACGCTTCACCTGTTCGCGCGACAGATCACTACGGATCTGACGCGGCAAGTAGAACGTCCGATCGATGCCCAAATGATGCGGCAGATGAGCCGCCCAAATGACATCCTCAAGACTCTCTCCAGTGGCAAGCACGGTAGACACCTCTGCGACAGCTCCACCACCATTGCGGTAACTAAGCCACCTCTTAGGTACCCTGGTCAGCTGGTCGGCCTTGTTCTCGATCGTCGAGACGAAGCGAACGGACACGACCAGACCATTCTCAGCGAGCGTCTCACGGATCACCCCAAGACGTCGCTTCACGAGCATCTCCGCCGCGCCCTTCGTGTGAACACGATTGCGGCCGTCGACAGTGTTGTCCATCCATGTAACGACTGCCCGGGAATCACTGGCGACCGTGAAGGTATAAAAATCCCACGCAATCGCCAAATTGATACCCCGCGCCACCGCCTCCAACTCGGCCACTTTGATATGAAGGTGGTCTGACTCTTTTCGGAGCCAAGACGCATCCTCTACGGCCATCTACCTCAAGGGCCATACCACACGCCCCCAACAGGGTCTTCCCGACGAGCCCGCGCCAACAGCTCCGCAGCCAACGAGCTGATAGAACCGTCAACCGAGTCGTCCCAAGAGCCACTGCACCCCAGCCGTTTCAAAAAACTGTAACAAGTACGCAGCCATCCCGCCCCGAGGTAATGGCCGACTAACCGACCGCACAAGGAAAACAGCCCTCTCTTCGTTAAGCCGGCATTTACCGAACCGAACTCGGAGAGAGCAGTCCCCCTCGACATCCGAAGATGTCCATTGGAATCTTTCCGGAAGGAAATTCCCAATAACCGGCCTCCATCCAGGCTCTCAGGTTCCTTTGTCACAAGTCCCTACCTCGCCAGATGCTCCGGGAGCTCCGGAGCACTGAGAACGGACTTACTTTTACTATTCTCAGAATCCCCCAAATTATGATATATTAAACACACATGTAGCTAAGGTAGGCAAGATTTGCACACTGCCTTTTCTTTTCTGTACCTACACTATGCGAGGTAACAATGCAGAAAAAGTGACATTTTATAGCTCGACGGGCCACATACGGTCAACTGCATACTGTCCCATGACGAACTCGGTCGTTCAACGACAGAACCTTGCTGAGAATCAGCGTCATGATTCAGGGCGCACACGAGAGACCAAAGCCTAATCGCGCCAAAGCGTAAGGCACACCCTTAAACTTCACGCCTTGGAATAACGCCCTGGATGGGGCGTCATTCCACTGCCTCAACCAACCCTTCGAGATCCAACTCTGAATCTCCGCGTCATAGCGCTCTCGCACGTGAGGCGCCCGAGTACATCCGTACTCCGCGATCCGAGTCTGCAACCCCTCGGGCGGCTTCTCGGACCACCGCCGACTGACGTCCACCGACCGTCAGCGAACCTAGCAACAAAGTCAGGGTCGACAATCTCGATCGGCGCTGATGCACCTCTCGACTCCACCGACCCCGACCCTGCCACCAGGCCGGCTCCCAGCTTGGCACGGGCGAATCCATTGCTGGACCCCCTACAGCACCCAGCTGACCAGGATCTCCCCCAGTCAACTGCATACTTCGAGTCAGGATCTCTCCTGACGGTGACGCCCCCATGTGATAAATAGCATTACTCCCTAGGAGACAGTCCACGCCAAGATTCAACAACTCCGGATGACGAGCACAGTGACACCTAAGCATTTCCCCTGCAACACGACTACCACACGACAGTGCTTCCCCACATGGGAAGTTCTGCCGTCCGCCGTTAGCAACGGCCGCCCTGGCCGGGGGCGTTGGCCCACCACCACCCGCGGACAAACCACCGTTTGCTCGCTCCCGGAGTCTACCAGACACCAAGAACAATGCCCATTCGAGATGGCACGAACGACCGGCAACCGACGCCCCGTCGTAACGCCAGTCGCTCCGAGCGATTCTAGATCGCCCCGCACCAGCGACACACTCGTGCCGCTCAAGGTCCCTTTCTCCGAGGGGGCACCGTCACCTCCAACGGGGAGAGGAGACCTCCGGTGAGCTCGGCTTACACGGTTTCCATTGAGGAGGACGCGTCGCACCGACTGGCGTCCTTCGCAGAGAAACCCGACCCACCAACCGTAGGCCTACCTGCCGCCGGACAGTCGCAAGCGAAATGCCCGACCTCTCCACACGCAAAGCATGCGAACTTCCTTTTGGCGGGAGCCTTCACGGCCCCCCGCCATCGGGTGCCGCAGCGCTTTGCTTCTGCGGGCAAACCCGCACGCGATGTGCACCGCCACAGTGGTAGCAAGCACCCTTGCCACTACTGCCTTGCTTCCCCGAAGCAGCAAGGTCTGCCCCGAGCCTGGCCCCCTGGCCTCGCCCGGCTACAGCCCTCTGTGCGGCCATTCTCTCCCGCACTTTCGACACCACAGCATCGAACGGCGCAGTATACGCGTCCCCACGCGAAACTGCCCAAGTGTACACAGTAGTGGGGAGACCCTCGTAGAACTTTACCCTAAAATCAAATCCTTCTTAGTCGACCCCACTCTCCCACCCAGACGCGCCAAGTCATCCAGGTACACGTCCATCGACTCCCCGGCTGCAAGCCGACAGTCGGTGAACCGCCAATACGCCTCCTGCATAGGCAACGCAAATTGCGAGACCAGCGTAGACCGAACTACCTGCCACTGAGCAGCATCACCGACAGTCATGGAGCGAAACACTCCAGCGGCGTTGCCGTCGAGCATGAACCCGATGACGTCGGTCGGAGCTACGCACTCCAGCTGGCAGAGCCTCTCCAGGTTCTCCAGCCACTCCAGCGCGTCGACCGATCCATCGCCGGTCAACATAGGCAGCTGCCTATACAACCGGTCGAGGATCGGGCCACGCGCCTGAGTCAGGATGTTAGCCAAGAGGCTAACATCCACAAGCACTTCCGACGTGTTCCCCGCCGGCGGCAATGGCGATCCCTCATCGCCAGCTCCTGCTGCTGCAGCCTTCTCAGCTGCGTCAGTTGCCTCAGCTGACGCAGCCTTTCCAGCCGCCGCCATCTTGCTACCCACAAGATTGCTACCACAGCCAAAAGCCTAGATAGCTTGTTGGCTTACCTTTACCGTTGCTGCGTGCCTTCACGTTAACAGCAACCGCAAAACAGCTGCTTCACATTCCTGTGTTCCCAATTGAACGGAAGCAATGCACTTGCCGGCCTCACACAGGTACCGATCGCAGCGAAGATAACACGAACGAAGGACGAAAGCACGCGCGTCTGCACTCAACCACTGTCATACTTAGACTGCCGCGGCAGCGCGTCAGCCACCCGAGGTGGTCGCGGCAGGGTACGACAACCGGACCGCCCACGTAACTCGTGGGCGGCGACAAAAACCCCACACGAACAAAAGCAACTTTTAGCTTCTTTGTGTGTAATATGATACTGTTTTTTATTCTCATTTAACTTTTTACTGTGTATTTGACACTTTCCTATTTCCTATATCTACGTCCACGTTCGTTTCATTTTGTATTTTTGGTAAAATTTGGTACGTTTTCAACAAGAAAATTTGTACTATCATGCATAAATGCAACAATCAACAAATGATTGCAACTGAGATAGTGCATTGCTTTCAGTTACAATATATGTGTGACTAAGGGAAGTATTTGCTAGTGTGTGATATTATTTTCATTGCAGCTCTTTCGTGTTGTATTTTATTTTTTCATGTGTCTCAATACCGATTTGATTCCTTACAACATTTCTAAAACTTTCTTAAGAAAAAGTCATTGAATATATAATGGTGAGAAACAGACACTATTTCAGTTTTTAAAATTGTCAAAACATAATTATAAAAATCTCCATTTCAGTGTATGCTTACTTAGAAACTGGGGAGCGATCAGAAGATAAAAATAAGAAATGAAAATGAAATGGTGGCACACAATATAACTCTTGAAGAATCAAACAAAATTCATGGAATAACTTTTGAAATGAGCAGGAATTTTCATTATTAATGCATGTTAACTTGACCTAAAGACAAGGAAGTAAACATAGCATAGAAATAAATTTAAAGTACATAGGTACTACATATAGCTGAAAAAAATCAACTAATATTTCAGTTGTTGGCATCAAAATAAAATAATTGAATTTTCACCATCAGTAGCGATTCGTAACATGAAAACTAGAACTCTTTATTTATCAGACCTTAGCTTCAGGTTTTGGCAAAGACCATTCATTATCAATCAATACACCAAAGCATAGCCAAAAAAAAGACTAGCAAAAATCGTTATAAGAAACTACTGGAGTAGAATATACACGCCTACAGTAAGAGCGTACAGAGTTAGCACTCTTTATGTGAATACAATGCATTACATCAGCTGAGCTGTTCTGGCAAGTAACTCGCAACACATTAACTACTACTCTCTAGATCCTATGTATTAATTGAAGGGGGAATGAGAGAAACAGAAACAAACAGGATGAATTTGCGATGCTTTCAATAACTAATTCCGGCTTTTTCACTGTATATATTAATATATGTATTATTGCTCCAGTACGAAATTATACTTCGCGCTCGTAGGTATCACATATAGATGTGTGCAAACCCACAATGACTAGATATCAATGACCGTATTGGGTGATAGGTATAAATACGCTGTTTCGAACCTCGAATAAATTAATCAGGAAAAAATTGCGTGTTTTATAGCTTTCAAGTAAAGTATTTTAACTTTGTTTTGTTTACTTTTGGTTTTAAACAGTTATGAATAATTTTTCGCAAAAATTAGATTCGAAGACACCAAAAAATAGCGACTCCAACCTCGACTCCACCACATCCGAATGAACGACTCCGACTCCGACTCCCCCTAATCCGAATGAAAAACTCCGACTCCACCACATTCGGAGAAGCGACTACGACTCTGACTCCACCCTGAAACATGTGACTCCGGCGACTCCGACTCTCGACGCCGACTCCGACTCCGCAACCCTGGTTACTGTCAGCACGGAAATGTGGTACCGAGATACGACCTCTCGTGATTTTTGTCGTTGTTGACCTTATTAACTCTTCCGAGTCTGAGTCAGACAAATAGGGCTACAATCAAATTCAAGTTTAAACAAACCTAAACACCACAAACTTGCGCACCAGAAGTTACACAACAGCCATCGAATTAAAAAAATTAAAGGAACTGTAAACATAATAAAAATGGCGGCACTCACTTCCAAAAGCTATAGCTATTTTCGCACTGCCACAGCAACGCTTGCAAAGCCCATTGCATGCCGCTCTCTTCTAGAACGCTGAGCCTTGAGCTCACGGTCTTGAGCCGATGCAAAAAACTAGTGCTTGACAAAGCAAAAAAAACTTGACTGACTATCTGCCACAGGCTGCCAAGCATTGCAGTGCACAAGCGCACAATTTATCGTCACTTATTCTTTATCTTTATTTAACTCGTATCAGCAGATTTCTAAGCGCTCGCCGCTGTAGACGCACGCTGGGACAGTAGATGATCTCGTAGACGTAGATGCTGTAGTAGATGCCGACTTAGTCGTTGTATCCGATGTAGTCGTTTCAAACAAGATGCTGATCAAACTCTTCTCAGAACTTTAACCGAAAGTCAATTCAAGAACGATCTCGAGCTCCTCTTTTGCGTCGAAGAGTACGACGCGCGTTCGGAACGTCGCTTAATCTCACGTCGATAGTTGAAACGTAGTTGAATTATCGACCACAACTGAATACAGAATTCTGAAACAAATTTTCAGAATAGGTGTGTGCCGCTCCTCGTATTGTATTTGCACAGTTTTTGGCTGTTATCACTTGGCACCACAATTATTCCACAATCTTTTTTTCTTGATAATCTTTTAAATCTTGAGAAACAAATTTGTCGTGGGCCCGTTGAAAATGGCCACCAATATCACGCTCAGACGTGACTCTAAGGGATAGACTGCTTGGAAGGTTAAGTAAACGTAGTTCATCTTGGTTTACGTTTACCTGGTACAAGCGGAGGCGGACAAGCGATGATACAAGTACAGGGTCGCCGACCGATTAGCACTTATCCCTGAATGGCCGGCATTTGTATGCTCGAGTCGCACGGGGTGAAAGGAGCATACGTGCGCACAGACACGCAGAAGGGCAAACTGACAAAAACTACAAAACGAGTCCCAGGAAGAGCAAATGAGCGAAATTGCATCAAACGTCTCCTAAAACGGGCAGACGGATAAAATCACGCGAAACGAGTGGTAGGAAGCGCAAATTCGCGATAATGCACCAAACGAGTCCTAGAGAGCGCAAACTGACGAATAAGCATGAAGCGTGTTCTCAGAAGCGCAAACATGTCAAAATGCAAAAAACGATTCGTAGAAAGCGCAAACTAACAAAAAAACACAAAAAGTGTATTTACAAGCTCAAATTTTGTGTAAACGCACAAAACGAGTCGTAGGCAGCGTAAACTCATGCAAGAGCCCCCCCCCCCCCCCCCCAAAAAAAAAAAGAGTCCTACGGAGTTGAAATGTTTAAAAAGCCCTTGATGATTCCGAGGTTCAGCAAACGGATGAAAAATGCAGGAAACGTGTCATAAGAAGCGCAAACTGATGAAACAGATCAAAACAAGTCCAAAGGAGCGCGAACTGACGGAGTAGCCCACCACGAGTCTTAGGATGAGCAAATGTCGAAAAATCACATAACGGATCCTAGGATGAGCAAACGGACGAAAATGCACAAAAATTATCCTAAGAAGTACAAATGGATTAGACCGCACGAAAAAATTCGTAGGAAGCGCAAACTGACAATAAAGCACGAACGAGTAAAAATGAGCTCAAGGGGACCTACTACCCTGCATTTTACCTATTAAAAAAATCCTTCTTCACGAGGCACATTCATTTTGCTTCTTTCAAAAAGCGAAATCCGACGAAACAAACGAAATGCACCCTAAGAAGTGCAAACTTACGAAGAAAAACAAAACGAGTCCTAGGAAGCGATTACAAACAAAAATGAACAAAATGTGTTCTAAGAAGTGAAATCAGACGGAAAAGTACAAAACGAGTCCTACGAAACGCAAACTGGCAAAAATGCACAACACGGGACCTACGAAGCGCAAATAGACGAAAGGTATAAAGCGTGTTCTGAATGGATGAAATTAGATGGAAACAAACGAAACACGTCCTAATAAGCGCAAAAAGACGCAAATGCACGAGTGCTAGGATGTGCAGACCGACGAAGAAGAACAAAACGAGTCCTAGGAATTGCGAACTCGCGAAAGTGCAGAAACCGTATTCTAAAAAGCAGAAACGCATGAAAACGCAGGAAACAAGTTGTAGCAAGCGCAAACTGAATAAAAAGCACAAAACGAGTTCTATGAAACAATCTGAAAAGGAAGCACAAAAGCCGACCTACGAAGTGCAAACAGACGGGAAAGAAAAAATGTATTCCAAGAAGCTGAATCACACGAAATCGCCTAGGAAGCGCAAACGGACAAAAACGCTTGAGTACTAGGAAGCGCAGACGGACGAAAAAGAATGAAACGAGTCAATGAAGCGCAAACGTATAAGAGCGCACGAAGCGAGTCATATGAAACGCATAGTGAAGAAAACACCCGAAAAATGAAGGGTGGAAAGCCTTAGTAGACTGCTTGCATTTTTCCTAAAAAAACAGAACTAGACTAGCGGTCTTTAGTCGAGTACGACAGTGTTGCTAATAGATTTCATTAGTAGACCACTCAGTACTAGTCGACTTCATATGTTCTGGACGAGTTGTAGTTAAGTTCTTTTTCACTAGGCTAAAAGCCAGTGAAGTTCTACCTACGTCCTTCTGAAAGCTGTTCTGCTATTGGTTGATTAAGTATACCCAGTTCCTCCTATTTTTCATCTTGTTTTCTGTTTTTTTTTTCTTCTAGATTGATTTTTCCACTCCAGTTTCTCATTTTCAGCTATAATAATAATATTCTTTGCCTATGCGGAATGTGGCTGTTAGAGTTATTGAAATTATTAGTATGTGATAGAGAATTTTGATTAAAACACATTTTTTCGCGCTTAATATCAAACGATATTCTTCAAGGTGTGTGCGTCAGTGCTTCTAAACTCCTATCTCATTTTAACGCTCATTTCTGAATCTGCGAAGTCACCTGAACCTATCAAACAATTTCCACTAGCTCATGTTGCAGTTTGAGAAAATTCCTTTTCAAATTGTAGACGTTTCATCTGCAAAAGTGGTAAGTCTACAGTGCTATTACCATCAATAAAGGAAATAGTGCCTGTTGCACTTATGTTATGAGTAATTTATAACTCTGCGGATTCTTAGGAATATGAAATGAATAAAAAACATTTAATGAATAAACAGAACGTGAGGTATTTTTCTGACCATTTCGTGCAGCCTAACACTACCTTTTCTGTTATTCACCACTCCCACTGCTCTCAAAGTATCATTCGAATCATCTGATGCGTATTCATTAAACATATCGTTGTTCTAACTGCAATCTGGAGAACTGGGGCTCAACGTACTGTAAGTGCAGAAGTAAAAGTTTCAGTTCAACGACTCCATCAACGTTTACATCTAATAGTCGTGTGTGAGTTCCACATGCACTGGCCTACGATGTCGCAGAACTTTTCGCATAAACAGTTCCGCTAATGACAGTGGAAAACTGATTGCGGAATCATCTCTCCAAACAGCAGATTTCGCTGAAATACAGAAGCGAAATTGCAAGCTCGTTTTCTGTTGTGTTTTAATTAGGATTTCTGCTTAAGGGGACCGTACTCCCAAAAAAGAATCCTAAACTATTTGACCGATCTTCATGAAACTTGGCATAGGTATGTAAATTGAACAAGGATTAAGATTGGACTCGTATGTTTTTCCCATTTTCCCCATTAAAACGTGTTATTCAAAGAAAACGTCAAAATAAGGGGTCTGGGGAAAATTTGTGGACGTAATCAGATTTTGAGATACAGAGATAATATTGGTATCAAAAGAAGCAGAAATGTATTCTCTACAACGTGACGTAGAGTTATGTTGAATTTTCGAAATACTTTTTGAAAAAAAATGAAAAATACAAAAATTTTTCCCATTTTCACACTTTTCCCGACAAAAGAAAATGTAGCTACTTTTCTATTCCGAAAATGAATAAAATCCCACGTAATCTTGTAGAGGATTAAATTCCGGTTCTCTTGATACTAAAATCATAACTGTAGCTCAAAAACTGAAAACTACCCTATGTGTAGAAGCCGTAAATTTCAATTGTTCACGAGAGCCATTTTTCCACACGCATAGTAGTTGACGCGTCATTTTTGTGCTGACCCAGGGTCCCCTCCCCAACTTGTGTTGGGGATGTTATTTGCTCAAAGGCAAATGTATCATCAGCCCTCAGCTGACTCATTGTTGCCCCGTTTGCACAATAAATGTGACCATACCAAGAAAATGAGAAGTGCCCTGGAGCATAGCCAGACGATGGACCAGCTTGATCATCGTCTTGCAGTCGCCTGCGCTTAGCAGAGGGAGGCTTCACAAGGGTCTTGTCCTTTTTCACTGTTGTTTGATGGCCTTTTTCACTGAGAAGACCAAGAGCAGAAGTAATTGAGCCGTAGCTAGAGCCAAAATTATGTTCCAAGGTCGTTACAGAAGCAGCATATCTGACTCTGGTGAGACCAGCATGCTTGACCTTTAGACATTTTCGACACAATTTGGAATGTACGCTCTCATTGGAATTTTGCGTCTTCTTTTTGATACACCCATTGAGCAATTCATCCGCTGTCAGAGAAATGTAGATCTTCATAATCTCCCTCCGAAATTCAGGAGCGATGTTAGTCAAGTAGAGGTTCTTCGTTGCATGAGACGCCGGCTCCTCCTTCAGTGCAATGGCCTTCTGGTAGAAGCACCATGAATTTTCACCTCTAGGGCAGCAGTGATGGCGCGGACTGGAATCTGAGCTCGATACATGATGAAAAGTTGAAAGAATCCTACAGCGTAAATCGGCAACAGTATCAGTCGGCTGATGACTCCGGAGGTTTTGGCCGAAGTGCTTCTGCAGCGTCTCAATTGTCTTATCGGTAAGACCACCTTTCCCGGCCAAGGTATTTCGCATCTGAGTCTTGCCAGTCTTAGTGACGTGAGGAATTCGCAGACTCTTCTTCAAAGTCATAAGACGTGTCGAAAGTCTTTTAGCAAAATGATTTACACATTCCTCTTTGATTACTTGGCAGCTTGCATTTGGGCCTTCACCACCATTCAGTGAAACAACGGCGTTGAAAGCAGACGAGTCTCCATCGCCGACGAAAGTGAGATACCTGAAACCACGAGCTTCAGAACGACTCCACATACGCACAGCTGCTTCAGTCTCCATCATGACGGACTTGCCTTCATTCTTTACGCAAGAAGAATGCCCATCCTTCCAAGTAGAGAAGTCCTCGGGGGAAAGGCCCTTCTCTTTCGTGAAGACGTTTGGCAGAAGTTAGACAAGACTTCTAAGTCCAAAACAGTTCCTGTTTCGGAATCCATGACGAAACCAACACCAATATGAGAGCAGTGTCCCCTGGTCATCCACGTTCCGTCGTAAGTCGTGTCAACTTCATGTATGCCGTCAGCAGAACGTTGAAAGTCAGCATCTCCAGCGTGGAGATCTTCGTACACCTTCTTGAGTCCATCCAAAACCTTGTGCTGCATCGTTGTTTGAAAAGTATAAATTTCATCGAAGAGAAACGAGACGTACTTGTAGTAGTTGGTCTTTGCTAAACCACTAACATCCAGCTGGAGGTAGGTGTTGGAGAATCCAACAAACCCACCGCCGTTCACAAGGGAGTCGTGCACCAGACACATTTTCTTCGCATCAAAGTTGCTACTTTTGCCATCGAATGATTTCACCTTCGGAGTTTCTGAAGAGAAGACGACGAACGCAAGGCCCTGTGGTGCAGTAATAACCTCTTCGGTATCCACATTACGTATCCTGGGAAGCTTTCTAATTTGGCGCAAGTGATCAACTAGACGGCTCTTCGGCATGGTCACAACCTCCTCTTACGAATTCACGCAAGCGACTGCCGGGTTGATCATGTACAAACTCAAGCACACATTCACTGAAAAATTGCCAAACATCGCCAGATAAGATAATTACAGGGAGAGAAAGGATGATATCATGGAAAGCAAGAACTGCGCAGCGCGAGCCGCCTCCCGCACCCCACCGCTCCCCCTCCCACCCCCCTTTTGACCCACTTCCTGTGGTCTTCTGGGTGTAAAACGTCACCAATATGTCCGCTACATATATACGTACGTTTTAATGAATGAAAACGAAATTCGACAATTTCTCGATTTTTTGGGAGTACGGTTCCTTTAACCCTAACGCTTTTTAATAAGTATTTATATATTTATTTAATATTTGAGTGACGTAAAATTTACCAACATTAATTTTCTTACGATGCAGCCTCCCTTTCCCTCTGTCTTTAAATTCAACTACGGCAATGAGGAGAGTGGCAGTTGAAATAAATTTTTTATGCTTTTCCTGTGATATTAGTTGTCGAAAAAGAATTGAAATGTTTATCTTGAGAAAAAATTAGACATCTGATATTTAGCCTCGATATTCATGTGCTATAACTTTTTTTTTGTTAGCGGAATAATTTGTAGCTTTAAGAATGCACATGCCAGCTGGCAAGAGTGATTTAAAGCTAATGAGTAATTTTTCAATCATTTGAAAGTTACACTGAAATTGTTGTGAGTAAATGAATGTAAACTTTATTATGGAGGTTATTAATAATTAAATTAGTCAAATCGACACTAAAACTACACACGATTACGTTGAGATTAATAAGACCTCTTTATTCAATTACTAACTTGATTCATCATATTTGATTGAGAACAATTATTGCCTTTATTCATTTACTAATACGATTTTCACTTTTGAAAAACAGAGTACTGTAAATAATTTAAATGTTCAACTTATTTTCGTCCATTTGCACTTGTTCCTCACTTCTTTCCCTAATTCAATTATCCAGTGCGACATTTCGAAATTTTTCGAAACATTAAAACATTCGGTCTATCTGGAAACCATTTAATGTAAGCATTCCGAATACAATTTTCCTGACGGTAAAAATTATTAACAGAAAAGTCTAAGAGCCATTATTCGTGATCGAATTCAAAAGAATTAAGGGCTCAGTAATAAAAGTTAGGCCATAAATTCCTGCCAACTTCATTTACACGCGTAAAGAATATTCTTAAACATAAAAACAACAAACCCGAGATGAAGTAGTGGGTTATTATTCTTGCCTTTATTTAATCCAACCAACCAGCGCTAGTATTTTCGTTGTAGTGCGTAGGCGAATACAAAACCTAATCAACGTTAATCCATGCAAGGACTCTATTGCTGACTTTCGATAAACAAACAAATCAAAAATATTTAGGCCAAAATAACATCTAATATTAGGAAATGAAAAGCCAGACATCCGTATATATGGACATAACACATTAAAATCGTTTCGGCACAGGTTATACGTCATAGAATGATTTTTTTCAACTTTAATATTACAATAGTTAGAGC
The DNA here is from genome assembly GCA_030386875.1 of Morinoia aosen. NCBI lineage: Eukaryota > Metazoa > Arthropoda > Malacostraca > Amphipoda > Talitridae > Morinoia > Morinoia aosen. The sequence goes on along the minus strand of CM059579.1, from coordinate 30,978,670 downwards.
TTAAGAAATATTAATGATCAAAAATTTATCAACGATACAAAATGAATACATAAAAGTCGTAACGAAAATCTCTAATCTCTATTAGTCGCTCTAACGTGAAAATACTTATGAAGAATACTACATTTGGTCGAGTTCGTCGTACTGAAGTACGAAATAACAGAAGTCAATGCAGTTTCTTTCCGAAGTCACGGTAATTCAGAGTCACAGGAATCGACTCTCTTGGTAGATGTCGTACACTTTACTTACGGAATTTTTAGATTAATAATTTCTGTTAAAGACTGCTGATCGTTTTCAACAAATGGGAAATGAATCAAGTAAAAATTGCTTTCAACGGAGATCACGAGCATGAGTTAATAACTGTGTATACCAATATATTCAAAAAGGCCTTTTATCACACGTGTGCCCATATAGAAAATGTCATTAATGTATACACCGCTCACAAGCCCCTTTCTCCTCTCTTAACTAAAAAACTGCCTGATGTTACTGTGATGGCTAGATGGTCTATTAACGTGCACCTCTACGACCCTATCGTTAAGCATCTAGCAAGGAAACATAACGTCGTTGCCGACTGCCTAAGTAGATTACCAGTAAATAATGAACGACTCACTGCTAAAGATCTACAAGGTTGCGTTGACCTGCACTGACGAGACAGAAAAAAGGGTCGGACACCTGACATTTCCAATGTCACGGCGGCACATGCAGACACGAAGACGGGAGACACGGTACTGGTTATCCACGACTCTACCAAAATTAATTGACTATATTCTGACAGAAAAACAAGTGTCATGGACCCTGAACGAATTCATTTACGAGCAAAAACAAGATCCTCTCTGTGCTGAAGTTAGAGAGGCGCTACTTCATGAAAGTGTTTCAACGATTCCCAACTTACAGAATTATTTGGTTATAAATGACATATTGTGCCGACGGCGATGAATTGACTCACGAACTAACACTATACTGACATCTGTTATGCCAACATAATTAATGGAAAAACTATTCTTGGTGTATATTCTACGTGTCATACGGATGCATTGCAAACTCCATAAAATTTTAGTTCAAATTTTTCACACTTTAGAAAGGACTATCATTCTTAATTTTGTAGAACGACGCGAAGTTTGTAACCTTCTATTATAAAACCACACCTAGCTCTACCCATTAAGATTTTAACAGCACCAATAGCGAAAAAGCCGTTTGAAGTAGTTTCTACTGACTATTTGGGTCCACTGTCAGCCACTGAAATCAAAATGAGTATATACTCGTGTACAAAATTCTACATGTCGATGTAAATTTAGATTCAAAATGTAAAATTTTGAAATACCTGCGGCTGATACGTACACCACATTTTTGATCGGCACTTCATTCAAGACGTGACTGCAGCTGACCTCAAAACGAAACAAGTTTGAGCGTCAGATTCCTCACCAATCCGCTACTGTTCACTTCATCTAATCGTCAGTGCCGTGTAATGCATTCAGGCAACGTAACGTTTACGGTGACACTTCAGCCCAGGTTCGCGTGCTGAACTACTGTATTGTCGTACTGTTTTGCGCGCTTGAACATCGTCACCGCCTCTGTAGGCTGCCTGTCAAGAGGGACCCGTGGACGTGTGGGAGCTTCTCGGACCGTCGCATTGATGGCCCAGACTGGGTACCCGTGGAGTGTGCCAGGAACACTCCTACGGTGTATCAATTGTGAACTATAACGTTCTGGTCCTCTGAGCAAGAACCTGATAAAGTTTTCACTTTGATGCCGTGTATTGAATAGGTAAACGTGTAGCTATTAATATTTAAATTTCAAAAGTTCAACTACTATTGCCGCCACTGTAACGGTAATTGAAATTGTAATTGTTATTGTAATTACCTACGAATTTTCATTTATAGGCATAAAAGTGTGCGCTGGATGGGAGATGCCTGGAAGGAGGAGTCAGGAGTGGTCTCTAGTTCGAAATAAAATTTCCTTGGCCCTTGACTCTCCTTTATCTTTCATTATTCTGCGCAACTCGTAGTGATTGATTTATTATCTCGCTACCGGAAAATGGACGCTGCCGCAAACAGGCGAACAGATACGGTCATATCTTGCCTAGGGCTGTGGTTACTAGATAATATTACTCAGTGACCAAGCGTTCGAGTTTAAATCAGTAGCAGTAAAATAAAATGCTAAGATTCACGCAATTGCAGAGAAAAAATTCTCCCCTGGAACCCTCAATCGAATGCTATTGTTGAACGAACCAACTAACAAATATGTAACTAACTTACTGAAATTGTACGAAAATTCCCTAGCTCACACGGAATCGGATCAGTGTTTAGCAGCGGTGGAAAACGCCATTAACAATTCTTGAAATTCTACCCTAGGAGATACTCCCAGTTATGTTGTTTTTTGCAGTGATGGGTGCCCCTACTTTCAGGACACCGTCTCCCATACAAACCTTTTTCATTATCATTGAACCTAGAGCTATGAAATTTGGTATACTGATAGGAAATGCAATTGAGCTTCGATTACCTTTCATAAAAAAGTGCGATTTTCCTAAAACAAATATGAAATCATAGAAAACAATATTTAAGGGGGGTTTCAAAATGCTTCTTGTCCGACAGTTTTTGAGCTACGGTAATGATATTGGTATCATTGGATGCGGTAAAACGAGGACATTCAAAAAGCGCAAATGCTTTACCCCGATTTTCCCGTTGAAAACTAATCAAACAAATTTGAAAAAAAGTTTGTCATCGAAAAAATGCGGATTAATGACGTCATAACTTCTGAACATAAATTGATTCTGAAAAACCATTCAAAATTTTAGAAAATCCTTGTTTTTCCGCATCCAATGACACCAAAATCATTACTGTACCTAAAAAACTGTAGGAGAAGAAGCATTTTGAAACCCAAAATCCATTGTTTACATCATAAGCAAAACAAAGATATATGAACAATCGTAATTTAAAAAAAAATTCCGTTCAGGTTAGACCCCTGAAATCATTATAGAGTAATACAGAGACACAGGAGATGACATAGCAACGTCAAGCCGTGAAGAAAGTGCCATGAGGGAGGTGAAACATGATGAAATACCCCTTCCCCTCCCCTCCCCCAATTTTTCAAACCCCCGTAGCGGGTGAACGAGTGAACGTACGAGTCTCATTTTTCAAAGGATGTACCTGACCTCCTACACTTCCTATTGCAGCAATAATCCCAATATCACCCATGATCTCAAATTATAGGGGACGGTGTCCTTAAGGCGGAGAATTTTGACGTTTCATACAGCTACGATTCCGAAGTAGACTTAGTTAATTTTCGCGCATGGAGGCGGTTAAGATTGTTGAAAACGTTAGGACAATAATTATGAATAATTCAGCTTAACGCACAATGAATCATAACTTGAGACATAGGGATAAAAATTTCGTTCTAGGCGACCAAGTAATGCTGAGAAATCATTACAAAGAAAGCAAGCTCGACCTTTCATGGTTGGGCCCCGGAATTATTACCAGGGTTAAAGGACATAGGGTTGAAATTAAAATAGGAGACAAAATTCACAGAAGTAACATGAATCATGTGCTACCTCTGAGTAAAACGACATGAAAACGTTTTCAACTTACAAAAAATACGACGATTACCTAACAACGTTTACTTATACGACTTCTACGATTTACGACCTGTTACGAATTTGCTGAGAAATATAACAGAATTACATCGATCAGTGAAATGTTGGTTGATTATGTGTTAAGTATTTTCATTGTAATACTTGCTCGTGCCTCATAATATCCTCATATACGCTTGTGCTCATAGCTCAGTTGTGCGTTTATTCGCTACAAGAAATTGTAATGTTTTCCTGATTTCTGTTACCCTGGGTTAAGCTTTAAGTTTTTGTACTTTAAGTCCTATTTTTAAAGGTAGATTAAGGGTCCCTCCCGTCAAAATTGAAATATGATCCGATTGGTCTGAAATTTAGCCACTATTTGTATTTTTGAAAGAGAAACATATCACTTTCGAGAATTTTTTTTATTTAGGTCTTAGGTTTTTTATTTTCAAAAAACTCGTTTTTTGATTCATTTTTTGGGATGTTTTCATAAGAATAGAAGTCAATGAATTTTAATGCTAGAACAAGTACAAAACCAGTTTTGAAATCCTCGTAAAATTGCAAACAAACTGACATTATTGAATTTTCTATTTCGAAATTTTTTTTTTTATATATGCGATATATGATCAATACCTAAAATATACCGAATTTTTAGGTTTCGAACTAGCAGAAAAAAAAGACAACGTACAAATTGGAAAATCAAGAAATGTCAGTTGTTTAGAATTGTTCCAAGGATTCTAAAACTGTCTTTGTTTTCTTCCTAGCATAAAAACTTTTTGACTTCTATCTTTTTGAATTTTGAAAATAAGTAACTAATCAGTATAGGCGAAAAACAAAATTTTTTCTTGAAGTTTAATATAATGGAAAATTTATATAATTGAATGCTGTTTTCAGTTTTATTTCGACCATCTCCATGCATAACATCAGTTTCACACTGTTAATTGTAATATACAAAAAAACGAAAAATATTTCACTTATTTCATAAAATTATGATTTTTTTTTGTTTTCAGTCTCATTCTAATGAAATTTGACTATGATATGTAACTTTTGAAAAACTACACAATTTCAATTAACAGTGTTTTCATTCAGGCCTTACTTTTTGAAAAAATTTGACACTTTGGTTTTTCGTCCACTGGTATTGATATTTAAAAAGAATAGAACTCATTGAATTTTTATGCTAGAACAAAAACAAAGACAGTTTTAGAATTCTTGGAACATATTTAACAAAATTACTTTCGCAAATTTTACATTTCTTCTTTTTTTTCTTTAACATGGGGTCGAATATTTAATATTTTGGTCCCCCCCCCATCCTGAGGGGGGATCTATTGTCCGCAGCACCATAAAATGTTAGGACCGAATAGTCCACCACCTAAGGGTCCTTTTCCAACAAAAAAATGAAAAATGACCATTGGAGAGAAAAGGGGCCTCGGAGGGCCCCCTCAAGGGCTTTAACAGGAATTATGACGATCTGTGTAGCTTGCAAACTTTTTTTTTTCTTAGCTCATGCCAGACGACGTTAACGTGTGCTCGAATGTTAGTGCTGAATTAACAACAAAATTAGAGAATGAATTCCACACTTGCGAAATGCTAAAGCTGATGTTGCCTTTTCGTTCATGATACGATCAGACTCGACACCTCAGCCAAATTGTAAATAATTTTAAATGAAACGTCGGAAGTTAGTTGTTTCAATTGCCTCAGCGTTAGAGAAAACTGGAGAACATAAGTTGAACATCTTCTCGTATTACCTGAGTTTTGAGAAATCGTTACTTCAGTGAAAGTCCGTCCAGTGTTTAAATTTTTCACAATTTTCTAGTCAGCTCCGGAGTGTGGCCCATAAATATTTTCATAATTTTGAAACTTTCAAAATTTTCTCTGCAATTTTTTCCACAAACGATATATTACTTTTAAGAATCTGGCTTCCAGTAAGGAAATTATGGTTTTTAGGCCTGATAAGGGTGAAGGTGTGGTCTTGGTTGATAGGGTTAGGTACATTGAGAGCATGAATAGTATTTTGTCAAGGGATCGAAAATTTAAAGAAATTGCAGAGCCAATACACAAATTTCTATACGCTTCGAGTTCAAAATAATATTTTTTTACTACGTTTAAGGAATGAGGGTTCACTTTCTAAAGAGGATTACAGCAGACTCCATGCGACGGGCTCAGGACCTGGTACTTTGTATGGTCTCCCCAAAATACATAAACCAGATTTCTCCACTAAATTTAGATTTAGGCCAATTTTTGCACCGTTCAACACCCCGAGTTTTACCCTAGCTAATTTTTTTGTTCCAATCTTAAAACCCCTTACTATGAATTCTTATACCGTTGACAACTCAAGATCTTTCGTAGAAAGCTTATCAGACTTTGATAACACTGATGACCTGTTACTAATGTTATAATCTGTTTACTAATGTTCCGTTGAGTGAAACAATTGAAATCTGAAATTCTTATGTAACAATAATAATGCTTCCATAAGTTAAACTGATCTACCTCATCGTAGATATTTGCGAATCAGACTTCTGTCACGATTTTCAAATTAAGTTAGCTTGCTGGTTATTTGCTTTTTATCGGACTTATTGCGGAAATTTAGCTTTCACACATCTTATGGGGCCTTACGAGATGAGCAGGGGTGTGAGTGGGGCCTTATGATACCCCTCACCCCTCAACAGCGAGTTACCACTCACCCCTCTACAGCAAGGCCCCACTCACCCCTCCACAGCAAGGCACCACACACCCTTCTACAATGTGTGCTCACTTTGTCCGTACATGCATCAGTACGTAGGTCAGGTAACGCCCTGTTGCGGAGTACCGCAATGCGGGTGCGTGGTCAGCAGATTCGAGGTAGTATAAATTAGCGTGCGCGGCTTGTGGAGTCGCATTTGGTCCGTGTTCCACCCCTGTACAACATCGCTACCAGTAAAGTCGCACTTAACCAGCGTTATCACTACCCCCTTCGACTTTCACACTGGTGGCCACAAGAAGTGACGGACCCACGAATTCGAGAAGATATTTTTGAGACGTCAAAAAGATATGGTATTCGACGAGAAACCTACAGGCGTTTGAGAAGAAGGTCGAGTGACTTCAACAAATCAACACGGCGGAGATAACTACAGAGAAATCGAGGGAACCACCGTGAAGATCGTCTGGTGACAGAGACAGTCAGAGCAACGGAAAATCGATTATAAGGACAGCATCTACAGACGGAGAGCTTCAGAGATCTACGAAAAGGGCGACTACGGAGCTCAAAACTTCAACTATGAGGTGATTCACCCGACTACAGTTACGTAATCTTCGTGCTGCGGACGACGCAGTAACGGTGCATCGCCTACAACGATTGCAGAGATCACGACATCGTTCGACAACTAAAACTACAATTTAAGATAAGTAAAGCAGCAATTAATTGTGATAATTGTTACAGCGCCGTTGCAGCTAACTATTCATTGCACGTGAGGCAGGCAGCGTGCAGCGTGCGCGTTAGCCAGTACGTGCGGACGTCAAGGTCAAACATAGCTAGGCTGTACTTGCAGAGAGCAGGCAGTGTGTTCGATGCCCCAGACATGAGCTGTTTTCAATGTATTACGAGTTCCGTTCTTGAAAGTGAGTGGCGCAATTTTCTCGAAGTGTTGCTATAAGTGTTTCCAGTAATTTTGTATTGATTTAGTTGTGTAAATTTACGCTTGAGAAACCGTAAAACTGTGTTGAGCAGTAATGTTTGTATAATAAATAGACACCAAACTAGTGACGTAACTATGCCTGAAATTCCAGTTACCAGCGCGCCTGTAGCGAGTACAATGTCTACCACGAATATTTTTCTAGCGTGGATTTATTTGCGAAAGAGACATAAGTATCCTTAAATGCCTTTTGTAGCCTGTGAAACATGTAGGTCTTGGGGTGAGTTTTTTTTTTGACATTTATTCTGTCATTTTTAAAAATCATATTTGAGTTTTTTTTGCTGGTTGCGTCTGGTAGGATGATGGAGGGGGGAAATGCGTTCCAATTTGCCCAAAGGTAATGCTGAAGACCTTTGTAAAAATCAACTTTCTAGCGTTGAGTATAAGTCGAATTCGAGAGACCACGGATCAAGGGATCCTTTATTGAGAGAACAATTCGCTGTATTGAGAGAACAGGAATTGAAAGGTAGTTTTCGACTAGTACAGAGCAGGCTGAGGATTAAGCCTAGCGAGAAATAAGAAGTAATGATGAGCAAATAATGATGAAATATATTGTGGCAATTAATGTGCTGAGAAGTGCTATGTGACTTCGAGAATTAAGAATAAATATAAGTAGGAAGGAGTAAAGATACTCTTCCGAGTGAGGTAAATAATCGTGGATGATATTCTGATGATACCTGATGTCATTGCTCTAAGTAAGAGAGAAGTATTTTTCAATACCGTAAATAATGCAGAATGTCTGATGGCAGACGTGATTGCCCAGAGGAGGCGTAAAGAGAAATATCTGCTGCGGTAGAGAGAGCCTATAAAATGGCGACAGGCAACTAGATAGCCTAGAGATAAATGCTGTGGGGCAGCGAAGAAACCCCGAGACAGAAGCAGGAGCCTTGAGCGAGGCGCTCGAGAGCGAGAATAAATATGAAGAAGAGAAAGACTCTTCTAGTGTACGTAAATGGTACGAGACCTGCATTACTAGGCTGTGGATATATCTGGTAAGTGGTTTAATTAAGGTTACCAGGTATATTTACCAGCGAGGTCGAGTGATACTGTTGAGGAACAGTATTGAATTATTGCGCGCAGACATATGGATAAGCTTTAGGAGAAGCTGTTACCGTTAATTTCGATGGGACTCTGTTTTCAGTTCATAACTTCAAGTGGTGGAAATAATGCCATTGATACCACGATGGTCAGAGGTTCGCATTGTGGATTGCGGTAGTCATTGGGCTGGCGAACAGAAGTACTATACGAGAGTAATAATGAAGGCGATAGACGCCCATTAATTAACCACACGTGCTGGTGAGGTAATTAGTTAAGAGAAACGAGTAACAGAGGTAGAGTGTGCAGAGCAGCGCACAGCGCAGGCTGCACAAGGCAATGAACTCTATACCAAGGCGATACATACGCCAGACAGTGAGGCGCCGTACTTCCTGTGGCTCTGTTTAGCAACAGTTGACAGCCGAGGTACGAAGGCATGGATATGAATATGACTGGTGAATAGTCATGAATAAGATGTGTTTTGGATAATTAACGAATAATTGAATAGTGGAAACTAATTAAAAGTAAGAGCAAAATTTAATTTATTTCTTAGTTTTTTTTAAAGAGAGAGGCTGTTCTTAATGTTTTTTTGAGCACGTTTACGATCTAGTGCGTCATACAGTCGTTTCGCAAGCCTACTCGAATTTCATTATCAGTGAAGCTTTATGCTATGTTTGTAAAGCTTATGTTTAATTTGAAATTAATCAAACGTAAAAGAATGTAAAATTTATCGTCAAGTCTCCCAAAGTTTCCACGGGACAGTCTTCAACTGATTGAACGATTAAAATTTAGAGCATTTACCGTCAATATTGATTTTTGCATTGACAACTTTTCGTGTACGTACTGTAAAAAGTATGTTCTTATGTATTCAATCGTGTTTTTCTGTTGTGTATTTGCTTATGCTTCATTTTAACCGCAAAAATGCTTGAGTGTCTTAATTTTGATTAAGGCATTAACGTAACGCGATATGTGAAACGTAAAGTACCCGTTCACAGTGTAACAGTTCAACAAGAACAGTATAATAATACGTAATTTCCTTGTGCAAAAGCAGTACGTGATTATTGATTGTGATCTGCCGTGGCAAGAAACATTGATGATCTTGAAGAAATTTATTTTTTTTTCATTGTGCATCGAGGCTGAGAATGCCCCAGTTTTGCTCACGATAGAAACGGTGAATTAACAGTTTCTTAGTGTTTGAATTCCACATTTGCGGGATAAGATTACTGATGCATTTTTTTAATGAGAAATTTGAATGTCGGTCACGAAGATTAAATGTCAATGCGGAATTTAGTCGTTCTTTCTTGGGTTAGCATTTGTGTTACGAGAAAATCCTTGGATGCTAATGAGGAAGCTACATCTAGTTGTCATTAAAATTATTTACTTGAAAGTTTTCAGAAAGTTTACTCGTCATTGTCTAAATAGTAAGATTCGGTAAATGATCACTGACACTAATGATATTTATCATTTCACTTTATTTGTGCATTCATGTACGAAAGTTTGCGCTCTAGCCATGCTAATCGTTTGTAATTGGTTCCAATTTCAGTTCGAGCGCGTGCGAGCGGCAACACGGCATCTTGCAACACGATTCATGCTGCTGTGCGAGCAAAGGAGCACAGCGAGTACGGGCGAGTCACGCAGTAAACACGTGACGTGTTACGCACTATGCTGTGCGGTGTCCGGCACCGACAGGCTGGCGCCCAGCACCTGTCAACAACCTTAGATGGCCTTGACGGCAGCTAAGCTTCGCGCGCAGTCAACAGATTACTGAAATTCATCTTCGCGCGCAGTGATTTCAAAACAGTAACTTACTTTGAAGATTTAATATGGTGTTAATACTTTATACTTTACCATGGACATAGTGTTGAAAACGTGGTTTAATAAATTTAGAACATGAAATTAGGTAATTATAACTTCTGAGTCGTTCAAAATTACGATCATTAGATTTCGATAATTTGACGCGTTTTAGTGATTATCCTTTTATTTTTGTTGGGTGCGAAACCCGATTTTCATATTTATACTTGATGTTCTAAACTAGTGTGTCTTCGATTTTGTTACGTATTATCTTAAATCTTACTCCACGTTCTATATCGTTATGTTACCGATAGAATTACGTGTTACGAGTCTACGGCGCTCTGTTTATTCTGATTGGTTGTTTTACTAATGGTGGAAAAGTTCCGTTCTAATTTGTGCGATGTTTGGCTATAAGATTATCTAACTTCTATTTTTAAGTCTACGGTAACGCAGACGACGTTTTGAGTGTTTCTTTTTGGTGAAAACTTCAATGATTCTCTAATTTCACTGACTTTTCTGTATTATTTTCCGTTACCTACGAGGTAATAGCGTTGTTCATTATAAAATTTTCCGAAATTGCTTAGCCGAAGAACTCGTGTTTTGCTCGTTGTTACTCTTTCACCAGAGATGTAAGCGGATGTTTTAATATTTACTCAGGAATTATTACTAAGTTGGTATTTCCACCCTTGTATTTTAAGTATTTCATTTTACCTATGTTCGCGAAGATGCTCGAATCGATGCAATGTTCCGGTATATAACTATGATTTGTTTCATTTTGGTTTTTCGGTAACTCAATTCATGCGTATATTTTGTTGATCTAAATTTTAGAGGCATTGTGTAATTATTTTCATGCGTGTTTATTATTATCCTTAACGAATGTATTGTTTTATTTACATTTTATGGCAAGTGTCGATGCCAATGTACGAGGTTTCTGCGTGCGGTGTTTCATATTTATGTTTGAGTGAAAACTTCTTTAGTTGTCGTTTCAACGATGCGATTTTTTTTCATTTTTACTGCGTTATCATTTCAACTTTTTTTCACAAAACAATGTTAGAGTTAATTGTGATTTTCATGGCTGGTGTTCATGTTAGCGTTTTTTTTTTTTTTGGTACGTCACCTGCAGAGGTGCTTGTTTTAAGGTTTTCTGTTACCACAAATTTTTTTTGGGTGTTGCACTGTTCGTGTGCCAAATTTTTTTTTTTTGCATTAAATACGTGTATTGAACAGCGGCTCGTCCAATGTTTGTTTTGGTGATGGGGGTGTTTGTGTTTTTCTTTGCGATGATTTTTGTCGAGTTTAAATGGGCGTGTTTGTTTTTACTGTTACTGGCAGTTGTTTTGTCACGAAAGGGTTATTTTCATTTTTGGTTTTCCTAACTAGGATGCCTTTACCTTGCTGTATTGTTTTTGATTTTGAATTCTTACCTTTGCTTCATTTATTTTTGTGATAGGTGATCACTCCTACGAGGGGGGAAGGTGTGTGTGCGCACTTTGTCCGTACATGCATCAGTACGTAGGTCAGGTAACGCCCTGTTGCGGAGTACCGCAATGCGGGTGCTTGGTCAGCAGATTCGAGGTAGTATAAATTAGCGTGCGCGGCTTGTGGAGTCGCATTTGGTCCGTGTTCCACCCCTGTACAACATCGCTACCAGTAAAGTCGCACGTAACCAGCGTTATCTCTCTACCCCTTGGCCTTCACAACAATAAGGTACCACTCACTCCTCTACAGCAAGGTACCACTCACCCCTCTACAGCAAGACACCACTCACCTCTCAACAGCAAGGCACAACTCATCCCTCTACAACAAGGCACCACACCTCTCTACAGCAAGGCACCACTGACCTCTCTACAGCAAGGCACAACTCACCCTTTTATAGCAAGGCACAACTCACCCCTCTACGGCAAGGCACCACTCACCTCTCTACAGCAAGGCACCAGTCACCCCACAACAGCAAGGCACCAATCACCCCTCTATAGCAGGCACCACTCACCCCTCTACAGCAAGTCACCACTCAAATACCTATCAAATACCTATCACCCTTCTACAGCAAATACACTTTTTTTCTGCAGGAAATCAGAAGTCGAGGCATCAGTTACATTACCCAGGCAGCAAGCTTCTCTTGGGACAATGGTGGTTTTTTATTGTTAGTATGGGACCTTGGGACCGATCAATTGTTTCGGTATTGGGAAAAAATTGCACCATAGCACTGGTTTCACAACCTTGTCCCAAAAAATCCCTAAGCCGGATTATAAATATTTTTATTATTTTAAAAATAAAATATAATTTTATTTTAGAAAATAAATTTTATTTTATTATTTTAATGTTTTTTCTCTATTGTACACACAACCCTAACGGTTTTCTGGGAACTACAGAAATTCATCGATAAGCCTCTCCGACTCGCGCGCCGTCAATAAACTCAAGTTGACCCGCTTCTAACCTTTGAAAGGATGCACCCATCGACTTCAAATTACTCCCAAATGAATTAGTGAAACATTTCTCTTTCCATATTGTACACACAATCCTAAGGGTTTTCTGGAAACTACAGAAATTCATCGATAAGCCTCTCCGACTCGTGCGCCTTCGAAAAACTCAAGTTGACCCGCTTTTAACTTTTGAATGAGAGCATCATCGACTTCAAATTACTTTTAAATGAAAGAATGAAACATTCTCTCTTTCCATATTGTACACACGACCCTAACGGTTTTCTGGGAACTACAGAAATTCGGTATTGGGAAAAAATTACACCATAGCACTGATTTCACAACCTTGTCCCAAAAAAATCCTTAAGCCGCATTATGAATATTTTCATTAGAGACCTTGGAACCGATCATATGTCCCAGTGTTGTAAAGTAGTTGCTCCAATGCCTTGATTTCACATTCTTGATTGTCCGAACTCAAAAGCTCTCAATGACGGATTAATCCCCAGGGGGAAAATGTGTAAGTGCCTGAGATTAGAGTAGGTAGGTCTTCTTTTTGTTGAAATAAAATATTTTTGTTATGTTAATAGGCCATCGTTTTTCGGTTCACTGGTGTCCTGGTTTTCAGCACCTCCGAATGTATTTTTCAACTTTTATATTCTTTCATAAACTACTTTCTCAACTTACTGTTTTTTATGCGCATGGGATACTCTGCGGGAACACCCTTTGTGCATAGATTCCTTGTTCCCTTACCTCCATAACAAATGGTGCCTTCATCCTTTCTCTCCATGAACAACTTCGTTGTGGTGAAGGGAGGCAAAAACTAATTTCTAATCAGTTAATCAATTATTGTGATTCAATTACACATAAAAGGAGAAATAAAAACTATTCATAGAAATAACTAGTCATATAAATAAATAAAATTTGGTTAGTTAGGTTTCTATGAGTAATTCTGTCATAATGTGCGGAAATTTTTCGAGTTTTCCAGTCAGCGTCAGGTAAAAAATTATTTGAGCTGAATTTGCAAAAGGTAAATGGATTTTTCTAAATATGAATAGGGAAAAATTAAGCAAATCTAGAAACATTTTATCTAAAGGAAAACGGAATTATTCATCTAGGTACTAGTTTGGTAATATTTTTTAAAATTTCTAAACCAAAATTTCCCCTTCTACATGTGTATATTCTTTTGCAAATGAATTATTTCATCTGGAAAGTCAAAATTATTTTCTTTCAGATGAAAAGTAGGATAGAATTAATTATTTATGTGAGTTTCTAAGAAAAAAATTTCGATTTTAGAAATTCGAAACAGGCAGTCGATCGTGTTGTATTCCTAATTTATTACTCTTTTGAACAATTTTAGTTTTTTTAATACACTTAGTATTCAGAAAACCAACCATGAAATAAAAAAGATGAATTAATAACATGAATTAAATATTTTCTTTACATGAACTCCCTAACGAATTTTTAATGTGTGATCCATTTTAATATTATCAAGAAATTTAGCAAAAATAATCTGTAGCCTTTGGCATCTATTCGCTTGGCGTCTCTTAGTAAGCGCGCGAACCTCAATACGGTGAAGTGAACTTGAAGTGGCTAAATTGAAGTATTTTAGGTATATTTTCTCGCGTGTTCTGATTTTTGTGTTTAATAACTACTGTGGAAAGTTTTATGAATGTGATTTATTAAAATAAATCTATTTTCTAGCATTTCAGAGATCAGAAAGACATATTTTTACAAAATCTCGTTCGACGCCATGCAGCTTGATATTCTCTGAATCGAACGTTCGCACAAGCGTCATGTTTCACAAACTTTTTTTCAGTTATTGTCCACTGTATTATTATATAATAATCTCTTCTGCTATTACCGTTCATCCATCGTGTGAATGGCAGGTCGAAAAAATTATTATGCAATAAAGAAAAACAATTTTGCGTTCATCAGTAGCTTGAAAATTCAAAATAGTGACTCTGACAGCTCAACTGCCGCTAACTCACAAGAGGTTCAAAACGAGCTTCCTCCTGAGGAAAGTACTGATGAGGAAGCTCTCAAAACTGTTGAGGTAGGAAAATCTAGTAAAGTTAATAATGATGACAGTGAAAGCAATCAGAACAGTGAAATTGATCTTGATTACAGTGAAAGTGAATGTGAAACTCATCCTGAAGTGAGTATTGAAAGTATCTCAGAATCTTCTTTGCATTCTTCAGCGGCATCAACAGGAATTAATGCCTTGGTAGAAAATTCTCTAAGTTTGAGGGATAGCCTAAGAGATTGGTATCTGCAGCATAATGTGACACTGGTTGCATTCAAAAAATTACTTAATATCTTGAAAGTAGTCCACATAGATTTGCCCTCTGACCCACGAACAATTTTACAAACCAAAATTTCAGATATTGTAACAGTTGAAAATGGTCAATTTGTTTACTTCGGCTTAGAGGAAAATATAAAAGAAAACTTCCGTTTTCAGTTGGAAAACATTGAGTGTATTGAAGTGGATGTCAACATAGATGGTATACCAATATTTAAATCTCGTAATACATCTTTTTGGCCAATTCTGTGTTCTATAGATAATTCAATTCCGTATAAATTTTGCTCAGTTCATCCATTTGTGGTTGCTATATTTTATGGTGCTAAAAAGCAAAATATTTTTGGGTTTCTTGATAGATTCATTTCTGATTTGAAAGTTTTGTTAGAGAATGGAATGGTCATTGAAGGAAAAAGGTATAATGTACAAGTACGCTGCATTATAGCGGATGCTCCTGCCCGTGCTTTTTTTAAGCAGACCAAAAGTCATGGAGGATACTTTGCATGCGACAGGTGCCTGACTAAAGGTGTTTATAAAAATAAAGCCATTTCTTACGAAGAGACTAGTGCTTCTAAGCGAAATAACGAGTCATTTAGAAATAGATTGCAAGAACAGTACCATATTGGGGCCAGCCCATTTTTAAGTTTAGAAATTGACATGGTTAACTGCTTTGTGTATGATTACTTGCATGTAATACTGTTAGGAATTGTCAGAAAATTACTATCATTGTTTTGGAGTAAAGTGCCGTATAAAATATCTTCACAAAAGAAAATTGTAACTGAAAGAATTTCTTTGATACATAAATTTTTTCCCCTTGAATTTGTTCGCAAACCACGGTCTTTTGAAGAATTAGATCGGTTCAAAGGCTCAGAATTTCGAGCAATATTACTTTATTATGGAATCATTCTTTTCAAAGACATTTTGTGTGAAAAAATGTACAACCATTTTCTTATTTTGATGTATATTGTAAGGATTCTGTGTGACCCAAATTTAATTAGTGATGAGAGTAACCTGAACTATGCTGAAAAGTTGTCTACTTACTTTGTGAAACAGTTTAAAAAAATTTATAGAAATGTAAATGTTTCATTCAATGTTCATTCACTTATTCACTTAGTTGATGATGTCCGACAATATGGTGTACTCGACTCTTTTTCTGCCTTTCCATTTGATAGTTTCTTAGGCAGAATGAAGAGGAGAATAAGATCATCAAAAAGTCCATTATCACAAATTAGCAGAAGATTAAATGAGGGTTAGGTTATAAGTTTTCTAATAGTAATCAAATTACATCAAGAGGAATAACTGTGAATAACCATAGAATAATTCCAAATCAATTTAAAAATTCATGTATTTTACTAGAAAACAAAGAATTTTGCTTGGTTACAAATGTCACAAGAGACTGTATTACTATGAAAAAGCTGATGAAAATCAAACCTGCTGCCAAATATCCAACTTCTTCCTCAATCTTTGATGTTTTTATTGTTAGCAAAAGTTCTGAAACCAAAATTATCAAAAGAAACAACATCTATAAAAAATGTTTGATCCTACCGTTCAAAAAAAGGTATATTGTACTTCCTCTTCTATGAATGTTGATGTGTATGTTTTAGTCGTTTATGTGCTTTGTTCATTTTAAGCTTATGTTCTTGTGTTTATTTTGTGCATTAGTTAGGTTCCCATATTCCTGGCATTAATTTTTATGTTATAATTTCATTCACACTGCAGTTTGTGGGTCATGTGAATTTTTTGTTCAATTTCCAATCAAAGACAGCTGGACTTCATTGATTTCTTAGAATCTTCAAAATGTATTCAATTGTGTACTTTGAGAAGGAAAACACTGTAGAAGGTGTTCCAACTTTTTGGCTTCAAAAACTTGACAATGAGCAATATTGTCGTTGGCCAGAAAACAAATCCATGGATAAAGTATCCAAAATGATTGAAAAATGTGAACCACCATCAAATGAGTGATGCTGTATTAAGTGCCGAGTTATTTCAGCGGCATCTACTTACAGTGAATGTAAACAGAAATCAAAAGAGGCTTCAGACCAAAGTGCTACAGAACCTAACAGTGATGGTGAACTTCTTGAAAGTGCAATTAGTGCTTGCAGTGACACCAGTAGTGATGATGAAGTGCCCCAGCCTCCCCAAAAAATCAGAAAACAAGAACAGTCTAGACCTTCTAAAAAAGAAGCTAAATTGAATGTTAGTAAAATGCAAGCTTTCTTTCATGAAGAATTGAAAGACAGCAAAACACAAATTGTGAAGAAACTTGAAAAGTGTTTTGATAAACAAGTGGAAGCCTATGGAAAATTACACAAGGATATTCTTGACCTTAAAGAAGAAATAAAATTACTTAAAAAGTACACAAAGCAACCGTGACTCCTATCACTGACCCAACCACATTTCCTCAATTACCACTTGAATCAATGAAGAATGTAGAAGATTTTGAAACACTTCTGAATGATGATGTTCAAAAACAGAGCTTGATTAGCATGCTGGCAAACTTTAGTGGTGATAGTATAAATTCAACTGTGCATCAAATTATGAAGAAAGTTTTAAAGAATGAAGTAGCAGTCCAGTTCTCCATGCATGGCAAAGGAACAAAACGGCAGTTCATAGAGTTGAAGCTCTGCTCCTGCATACGTGGTACGTACCGTTCATTGTGCTTTGCTTCTGTTTAGCGACTAGATTTTATTACATCAATTCTCTTTAATGATTTGTATGAAGTTCTACTCTACAAAACAGAATGTAAAAAATGCTGCCTGCATGTTTCTGCTTTCAGTTGAGGAGTATCTAGTTAAGCAAAAAAAAGGTTTTATGTGATGGCTGTTTTTTGCAAAAAAAAATGTTTTTATGTGTTTTTTTGTTCATTTTAGCACACGCTCAAATTTTGTTAGGTATGTCTGTTTTTTTGGTCAAATAAAATATATTAATGTCCATGATTTTTTGTAATGAAAACATAAAAAAGAGAACATACAGTAAAAGTGGTGGCAGGTAGCCCACAATGACCAAGAGGAGTCTAAGAGGAACAGCAGGAGCCACAGAACTTATATTGATGGAGTCAAAATTTAGAGATTACTATCTCTACATGTCTGATTTTATTTTTATATGACCACCAAAATTAGAGATAGTAATCTCTGAATTTTGACTCCATCAATATAAGTTCTGTTGCTCTTGCTGTTCCTCTTGAACTCCAATTGTGGGTTATCTGCCACCACTATTTCTGTGTGGTTTCCTTGTGATGTTTTTATTACAAAAAATCATGACTAAAATCATGGATTTTAATATATTATATGTGACCAAATAAACATGTTTTATTTTGTTTTCACAAGAAATCGTGATTTTATAAAAATTATGTTTTTTATAAAAAAATCTTACGTTAAAAACATTATTAATAATATATTTTATGTGACCGAAAAACACAGGCTGTGTTTTTTTCGAAAAATCATGACTAATAAAAATGAATATTATTATATATATATATGATACCAAAAAACATGCTTTTTTACAAAAAATCACGACATGGGTATTAATATATTTAATTTGATCTTATAAAATTCATTGTTTTTCACATTTTTCACATAAACCATGTCTAAAAATAATCATGATCAAAAAAATATACATTTTGATGTAGTACCTGTGACCCAAAAAACCATGCTATTTTTAAAAAATTGTTTTTTTTTACAAAAAGTCATTGCTCCATGTGTTATTTTCATGATTTTTCTGTAAAAAAGTTTTTTTTAAAACAGCGTGCTTGTTTTTGGTCAAAAAATATATATTGATAACCATATTTTGTAGTCATGGATTGATTGTAAAAAAACATGTTTTAAAAAAACGGCATGCTTTTCTGGTCCCATAAAATTTATTAACAGCTGTTTTTTAGTCATTACTTTTCTGTAAAGAAATGTTTTCTTAAAAAAGCATTGGGTTTTTGGTCGCATAAAATATTAATATCCATGTTTTTATTCATGATTTTTTACAAAAAAAAACATGTAGAAAAACGGCATGATATTTCTGGTCTCATAAAATTTATTAATAGCAATGTTTTTTAGTTATTATTTTTTTTGTAAGAAAACATGTTTTTATTAAAAAAACAGCCTGGTTCACCTCTTCCGACCTACTTGTGTGATTACTATTGCGAGCACATGAATGAAATTTATATGAAGGATAAGAACATATATGAACTTTCTACTTTTGTTTTTATTTATTTGTTTTCCATTCGAATTTTCTTGATATGAGGTGTACAAATCCTTAGATTTTGAGCTGCAATGTTTTCAGAACTTGTGCCCTTTTTCTACATATGATAAAAAATTTCAAACTGAGTGTTTTTGGATGTAAAACGGCTCGCTGAATCTAATGGAGTGCTTGTTTTTTTGCAATAAAAAATTTAAAAGTTCTACCATATTCGAAAGGAGAATAAGAAATTGAAAATTTTCATCTGTTTGTTTATTAAATATTGCTCATTTGAACTACATTGAATGAGCATTTCCACTGGTTGGTTTTTGCAGAAGCTGCTTTGAGGTCACCAGCTGGCAAAACTGCACATGCATCGGAAGTAAACAAGATAATTGCACTGAATCTAACATATGCCAAGGATCGGATTGCCGGAAGAAAAAAGTACTGGAAAGAGTGGAAAATCCTCGAGCAGCGTGCGAGTAGCTAGCTAGTTTATACGAAGCTAATTTTAAGGCTAATATTTTTTTGCACTGAATTATTTTGATTACTCAATGGGAAGGAAGGAAGTTGTAATGGGTAGCAAATTATTTTATGAACTTAATTTCAAGTCGTGAAGGTGTTTCAGTGAATTTTATTATCAGTCACGGGAAAGCAACAGTTAAAATAGATTTAATGATATCAAAAGAAGTTATATTGAATAGAGACGTATTATATGAACTTAATTTCAAGTTGTGAAGTTTTTCACTTAACTTCAATTTTAGTCAACGGAAAGCAACAGTTTAAATAGTTTTAATGATATAAAAGAAAGTTATATTGAATAGAGATGGTATTATATGAACTCAATTGCAAGTTGTGAAGTTTTTCACTGAACTTTAGTTTTAGTCAACGGAAAGCAACAGTTTAAATAGATTTAAAGATATCAAAGGAAGTTATATTGAATAGAGATGTATTATATGAACTTAATCTCAAGTTGTGAAGTTTTTCACTGAACTTTAGTTTTAGTCAACGAAAAGCAACAGTTTAAATAGATTTAAAGATATCAAAGGAAGTTATATTGAATAGAGATGTATTATATGAACTTAATCTCAAGTTGTGAAGGTTTTCACTGAACTTTAGTTTTAGTCAACGGAAAGCAACAGTTTAAATAGATTTAAAGAAATAAATGGAAGTTATATTTAATAGAGAAGTATTATATGAACTTAATCTCAAGTTGTGAAATTTTTCATTGAACTTTAGTTTTAGTCAGTTGGAAGCAGTGGTTTAAATAGATTTATAGATATCAAAAGAAGCATGTGTTTGTGCATATGTATGCGGTTATACTAGGACTGTGGCAGAGCCATGAATGAGCAACTTTATTGGCTCTGCCACGGTAAGACCTCCGCCCAAAAGGTCAGCGACCAACCATCAAGGAGGCCTCATGGCATTGGAAAAAACAATTCCTTTGCCTAAGGAGATGGTGGAAATGCTCCTTGAATTTGTTGTTACTATTCTCAACGTATTTGTATTTCCATGTACATAGTAAATTTGGCAATCCATACTTTTCTGAAATATTTTTGTCTTTCAGTTGATCCCCAGTCAATTCGCATATCTGGTCTCACGAAATCGGTGGCTGCCGGAATACAACATCCACTAAGTTCTTCAGAGTTTCATGTTCAGCCAACATGCACTGATGGCATTTGAGGTAAGTTTGAATAATATGTTTGCAATGTGCGAGTAATTAGCAGTGTAATATAATTCTTTTCAAATAATTACAAAAATGTTACTTGCGAAATGACTTTTATGGACCTCATAGCTAACGGAAGAGCGTTCACTCTGAATGAGTGGAAGGTTGGGGTTCAAATCCCTGTGGGCTCTTTTCTATATCATACCGCAAGTGACTATTAATTGTAATTAGCAATGCAGTAGTTAATTAATTTTTATCAACTACTTACTGGCACAAAGCATTCTTCAATTTATTTCACTGAATTGATGTCATTAAAATAAAATGTTGCTTGATTGTTGTTGATTTTGAATGCATGTGTTGACATTTCATTGATGCTCTGTTATAATAATGCTTGCAAACCAATATAACACCTGAGGGTATTCATATATGATTCTAGCTCTTCTGTGATAACATTAAAATATTTAGTTCATTTGCTGGCAGAGTGAAAAATTTTTAAGACTATGTCCTGTGTCTGATACAATTGAAACCATATTCATTTCAGCTTTTGGGTACCAATTTCGTCCCATTTTGGGAACCGATTCCGTCCCAGTTTGGAGTGCCAATTCCGAGACGGAATTGGCACTCCAAACTGGGGACAGAATTGGCACTCCGAACGGGGGACGGAATTGGCACTCCAAACTGGGGACGGAATTGGCACTCCAAACTGGGGACGGAATTGGCACTCCAAACTGGGGACGGAATTGGCACTCCAAACTGGGGACGGAATTGGCACTCCAAACTGGGGACAGAATTGGCACTCCAAACTGGGGACCAGTTTGGAGTGACAATTCCGTCCCCAGTTTGGAGTGCCAATTCCGTCCTCATAAAAATTACCAATATTGTCCCGGTTTGTAAAATCCCAACATGGGTCCCAATTTTGGAGACTAAGACTGCCCCCAATGCTGAGTGCCAGTCGTGGCACAACATTTTCCCAATAATTTTTGCTACCTGGGTACTGATAATTTCCTGAGACGAAGTTGTTACGAAGGTAAAATGTCTTGTTTTATGATGGTTAAATTGTCAATATAATGAAAAGAAAAATTTGATAGAGTATATATTTATTTCCTTTCAATGGTATGTAGGCATATGTCCGTATGTGTGTTTCTCAGTACGTTGCCCCGTTGTCCTCAATGCGGGTGTCCGCAATGCGCATGCTGAATCAGCAATTGTCCTCTTATTAATATTGGTGCGGGCCTTAAACCGGCGCATTGTCTGTACTACCCACGAAGTGACAGTAAACTTCTCATCTCCACTGCGTTTATCTACCCCTGGCACTTACATTTGGTGGCCAGTAGTGATCGAATTCGGCGGAAGTTCGCGTCAGAAGAAGTTACGTTTTTGTGAAGAGAGTGAAATATTTTCGCAAGAGGATCAAGAGGACCCGAATAAGTTCCAAGTTGTGTTTTCCTGAGTGTCTCTGAAGAATATTATGGATAAAGGAAAGATCAGCGGCCGAGACGTAGGAGAAGCAGAAGAATACCCCAACGTTTTCCGTTTCATCAATCGTCGAGTCTCCGAAGAACAGCTTCGGGAACCGTACCACGTGGAATTGTATCTCCCTCTCCCTGAAGGCTATAAGGTGCAGTTTTCCGTGTGTAAAGAAGATGATTTATTTCACAACGTTGTCTGCCTGAACTTTCATCGGAAGCAGGAATAAGAGTGCTAGCAAACATATTCTATTGTGAAGTGCTACTGCAAATAAAATTTTGGGACTGTGTGAATATCACTCTCTATTTTGTTATTAACGAAGAATTTAATGTATAAACAGTTTAAACATAAACAGTTTAAGTCCCTAGTGCTCAAAAAATCAGTCTGAAGTATCAGCGCATCCAGCAAGCAACAACAGCAAAGCCCGCTGAGAGCCATCCCTGCAACTCAGAGAGTTGAGTAAGCATATTTTGACGTTTTTGTACTTTTGCAGTAGTGGTTTAATTCTTTTGCAGGGATATTGTTGAATTAGAAGGACGGCCTTGTATTCGAATTACGGTGATTAATCGAAAGAATTATTAAGGCGTCCGTCTGGGTAAAAAAAAGTCCGTTATTTATGGATGGATTTCTCTGAAATTTTCACAGTAGGTGTGAAATGATGCATAAATCATTTGTTAGTTAGACGAAATTTTTGTAGCTGCACTTTTTTTTTGGAAAAATATGATATAACAGGGGGTTTTGTAAAATCTATCTCCTTCTACAATTTTGAAGTTACAGAACCAGTACTTCGTTTTTAGATTGCTTATATGTCTATGTAACCATAAGCAAAGAGAATTTTGATAACTTCTTTTTGTGGATTTTGAGAATTGAAAAAAAAGTATTTTTTTCATTTTCTTTTTCATGTGGGGTAATTTTCAAAATAATAAATGTATCAAAAAATGCAATTGCTCATGGATACACCTCGCCAAGCCCTATCGAATGGTATATAAACCATTCTCGTAGCTCTAAAATTGTGGAAGGAGATAGATTTGAGAAACCAATATCAAGTGTCCAGAAAAACGTGTTTTTTCACAAAAAAAATTGTTTTTCTTTTTATCTTTTGAACTACAGGGTTTTCTACAATGAACTCTTGAGCGTTTGTAGCTCTTTTCAAGCCCCTTCGATTGATATAATTTACATTGCTGTACCTCTGTAACTCTGGGAAAAAATAAACAACAAAAAGAATAGGTGTAATTCTT
This sequence comes from Morinoia aosen, assembly GCA_030386875.1. Classification (NCBI taxonomy): domain Eukaryota; kingdom Metazoa; phylum Arthropoda; class Malacostraca; order Amphipoda; family Talitridae; genus Morinoia; species Morinoia aosen. The sequence goes on along the minus strand of CM059579.1, from coordinate 30,955,360 downwards.
GATAAAAAAATTTTTCAAATTTTTAATTTTTTTCCACCAAAATACGTTTTTTTGTCAAGTCAACTCCTTTGTTTTATAGCTCTTTTCAAGCCCTTTGGACTGGTGTGCTCGCCACTGCTGTAGCTCCTATACTGCAGCTGTCATCGAGCTATGAAGAAAAGCTGCGGTATCATAGATACGGCAGAACAGCTAAATTCTGAAATTGTCAAAAATTATAGAAAAATATCTACTCAGCGTTAGAATGTTTCGTTTGAATAATGGAACCACTTTGAGTAGCCCATTAACTAACTATGATACCATTCCCGCAGAGAAACACGCTCAATTGACCCCCAATAATGAGGGGGGGAGGGTTCAAGGTCACTCCATCCCCATCGCTTTCCCCCCCTCTGGTGGGCGCACTATTCGGAGTAGACATAAACGGAAAGTACCAATGGAAGCGCAAGAAAATCCTCTATAAGATGCATATAAAACCAGAAAATCCACACATGTCCTGATTTCTACCCAGACGGTCTCCTTACATTGGCAATTTGAACTTGGACTTGATTGGTGATTTCCATTGTTCGATTTAAAGAGTTCGATTTAAAGAGATTAGTTTGAGCGTACCGTAAATTAAATTGTTCATTATTGTGGCGAAGAAGTTGTTGATTAGATTTCGTATATTACTGTGAGACGTCTATTTTTTATTGATTCTGACGCACTACTATTTTTGGTGGTGTTCTAAATATTTTGGGCACTGTTTAATTATTGTCCCCGTCGGATTCAGAGGAGGAAAAGATTCGTGCATTAGCAATTATAACTAGTCGTGGCGGTGTGTCGGTTCCGCGTTTTAAAAATCAGAATAATTAAACGTCAAAGATGACAGATTTGTCGACCGCTGATCCTAGCGTAATGACTACGCAAACAGTAACATTCACTTCACCCAGTGCGTCCACAGTGACAACTGCGAGCAACTCCGTACCAACAATGTTGGCGCGAGGAAGTACTATACTTTCTGGTACCGAATTGCCGTTATTTAGAGGCAGAAAGCGTTCCCAAGATCCAGACTTTCGTGAGACGAAACCATTTCGGACTCATGTTTCCGTCCTTCGTGCTCATATCAGCATGCTTCCATATACAAATTCTGATGGGGCTAAAAAAAGATTTGTTGGTACGTAGTGCTCATAAGCAAGTCGGAGATTTTAATTCAGTGGTAACTAAATTAGTAAATCAGGATTTAAATTATTCATTTGAAGAGGTAGTGAGTATACTGGACGATGTTTATATTTCGAAAGGCGAGAAGTCTATACATGCTCATGCGTGCGATCTAAAATTATTGAGAAATGATAGCCTAGCAGCTCAGTTGGTAACAGTTCTCGCTAAGATAAGAAAGTTAGGTGAGCATATCCTTACAAGCTCGGAGGTTGCTTTTCAAAGGCATCCCTTTGTCGCAGCGAGTACAAATCCCAATGGGTTAGCAAAATTTGAGGGTGACTTGATAGTATTCAGTTTAGCGATATCAACTTTAGCTCCCCTTTTGGAAGAAAACTTTGTAAAAAAATTTTCTCGCGACCATTCTTGACCTCAGAAGAGCTATTAGCTCGGTTAGTAGCTGCGGTCCGTAATCATCCGGACAGCAGGCCAATAATGGCGGAAACAAAGACCAGTGCGCAGTTCTCGCATAGAGAAACATACTTCGTAGACACGGCAGGAAGCGACGCTTGTGAAGCGTCGGGCGAAGTTTTTTATGTTTTTCCTTATAGTTATCAGCGTTTTCAGGGGCGCGGTCGGAGACAATTTTTCAGACCTGGAGCGAGATACTCGCGAGGGAGGCTTTGTGCCTATGTAGGCGATAGGAATCTAGGAACTCTTGAGTGTAATGAGGCTGTCGTATAGAGAATTCGAGGCAACCTGTTGCGGGTCAAAATCCCAACTGTTCTCTCTGCAATAGTCCAGGTCATGTAGAAACTACCTGTCGTAGACGAGGAGCTCAGGGCAAACCAGGTCTCCAAGGCAGATCCTGCTACAGATGTAGACAGTACGGGCATTTTGCTCGTGAGTTTAAAATGCGCGGAAGTAGCAGGGGTAGGAATGAAGTACATTACGCTGAGGCCCGGGAGAGCAATGATTTTTTTAGAATAACAACTGACGAAAGTGTGAGGGTTGAAGTTGATGGGGAGTATTTGACAATGCCCGAGGGTCGGTCCACAGCTCTCGTTATTCCTGATGTGGTGGTAGCAAAGGCAGATCTGTAACTAAGTCGACCGAGGTTGTTGATCCGCTTTTTGAGTGTAGGAACAAGTTTAAAATTTTAAAAGAACAAGAACTTAATGAGGGTGCAAGATCGGAACAACCAGCAGAGGTTTGTTTAGCAGCCACAATTATGTCAGCAGGACGGCTGAGACAGGAAGGCGATGGATTTTTTCCCTACGGAAATCCAAGAAGCCTACTATAATTTTAAAAAGCAAGAACAATTTTTTGAGTGCCTTAATTGATGGCGGCAGTGATAAATGCCTAATTAGTTACCGTAATATAAAGAGCCTGAACGAGCAAATTAAGCTTAGTAATTTACGTGTAAGGGGTATTTATTCAAAAAGCCAAGTCACGGGAAAGTTGACTTATGTATAACTCTGCCTAATAATAAAAAATTAGATACTAGCGCTTTGATTTTAAAAGATGGTCAATTTAATTATGATGTGATCCTAGGAAGAGACGTGCTGCAGGATGCAGTCTTGGATTTTAAAGAAGGGTTCATTATTCTTAACGGAGTAAAAGTGCCTTTTCACGATGTGCAGGGGCTGCATGAGGAAAGTAAGAGAGAAGTATTCCTGAATACCATAAATAAGACAGATTGTCTTATGGCGGAAGTAGTTGCTCAGAGCATGCGAAAAAAGAAATATTGGCAGAAGCAAAGAGAAACAAGCAGCCTAGGAAATGGCGAGAGGAAAGAAGGCCTAGAGATAAAAAAAACTGTTGAGCAGCAGAGAGAGAGTCTGGGGAAAAAGGAGAAAAAAATGGTAAATGCCCAATTGTTGTGCACTGCAGATCAGTGGAAATACCGAGTAACTCTCTACGAGTCGTGAATGGCTATGTGCGGAAGGCGAGACCCGGAAAATATCTAATGAAAAAAAAAGTGTTGAGCAATGGAATCTATGTGGCCTAATCATTGGTGAAAATAGACTCTGAGGGTTTTGTACCTGTTTTACTGTTGAATGTCTCTGAAGAAGAGGTTTATCTAAGTGAAAATACCATGCTAAGTGATATAGAGGCAGTAGACGACCTTGACGTAGAACAAGAGATATACATGACTACTGTGCAAGAAGCTGTGAGGGAGTCAAATCTCTGTGAGGTCAACGAACTGGCGGATCCAACCAAGGTCGATAGGTGTTATGGTGGAAATTTCAATGCCATTACTGGGAATGAGCTTATGTTGGGGGCTGATCAGACGAGGCATTGTTGTCATTGCACTCGGGTTGACGAACTAGGAATTAATGTACGGGATAAAATTGTACAGATTGCATTTAGGGGCGAACGACGCCCGTTAACGAGTAAAGACGTTGATTGCGATGAAAATGAAGAAAAACCGTTATTAATCAAATTACCAAATGAGTACCGTGACGTTATTACGTTGGAAGGCGAATCAATTGGTATTACTAATGTAATGAGACACAAAAATAGTAGTAAAAGCAGATGCGCCAGTACAAAATCTGGTACCATACAGAATTCCACATAAAAATCGAGAGGATTTGGTGAAAGCGAATAAACAGATGCTGGATCAAGGTATTACTGAACCCTCTATGTCCGAATACAACTTCCCTTTGATCATTGTAAAAAAGAAGCGGGCGAGATTCGTCCAGTCATCGACTTTAGAGCGTTAAATAAAATTGTTATCAAAGAGAGCTATCCGATACCAAGGATAGACGAGATTCTTTACACCCTCGTTGGAAATAGCATTTTTTCAAGTTTAGACTTGCGTTCGGCCTTTCACCAGGTCGAATTGGAAGAAAGTAGCCCTAAATATACCGCTTTTACTATCGGTTATGAGAAGTTTCAGTTTAATAGGCTGCCATTTGGGCTTCCCTCGAGTCCAAGCGTTTTCCAGCGCATGATTTCTTCCGTTCTTCTAAATGTCATCGGGAAACTCTGTTCCGTGTTTCTCGATGATATATTAGTTTTTTCTAAATCCATGAACCAGCATCTGAATGATTTAAAAAGTGTTTTTGAGAAATTACGGGAAGGCAATCTATCCCTGAAGCTTGAGAAATGCTAATTCCTCAAGAATTCTATAGAATATCTAGGTCATGTTGTATCCGCTGACGGCATTCGCTGTAAGGAGTCGCAAAAGCCTAAAAATTTCCCTCTTCCACGAAACGTGAAGGAATTGCAGAGTTTTTTGGGTGTAGCGAACTATTTTAGAAGCCATATCCCTATGTTTGGTTCGATTTCGAATCCGCTCTATCAGTTATTACGAAAAAATGTTGAGTTTGTATGGGAAGCGAATTGTCAGGAAGCTTTTGAGAATATTAAATCTGCTTTGCCATCGGATACCCTTTTACGGCATCCGGATTTCACTAAGCCATTCCACGTGTTTACAGATGCTTCTAATTTTGGAATAGGAGCAGTGCTTCTACAGCACGGAAACGATGCGAACAAATCTATGCATCCAATAGCGTACTTCAGTAAGAGTTTAAATTCAACGCAAAAGCGTTATAGCACTACTAAGAAGGAATTTATGGCAATAGTTTGCGTTCTTAGAGCGTTTAGATATTTAATTTTAGGATATCCAATATATTTATGTACGGATCACAAGCCGTTGTGTCCGTTATTCCAAAAAAGACTTCCTGTCGATTCGACCATGGCGCGTTGGTGTCTAACAGTACATTCTTTTGAGCCCATTGTAAAGTATTACCCCGGTAAACAAAATATTGTAGCCGATTGTTTGAGTAGATTACCTGAGCAATTGACTGCATCTGACCTAAATGATTGTGCTGAGCTCGGAGAGGCAGAGGTGTGTGCTGTGACTACCAGGCAAGGTGCAACGAACTCTGGCGATGCGCTGACGCAAGCAGACAGGGCGTTGCCAGGGTCGGCCGTACCGAGATTGACAGAATATATTCCTAAGTTGTAAGAAGTTTCTTGGGGACTTGAATAATTTCGGGCTGAGCAAGATAAGGACCCTTTTTGTTCCGAGGTCAGGGACGCTTTACTAAATTGTAATAAGTCTACGATTCCCGATTTACAAAGCTATTTAATTTTAAACAATGTGCTTTACAAACGGAGACAGATTGATTCGAGACCCAGTACTGTTCTAACTGTAGTTATGCCGACGTCGCTGATGAATAGAGCGGTGCTCGGAATTCATTCTCTGTATCATACCGATTATGTACATACCTTGTTTAAATTTAAAATTAGGTATTTTCATTTACTAGAAAAAAACGATGATAAGGAAATTTGTTAGTATGTGCGAAGTATGTAAGATTCTGAAGGCAAATACTACTGTGCCCATTAAGATTTTAGACGCTCCTATAGCAAAAGAGCCATTTGAAATTGTGTCAATGGACTTTCTGGGACCACTTCCTTCGACGGATAAAGAGAATAGGTATATTTTAGTGATTATGAATTTGTTCTCTAGATATTGCAAACTATATGCTACCTTCAATCGGTTGGCAGATACAGTCATTTCATGTCTAAACAGCTGTTTTAATACGTTTGGCTTTCCGAAAACTTTATTGTCAGATCAAGCCCTTGAGATCAAGTCCTTGGCAGTGAAAAATTTTGCTAAAATTCATGCAATTGCAAAGAAGGAAGTTCTCCCATGGAGTCCTCATGCTAACGCGATTGTGGAAAGAAATAACAGGAAAATCAATAACCTACTCAGGTAGTCACGAATAGTTACGGAAAGCTACTGCTTCCACAAGGTTCAAACAAATAAATGCACGAGAAGCTCACGAGATTAGAACCCGGGACTTAAATTCACCGCACCAGAACGCTATCGATCGCGCTACCGACCACCGAGCGCGATCGATAGCGTTCTGGTGCGGTGAATTTAAGTCCCGGGTTCTAATCTCGTGAGCTTCTCGTGCATTTATTTGTTTGAACCTTGTGGAAGCAGTAGCTTTCCGTAACTATTCGTAACTGCTCGTACTGACTTGACTTTGAACTCTCGATACTTAAGAAAAATGAAATATATCTGTCGGGCCAAGTTCGTGCCTGCTTTCACTGTGCCAAGATTGCTTTCATTGAGCTTCGACCACCTTTTAGGGTGGTCGGTAGCGCGATCGATAGCGTTCTGGTGCGGTGAATTTAAGTCCCGGGTTCTAATCTCGTGAGCTTCTCGTGCATTTATTTGTTTGAACCTTGTGGAAGCAGTAGCTTTCCGTAACTATTCGTAACTGCTCGTACTGACTTGACTTTGAACTCTCGATACTTAAGAAAAATGAAATATATCTGTCGGGCCAAGTTCGTGCCTGCTTTCACTGTGCCAAGATTGCTTTCATTGAGCTTCGACCACCTTTTAGGGTGGTCGGTAGCGCGATCGATAGCGTTCTGGTGCGGTGAATTTAAGTCCCGGGTTCTAATCTCGTGAGCTTCTCGTGCATTTATTTGTTTGAACCTTGTGGAAGCAGTAGCTTTCCGTAACTATTCGTAACTGCTCGTACTGACTTGACTTTGAACTCTCGATACCTACTCAGGTTATACGTAAATTCCCTGGTACACACTGAATGGGACCAGTGGTTAGAAACGGCTGAAAATGCCATAAATAACTCGTTAAATTCTAAGTTGGGTGACACACCCAGTTTCATTATTTTCAATAGAGACACTTGCCCGAACTTCCAGGCGCAAACTTTTGAAGCTATTTACAGTTACGATACCGACGTGGATCGGGTAAAATTTAACGCTAAAGAAGAGGCTCGTGTTGTTGAAAATGTTGGGTCTGTGATTGTCAACAATACAGCTGAACGAACGATGTACCATAACATTCGACGTAAGGATAAGAATTTCACCGTAGGAGACAGAGTCCTATTAAGGAACCATCTGAGAAAAAACAAATTAGAATTAAATTGGTTAGGTCCTGCGATTGTAACTTAAGTTAATAGAAACTATGTGGAATTGAAAATTGGAAACAAAATGAATAAGATTAATAGAACCGTGTAATTCCAATACGTAAAATGACCTAAAAGTTTTCAAAAACAGGGTCTATGAATGTATGCATCGTGATGCAACTACTTATTTTTCCGCTTTATATGTGGCTAGTTTAATTTATAATTGTAATCAATGTTTGTGCATATATTTTACCTTTTCAATTTGCTTGCTATGTACTCCAGCTTCAATTGTGTTAAGGTAATTGTAAGCTGCGCTCAGCTTGCGAGGTTCGTTGTACCCTCATCATTTATGCGAAGTCGGAATTTGCAAGCGGTGCAGCAAGACTGCAGACTCCGGTATATTTATTACTTACTCAGCGCTGACTCAGCGTATATCTATTGCTTACGCTGTGTTTCATTAACTGTTCGAAGCTAGAATTTTAGTTTGCTGTTTGTTTTTTGGGTCATGCTAATCGGACTGTCTCGTTCCCTTCGCAGAGCAAGGACGCGAGTGGTGCTGACACAGCAGTTCGCGTGCCCGAGTTATCGAGTACGTCGGCTGGCCTTGACGAAGATAACCACAGTTGTCATTCACGGTCAAGTACTGCGTAGTGCAGTCAGTGCTGATTGATAACAAACGTGGTTTACCATCCATCATGGGCAACCACGTGACTACTGTGGGTGTGGACGCACTCACAAACGCTTTGGAGCAGCATCAGGGTAGAGTTTCGGAAGACTGGATCCGGGCCAACGCCCATATCGATCTCCTTCCGGATAGAGTCTCGGACCTTGCTCTGATATTCCTGACCTTGTTCACCTTGGGGTTGGGAGTGTCAGTTTACTACATGCGCAGAGAAGTGAGCGTGATGACTGAAAGGGAACGCTCAGAGGATTTCATCCTCCGTCGCCAACAATTACGTTCACCGCATCTTGAACAATGAAGATGGGCGTGCCGTAGGAGTGAATTCTGCGGTGTTGCCCATAGCCCTCAATTTGTCATTGTGGGAGGTGTTCGAGTTTTTTTGAATGGTGCCAAACGGTCGAAACCAGCTTTGAAAAGTAAGGCGACCGAAGTGTAGGTCGGAAGTGCTCTTTATATAATCACTATTTAGTCTGTAATCTTTATTTAATCTATTTCTCGCTATGTAATCAATATTTAATCGGGATGATGCTGTATGTGTTCTACGTTCACTATGCGATCGAGCGAGTGAGCGAGCGAGTGCGATCGAGCACATGGTGTTAACATGTGGAAATGTGTGCAATTTATTTATTGAATTTGCTTTAATTACGTTTAGTTATTAATTTGCGTTATTAATGTTTATTTGGAATTATTTAAAATTTTATGCAGAGAGTTTTGCGAAGTTGGTGTGCGATATTTTTTTTATGACCTAAATTTCATTTTTTGCGTTTTAATTGTTTATAAATGCGTTTATGATATATTTTTGTTTGTTTCTACGAGTCGTTCTTATGTTAATGCGAATTAGCGTAATCTGAATCGACTGTCTGATTAGGGGGTTGAATTTTGTGGTAAGTTTTGAAAATTATTTCCATGGTAGAACTATTTAAAGTTGGTTATTTTAATTTTCGAATTAGTATTTCATGTCTCTTTTGTATTAATTACTCGGTGCAAATTTTAGGAATATAGAAAAAAATTAAGTTAAGATTTTGAGCAATTGAGTTCTTTGCGGTGCGTGAAAATTGGTATTGGTATGCGAGTAACATTATGCGAGTTTGTATGTTTTTATTTTCTTTTGATGTTGCGTAGTATTTAGTTTGAGATGAGTTTTGTTGAAGAAGGGCATTCACCTCTTTACGCTGCGTTCCTTTTTCTCTTATTAGCTTGATGCTTGCGTTTCTTATTAGCTGGTGCTTGTTTCTTATTAGCTGTTTTTGCTTCGCAATTATTATATTGGTTTTCAGCAATAATGAGCTGTTTGGTTTTCACGTGTTGTTTTGGTGGTTTATTTCGATCTGAATATTCTTAATTTTGATATCGTGATTGGAGTTTTTGACGGTTGCGCTCATCCGTTGGTCGGGGGGAGATGTATGTGGGCATATGTTCGTATGTGTGTTTCTCAGTACGTTGCCCGGTTGTCCTCAATGCGGGTGTCCGCAATGCGCATACTGAATCAGCAATTGTCCTCTTATTAATATTGGTGCTGGCCTTAAACCGGCGCATTGTCTGTACTACCCACGAAGTGACAGTAAACTTCTCAGCTCCACTGCGTTTATCTACCCCTGGCACTTACAATGGTATTATATAATAGTTTCAAAAAATATAAAATTCCTGGAGCGATTGGTTGTCGGTCTATTTGCATTAAAAGAAAAAGCCAGAATTTTATTATTTGATAGAAATTGAGGTCGAGTCTCACAGAAGCTATAAAAAACGTTCGTTTTGCCCGACCATCAAATATTGCTCAAGTTCATGAAAATTTGGTAGAATCATTTGCATTTGACAAGGAACCAGAGCAGCATGTGCTGAATTTGATTACTCTGAATTCCTACCTATATACGCTAGGGACACCCTAGTGTTTAACTAAAAAAGAGTGTTTACCTTTAACTATGTAACGATTTTATCACAAACGTAGTTTTCCAAACGCGGATTAAGTGCATTTATAAACTTAAAATTTTGGTAATTATCGCTGTAGACTCGTTACAACATTTAAACTATATTTAGATCTCATTACGATTGTTGTATTGTTTACATACGACGGGTTTAAAGGAGGTGCTCCCCATATTAATTTTCGATTTAGAAGCTTTATTATTCCCATTTGTTCGTAGATACGAATAAATTTAGGAATAAATTTCCGATCTTTTCTTCGCACAAAACTACTATAGTTACTTGATTCTTGTGTTTTTCTCACCGTCATTTATTATGCCACCGGTTTTCCTCTGTTCCTTGTTGGGGTACTTGACTGATTTTTAAATGTTTTATAGTCTTTCATAGTGCTATATATTCTTATACCTTTGAGTTTTGAAACCATGAGTTTATTTATGGCAATTCGTCACTTGTTTTCATTCTGTCTATTATTTTAATAATGTTTAGAAACTTTTTTTTGTTGTTACGGTCCCTTTTTGTTTGCACTAATCTTCGACATTATGGGAGAAAATGAAATACAATGAAATTTGAAATATCTTTTGATGTTCGTGGATAATTTGATTTTGATGATTCTCGGTAACACTATTTTCTACATATATTTCACTTCTTCTAAATTTCTGAATGTGATTACCTGTTTATTCTTTTATTTTTATATTTCCTTTCGAGTACTCTCATAACTTCGATGTAACGGGATGAAATGTTTATAATGAAAATTGGCGTGTTATTATTGGCGATTTTTTCGCATAGGTTTCAATAGTTGTTCCTAGCTGGCGTTATACTCGTATATTTTTTAACCGCATTTCGTTTTCTATATACGAGATAAAATTATTAATTAAATTTTTCATTAGTTATAACCAGCGTTTTTACAACCACATGTCTACTGGTGTTGTTTTCTAGTACGAAATATGTATTGCATAATGGTGTTGTATTGATTAGTTTAATTTTAAAATTTTGCCTTTATTGTTTCTTGCTTTGTATTGTTGCATAATTATTATTGTCTTTCTATGCGTTTTTTTGGTTGGACTTTGGCGGACAGTGCTATTATAGTTGTTTTTCACTTGAAGCTATTTTTAATGTGTTTTTTAAATAACTTCGAGTATTACCTAGCTATTTATGCCTTGTGACAGGTAATCAACTGGTTTTGCATTGGTTATCGGTGTTTTATCTGGAAAATATTTATCTTTTTTGATTTTTATTTTGACGTTTTAGTTCTTATGAGTACCTTCTCATACTCCTCTTGGTGGGGGAGGCATGTGTGAGCCCACATTTACACCCTTCACCCCATGTGCCTCAGGCATAAAAGCACCATCCATTCAGGCATAGGTGCTAATCGGTCTGCGATTCTTTACCTGTATCATCACTTGTCTGTCTCTGTTCGTACCAAGTAAACAAAAACCAAGAAGAACTACGTTTACTTTTAACCCTCCAAGCATTCTACCCATTAGAGTCACATCTGGGCGTGATACTTCATATAACATGTTTCGGGTATTTTCGTCAGCTTTTCCTTCCTGCAACACGTTTCGTGTCTTTTCATTCGTTCGCCATATTTAGAACACGTTTTGTGCAATTTCGTCTGTTTACGCTTCCTACCATTCGTTTCGCATGCCTTCATTTGTTAGCTCATATTAGGACAAGTAATGTCCCTTTTCGTCAGAGTGAGCTGCTTTGGACTCGCGTTATTTTATCCGTAAGTTTGAGAATCTCATGACACGGATCGTGCTTCTTCATCCATTTGCTCATCCTAGGGCTCATTTTTGCTTATCTGTTAGTTTTCTTTCCCAAACACTCGTGCCTTTTCGTCAGTTTGCATTTCCTACATTTCTTTTGCTCATCCTAGGACTCGTTTTGTGAGTATATATCCGTTCGCTTTTCCAAAGATTTATTCAGCGCTCTTTAGTCTGTTCGCACCCCCCGCGACTTGTTTCGTGCGCTTCCATTTGTTTGCAGACGAAACACACAAAAATATACGAGTGCTAGAAAGAGCAAGCTCCATGAAAAAGTTCAAAACGAATCCTAGGTTTGTGCAAACTGACGGAAATGCACAAAACATGTCCTTAAAACCACAATCTTATGAAAACACAGGAAACGAGTCGTAAGAAGCACTAACTGCAGAAAACGCCCAAAACGAGTTCTGGGGAGCGAACACTGACGAAAATTTACAACACATGTCCTATTAAAACGCACAAAACGAGTCTTAAAAAGCGCCAAGTGACGGAGAAAAACAAAACGAGTCCTAGGATGACAAAACTGGCATAAATGCACAAAACGACTACTTGGAAGCCCATTTTGACGAAATGCACTTAACGCGTCCTAAGAAGCACAAGCGTGTGAAAACGCACCGAGTGAGTCCTAGAAAGTAAAATCTGACGAAAAAGCACAAAACATATCCTAAGAAGCCCAAACGGATTAAAACGCACTAGTGCTAGGGAACGAAAACTAACGAAAAAGCACAAAACGACTCCTAGGGAGCGCAAACTAACACAAATGCACAAAAAGTGTCTTCAAAAGCGGAAACTGACTGAGAAGCCCCAGCGGGTCCTCGAATGAACAAACTGACAAAACCTCACGAACCGATTCCTAGGATGAGCAAACAGCTAAAAATGGAAAAATGTGTCCATAAATACGTAGACTGGTGTAAACACAGGAAACTGGGCGTAGGAAGCGCAAACGCAAATGCAGAAAAACGTTTCCTAGGAAACAAAAACTTGTGAAACACACGAAACGAGTCCCAGGAAGCGTAAAACCGCGTAAAATCAGAAAACTGACCAAAATGTACAAAACGTGCTCTAAAAGCGCAAGCGGATAAAAACGCATGAAACGAGTGTTATAAAACGCCAACTGACGAACAAACACCAAACAAGTCCTAGGGAACGCAAACTGACGAAAAAGCCCCTAAACAAGGCCAAGGATGAGCAAACGGACGTAAACTCACGAAGCGATTCCTAGGAAACGCAACCTGACGAAATTGCACATAACGTGTCCTAAAAATTGCAAACGAATGAAAACGACCGAAATAAGTGATAGGAAGCGCAAACTGACGAGCATCTTAGAACACGTCTTAGGGAGCGCAAACTAACGGAGATGCCCTAAACGAGTCCTCAGATGAGCAGCGAGAGCAATACATAAAAACGAGTTCTAGGATGAGCAAACGAGAGAAAATGCACAAAGCGTTTCCTCAAAAGCGTAAACAGATAAAAAGACACGAAATAGGAAGCCCGAGCAGACGAAATTGAAGACAACCTGTCCTAAGAAGCGCAAATGTATAAAAATGCTCGAAACAAGTCATATAACGCTCAAGCTGACGGAAACTCGTACAACGAGTACCAGGATGAGCAAACGGGCGAAAACATAAATAATATGTCCTGAGAAACGAAAACTGGTGAAAACACACGAAACAAGTGGTATGAAGCACAAACTAACGAAAAAGCACAAACGAGTCTTGGAAGCGCAAACGGATGAAATCTCTCAATTAAGTCCTAGGAAGTGCAAATCAATAAAAATGCACTCAACGTGACCTTAGAAGCGCAAACTGATAAAAATAAATGAGCCAAATCATGTGAAGCGTAAACTGACAAAAAAGCACACGAGTCCTATGAAACACAAACTGACGAAAATGCACAACCTGCGTCCTATGAAGCGTAAACAGACGAAGCATCATGAAATGAGACCTACGAAGCGCAAACAAACGAAAAATACAGAACGGATTTCAGGAACGAATTCAGACGGAAACAAACGAAGCGCGTCTTTGGAAGTACAAATCGTCGAAAACACCATAAACAAGTTCTAAAAACCGCAAACAGATGAAAACTTACAAGTGCTGTGAAGGACACCGTCTGGGTTGGAAATCAGGATATGTGTTGATTTTCTGTTTTTATATGCATCTTATAGAGGATTTTCTTGCGCTTCCATTGGTACTTTCCGTATACGTCTACTCCGAATAGTGCGCCAACCAGAGGGGGGGAAAGCGATGGGGGTGGCGTGACCTTGACCTCTCCCCCCCTCATTACTGAGGGTCAATTGAGCGTGTTTCTCTGCGGCAATGGCAAAATAGTTCGTTCATGGGCTACTCAATGTGCTTTCATAATTCAAACGAAAAATTCTAACGCTGAATAATATTTTTTATAATATTTTGACAATTTCATAATTTAGATGTTCTACTGTATCTATGATAACGCAGCAGGAGACCGTCTTGATAGAAATCGGGATATGTGTTGATTTTCTGTTTTTACATGCATCTTATAGAGGATTTTCTTGCGCTTCCATTGGTAATTCCCGTTTACGTCTACTCCGAATAGTGCGCCCACCAGAAGGGGGGAAAGCGATGGGTTGTTGAGTGACCTTGAACCCTCCCCTCCTCATTATTTGGGGTCAATTGAGCGTGTTTCTCTGCGGAAATGGCTTTATAGTTCGGTAATGGGCTACCCAAAGTGCTTCCAGTATTCAAATGAAACATTCTAACGCTGAGTAAATATTTTTTATAATTTTTGAAAATTACAGAATTTATCTATTCTGCCGTATCTATGATACCGCAGCTTTCATTCATAGCTCGATGACAGCTGCAGTATCATAGCTACAGCTATGGCAAGCACACCAATCCAAAGGGCTTGAAAAGAGCTATAAAAGACATGAATTGACTTGACAAAAAAACGTATTTTGGTTCAAAAAAAAATGAAAAAATAAAAAAAAGATGTTGTTTTGAAGAATTGCACGTATTGTCTTTTGCTGTATATTTTTTTCCCAGAGTTACAGAGCTACAGCAATGTAAATTATATCAATCAAAAGGGCTTCAAAAGAGCTACAAACGCTCAAGAGTTCATTGTAGAAAACCCTGTGGTTCAAAAGATAAAAAGAAAAACATGTTTTTTGTGAAAAAACACGTTTTCCTGGAAACTTGATAATTGGTTTCTCAAATGTGTCTCCTTCCACAATTTTAGAGCTACAAGAATGGTTTACATACCATTCGATAGGGCTTAGCAAGGTGTATCCATAAGTAATAGCATTTTTTGATACGTTTATCATTTTGAAAATTACACCACATGAAAGAAATGAAAAAAAGGTCATTTTTTTTTAATTCCCAAAATCCACAAAAAGAAGTTATCGAAATTCCCTATTGCTTATGGTTATATAGACATATAAGCAATCTAAAAACGAAGTACTGGTTCTGTAACTTCAAAATTGTAGAAGGAGATAGATTTTACAAAAACCCCTATTTTATCATATTTTTCGAAAAAAAGTGCAGCTACAAAAGTTTCGGCGAAATAACAAATTATCTATGCATCATCATTTCACACCTAGTGTGAAAATTTCAGAGAAATCCATCCATAAATAACGGACTTTTTTACCCAGACAGTGTCCTGAAGCGCAAGCTGACGAAAACACACGATACGCATCATAAGAAGCCCAAACTGACGAGAAAAACAAAACGAGTCTTGGGAAGCATAAACACGAAAATGAACAGAACGTGTCCTAAGAAGCGTAAACGGAAACAAACACGAAATGAGCCCTAGGAAGCGCAAACTGAAGAAAATCCCAAGACCTGTCATAACATGCTCAAACGGATGGAAATGCCTAAAATGTCCCTTACGAAGTTCAAACGGAAGCGAGCACACGAAACGAGTGGTAGAAAGCGCAAGCTGGAGAAAATACACAAAACGTGTCCTTAGAAGCAAACCGTATGAAAACGCACGAAACGAGTCCTAGGAAGCGCAAACTGACGGAAACGACCAAAACATGTTTTGAGAAGCCCCAACAGACGAAAGCGCACATGTGCCAAAGAGCACAAACTGAAGAACAGGAACAAAACGTATCCTGATAAGCGCAAACTTACGAAAATATGCAAAATGTGTTCTAAAAAACGCAAACTGATGAACACACTTGAAATGAATCGTAGGAAGCGCAAACTGACTGAAAAAGCACAAAACGAGTCCTATGGTCCGCTTTATGACGGAAATGCCCAGACGGAGTCCTAAGAAAACCAAAAGGATGCAAACGAACAAAACGAGTCGTATGAGCAAACCCAGTCCAAGGAAGGTCAAACTGACGAAGACGCCCGAAGCATTTCTTAAGAAGCCACACCTAGCAAATAAGATCACAACGAGTCCCACCCAATTGAAAATCGAGGACGTCGCGCCGATGTGTTATGGCCGAGCAAGGGATAATGTAAGAGACGTATCGCCGGTAAATCATCTCCGCATCATAGGCGAAATGTCCACTTAGGGACGAAATTTTTGGCCCAGGGACATCGGCGGCCAACGGAGATGATCGACCATTTTACGTCTTTGCTCGTCTCCGGCATGTTTAATTTCGCCGGTGATTTGTACATGATACGCGGCTGGCCATCCTTGAATTCTGCTTTAAAAAAAAACTCTCGGCCACGCACAGCCGAGAGTTTTTTAAAGCAAAATTAAAGGATGGCCAGCTGCGTATATATATTTATAGGTACAATTACATATTTATTTAGGTATTTATATTATATATATATAAATTTCTGAGTCGTTCAGTAGCGATAATCTTGGTTGTACACTGCCGAGAGTTTTTTAATCGCAAAATTGAAAGATTGCCAGGCTCAAATCATACATATAGTAATAGGGAAAATGTATTAATGTATTAGCAGAGTTTATGGGCGATTGCTCGTAACGGCGAATACCCTAAGCTGAAATGCGGTAAACCGGAGACTCACTGTATATATATATATCTATAAAACTACAAATATAAAACATATTTGACGGCTGCTCTCCAGGATGACAATGTCGCTGAGCGTAGCCGAGCTTTTAAAAGGAAATCCTTTATTCAAAGAATTTCGAAGAAAGAATTAAAATGGAAGTTAGTGGAAGCACACTGGGAATCCGTTTGACCAAAGCGCGTCTACAAACCTTGTGCACAGTCACAAAATTGGAAAAAATTATGAGAGATAAAAATTGGAGAAAAAAGTAAAAGGTGATGAAAAAATACACCAGCGAACCGGGAAAAGATATTCCGTTACAAGAAAAAACAGTTTATTCCAATTAAGACACAGGCCATTGGATTTTAAAACGCTTCAACATGAAGATCCTTAGTTGATAGACATATGTGTGTGGGTGTCACAATTCCTGTGTTGCTTGCCGAAAAAAAGTATTTGACAGAAAATCATGAAAATGTATTCCCCCTGTTCGATTATTTCGAGGTTTTTGATACATAAACACTAAATATACATGCACCTACATATGTATATCTCTATCGATTCATGAAAAATGCAACCGACGCATTGATGAAAAAAATTTTTTTCAGTCCTCACTTTAATTGAAATATGAAGGCAGCCTTTAGCGATATCGGGGAGATGAATTGAGAGCAAAAATTGGAGAATGTACAGTGTACAGTCTAAAGGATCGACACAGTAGAAATTCGAAAGCGTCTTATGTTTGGGTTTCAACTAGTATACCAAGAGACTAGCTCGGAAAAAGTTAAACCATTCAACCAATTCATGATATTTCTTACGCGAGCATAATAGGCTATGTATTTGCCTACAAAAAATAAAAAAAACACTCGAGTCAGGACCAAGGAAATGATAGTCACATAATACTAATCGAAAACATTTTACAAACCGAATGGAAAATTTCGTGAATGCCTACCAAAATCAAGAAGTCAAAAAGCTGTCGGAATGAAAGAATTAAAACATCTTAATATTGAGATCCTTGGTTTATATTCGCACATGGGTATCGTAATACCCATGTCAATTATTGTCGAAACACAAAATGATTGAGACGTGCCTTTATCTACGTTCCCTTCGTTGCGGTAATCTGATTTTGATAATGCATATAATACAAGTGATAAGGAAACACAATCATAATTATGTATTGTTGAAAACTATCTAAGAAGTGCGCACTTACATTGTCATTTTAGCATGCGAACATAGGACCTAGTCACATGAGAGATTAATGTTGAAAGTAAAATGGACATATTTCAATTGCTTTGCGTCTAAGTCAATGAGGTCGACATTCGGGACAATTTTTCATTCTTGCGTATCTACTATTGTGCCAAAAGAACGAGCTTGAAGTGAAAAAATAATATTTTACCATAACACAAAGTTATAATTTCCTACGGGAATAATACTGGTGCAAAAAAGTTTACCTGTCAAAAACATAAGGATCGTTGTGCAATGCCAACCATAGCATTTGCCGCATAGCTTGGACAACACAAAAAGTCAAACTACCTAAAATAGTGTTGTTATAATGTACTCAAGAGCGCAAGAAACGATTTAGTGCCACACAAGTTTAACAAGACCATTTTAGGACAGGGATATATATTTATGTATACATACAAAACCAAAAGCTCTAAGTATTAAATTAATATTTAATAACGAGTTTAAAAAATTTGAAACTAAAATAAGTACGAATTTCCTCATCACCGTATTTTGGTTTAAAATTCCTGAACAAGTCAGTGATTTGCTTTAAACGCAACCTTATCAGAGACTTAAGGAAACTCTCGATAAAATTCATCATCTTTACTAAGAAAACATTCCAGAGTCCTGCTCCATCATCGATTCAAAGGAAAAAAATCATTGCGTCTGAAATAAAAGATCTAAGTACAACGAATTGCGGAGACTAAAAATATATCATGCGAGTAAAAACAAAGTATGGCACGGAAACAAAAACAAAACACAGAAGCAAAAAAAAAATCCCGTAAAATATGAGTATGAAATGAAATTGAGCTGGTAATGACGTGGTTTCTACCTATTCAATACTTGCAAAGGGTACGAATTGTCCATGTTGTTCATATCAGGGTTTCGCTTAAAAATATGCACGGACTTAAAAATTCTGAGGTCATACGGTGTTGAAGCAGAATCTAAAATTTCGAAATCGGTAAGAGATGTAGGGACATTACATTTCCGGCATGATTTTGCATTGCAGAATGCGATGGGTGTGCTGGTTGATTCCCAGTACGCAAGCTTCTACCTCTATGCTTTGCCACTCTGATATAGAAATTTCGTAACGTAATACCAACGAACAAAGATGTGCACTGCACACACAAGAGTACATCAATGCGGCTAGCATTTGAGGCCTGTGCTCTGTGTTTTGTTTTTCATTTTCCCGTGCCATATATTGTATTTTTACTCTCCTGATATATTTTTGGTGCCTACAATTCACTGTACTTTGATATTATCTTTCAGACGTAATTATTGCTTTCCTTTGAACTGATGATGGAGCGGGACTCCGAAATGCGTTCTTAGTAACGATGATAAATTTTATCAGAATTTTGCTCCTTCTTACGTTTCTAAATAAGTACATAGCGTCAGTTCTATTGAACGTTTCGAAGACCAGCTCCCTTAAATCATATCATCATAGATTTCGAGAAATCTTTTAAAATATGATTTTAATACTTAGTCCTTTCTTCGTTTCTAAATTCCCAAAGATCATTCGCTTCAAAAAAAGTAACTTCCCTGGCTGCCTGAAAATGCTCTATTATAACAACTAATGAATGGCCTACCTAACCTCGTGCTTACGAATCAGCCTGGGAGCGCTAGTTCTCATAGATACAATAGTTCTAAGGAAACTTTTATCACTCCAACTCAGAGCACGGCTAATGTCTTCCTGTCTAATTCTACTGACACTGACAGTCGCTCCACACCGGCAGGTGAACGATTCTCCACTGCTGGAGGAGAAGTAAGGAGTCTCTTGCCTCTTCCTCCACTCCAGTTAACCGATCCTTTATAAAAAGCATGGTTAATTGTCAAGCATTGGATTACGATAAAACAAATGAATATTCTCTCATTGCGAAATACCTCAACTCCAGTTTACTGATATTTCTGGCATTCTACGAACAGTTTTTATTTTTGACTTGAACTTATATACGAACCAGTTATGCAAAATGCAAGGAAAACTTCAGAGTGTGGCCAAAATATCCCATCCGAAAAGCAGTGTGGTGCGCAGCTTCTTTTTCTTTAACTATTTCATAAATTGAATTTCAATGAGGATAAATGCTCGTCACAGAAAGAGGTTTATCAAGTTTACTCTTCATCTTAGGTCATGTATCAGCAGCTTAACTCATTCTAACACATTTCCTGCGAAGTGACCAGCCGGTGGTCACTTAGGTGATTTTCATACTGCTGACCCACATGCAGTCACTAACTCGTTTATTATTAATATTTAATGGAAACTAAATATAGGCTCGATACAGTTAATGTTCGCTATTTTCAAAGTTGATTACCACAATTGACTTGAAGTTTGAATTGAATATTGAACTTCAGTTTACCCCATCGCAGTTAACGTGTTAATAAGGATATACTGTCTAGACAAAAACTCGGAAAGAGAAAAATACCGAATTACTTGTGTATTAAAAATTAAAAATACATCTTAAATATTTTGCCTTCCTTTCGTTTTAATTATATTCTGACGTACATATTAGAGACACATGCAAAATTATGCTTTCACTACTATGATGATAAAATTGTATTTTTAAAAAGAAACTATACCGTCAAATTCATATCAAGCGTTGAAGAAAAAGGTAATAGCAATAAAAAATTCTCTAGTGTATCAAGAAATCAAGAAGAGGAGAGTCCCAATACATTACGCACCCAAAATATCACAAAAAAATTAGAAAAAATAAAATAAATTAGCACTAAACATTACCAGGAATAGATTTCCTTCCAATGCGAGGCCTCATATGAGCAGAACAAAACGAATTTTACATATCAATCTAAACGAAACAACGTTATCTGAGCGTTATTCTCACCGGCTTACGTCAGGAAAGAATTCATCCATTTTCATAATTGGGGGGGGTTGAGTATCTCTCTCAGGGTCCTCAGATGAATCTGATTCTTCTGAAAGTAAAACGCGGATATGAGAGACTTCCAGATAGGTCTAGGTCGATGTAAGGACGTATAACGTATTTTGTTCTGGAAAGAAAATTTATTTATTCCGCCATAGTTTTTGTACAATAATAGTCTTATTAAAATTTCTTGCAGAAGAATAACAATTTCACCCCTATAGGAACTAGTGTGGATGACTGCTTAATAAGTAACCTCGAAATTAAAGATGTTGAATATTATTTAGGTTTCTTGCTGGACATATTCAAGGTTTTTGTGTTTAAGTAGTCTACATGTCGAGCAAGGTTGAGTTAAGCTTTGCTAGGGTGAGTTATGACAAGCCATTTAATGTTCAATTGAACAAAAAGAAAACTTTACTGTGGACGGTGAAAATATGTTAATGGTACTGTTAGATTTTGCATGGGCTGCAGATTTTCAACGTTGGATTTAATCCTACAATATCGATTGCGAGAGAACTAATGAGAGATTGTCATTAGAATTTGAACTGGCACCTATAAATGGAAGTTGTTATATTATTCAGTTCATATTCAATTATGTTTACACTAAAGTATTATTATATTCACACATTTGTATTAGAAACACATACAATTTATGTACACTGCTATAATTATAGAAATATATTCAAAAAAAGATATTACTCCCACAAATTCCTATGAAGATGTGCTGAAGAAAAAGGTTAAAGCAATAAAAAATCCTCTAATGTGTATGAAGAAAGGGAATGTTCCAAAACATTATAAAATGAAGTACATTATTAGTATATAGTTAAATAAAGGGTATTACTGTTATTGATGCCACAGTACTTTAAAGCGCAACTAGCCCCTTCCTTATCATTGATATAAGAATCGTAAAAATATGATTTTCGGTAAAGAAACATTTTCAGAGGGAAGCATATATGACGAGTATAATTTGTGCGCCATTCCACTTATTACGAGTGGTGGTGACGACAAGTTGACTAGTTCTCAAAAAAAAATTTCTTACCTCGTCTGCACACAATTACGGTCGCTCCTTTTCACTTTGATATTCTAATTAACAATAATGCTGCGTAAGATCAGCCTATTTTTAATTGTATAAGCATTTATACGCATTTTCAAGTTTGTAGCATAGACCCTTGCATTGTCTGTTTAATTACCTCAATTCTCAACGGCTTTTCAACTTTTATTTAAAAAAGTTCATGTTCAATTTTAAAAAATTCAAGTTTAGTTTAAAATATGTTGAGTTCAATTTAAAAAAGCTCAAGCTTAATATAAAAAAGCTCAAGTTTAATTTTAAACAGTTCAAGGTCAATTTAAAAAAGCTCAAGTTTAATTTAAAAAAGATCAAGTTTAATTTAAAAAGTTGACTTTTAGATGAATCCATTACTGCTATAACACCCAGGCTATGTTTACGCCCCTACAATCATATATAGAAGTATTTTGCTAGAATACTTGCGTTAGAAGATTTAAAGATGGGAAATAACGTATAAATGCACTTAGGTATGGTATAAAGGGGTAAAAATTAAATTATTAGTTGAGAGATTGGCCTTTAATTTGGTATACATTTTATGTGTAATACTAGGTTATATAACATGATTTAATAAGCCATTATTGTAAAGCATTATTGTTTAAATATAATTTTGAAGCTATATAATGTTCAACTTTTCAGTCAGTGCAGTTTGATAAATGTCACACTGTTACTTATAACATAAAATTTGTTTTGAATTTTTTTTTGAATTTTGAATTTGAATTTTGAATACACTGTATGTACTGATGATCTGTTTGTCAAATGTTTACCAAATGATTCATTGGTAAAACATGAAGAATGTCAAATTAAGTACAAAATCACAGCAGCTTGGTTTGTCTGATATTTGATTTACTCTATTTTCAGTGTCAGTATTTTTAAATATATGCATGCATTCTCAGAAATAAACTTAACTTAAATTACTATTACATAGGTATGTAATTTTTGAAAAATAAGGTTTCGAAATTGAAATTCTTCTTTTTTATAGGTAGCCTGCTTGAGACGTTTCAAATTAAACTTGATCTATTTTAAATTGAACTTGATCTTTTTTAAATTGAACTTGAGCTTTTTAAATTGACCTTGAACTTTTTTAAATTAAACTTGAGCTTTTTTAAATTGAACTTGAGTTTTTTTAAATTGAACTTTACCTTTTTCAAATTAAACTTGAGCTTTTTTAAATTGAACTTGACCTTTTTTAAATTAAACTTGAGCTTTTTTAAATTGACCTTGAACTTTTTTGAATTAAATTTGAGCTTTTTTAAATTGAACTTGAGTTTTTTTAAATTGAACTTGACCTTTTTTAAATTAAACTTGAGCTTTTTTAAATTGAACTTGAGCTTTCTTAAATTGAATTTGAGCTTTTTTAAATTGGAGTTAAAAAGCTGTAGTAGTCATATGTCTACTCAAATATTTATCAACTGCCTCAATAAGCACCTAAAAGCGTTAAAACTCATTTAATTTAAAATAATGATATATTAGAAATATGCATATTTTAAAATAACCAAAACTCAAAACAATTATTCACACAAGCGTAAAATACTTACTTGATGTGACTTAAGTTTGAAGGTGTAAGAACGCCCCTCTCCCTTGCAGCAGCTTTTTCAGGCAACGAGCCAGTTCTGTAACATTTCCTTCACTGGGCCACCGCACTTTTATCACGGCCTTCAGTAAATATTTAATTCGATAGAAGAACTTGCTTCTTATTTATTTTTTACTGAAAAAAAACATTTTTTAAAAAAGTAAATTTTTTTAATAAGAAGTAAATCAAGAAATATAATGAGAAAGCAATCGATCTTGAGTACTTTTACATAAATTCCTCTAAAAAATACCCTTCACAAAACAGAATTTGAAAAATTAAACTAAGCTTGAACTCTCCTACCGATAAGGAAGTTCTAACGATGAGAGTAACTGTCGATCGACACAAAATCGTTTAAAAACTTTCATCCAGTACAAATTCTAAGTTTGCCCATGCATATAACGTTAAAACACCTGCATTACAATCTATAAAATCTCAGTTTTTAAGCAATAATTGCGAATTAGTCACTTCACGTCGGGCAACTTCACAAACTAACAAACTGCCAGTGCAGCAGCGCCGGGCCGGTGAAACGGACTGCTACTTCAAAACTTCGAGAGTTCGAGTGCTTCGACCAACTCATAGGGCAAGTTTTTAGGGTAAATCAACTCAGAGACTTCATGTTTGAATGTTCGTTACAAATTTTTGAATGAATACATTATTCTAGACAAAAAATTACACGCACTATCACTTGTTCTTGGAACGCTGTATGAGTGTAACACAAAATACTTTTTGTTATTCCATTTTAATTCAAACTAGCAAGGATAGGGTAGTTTGTAGATTGATCGTTGACTGGCTTTCGACTGATAATCGACTCTTTACAAATCACTCGTTAACTTCTATTCCAGACATGTTTATTTATTATATGTCTTCTCAGTATGTTTCGTTGATGATTAAGTTTTTGTTTTGCATTGAGTAAAAATAATAACCGATTTTTAGTTTTAGTTCTAAGTGTTCGGGTATGTGGCGAATTTGTAATCATTTTGCTATTCAAAATGCAATAGTGTAAAAGTGTATCTATAATTTTCTCATCTCTTCTTTCTCTCATTCAAATGAATATTCATTTGTGCAATGTCTCTAGAACGTAATAATTAGAATAACATTATTATTTTATGTAGTATTTCCATCTAACAAACACTCATATGTCTTGAGAAGAGACTACAGCTTACGCACGACTGCCTCGGGAATAAAAAAAGTTCTATAAAAATTAAAAGATCAACTTTACTTGAATTGTGAACCAAGAAAACTTAGACTTGTAATGTTTTATTATTCTTATTATTATTATTATTAGTTTTTTTTTAACATTATCAAATAAGAAATTTTTAGCCTCCCTTAACCACGACAAAGATGTTCTAAGAGAGGAAGGAGGAAGGCGCCATTCAGTATGGAGTTGAGGGAACGCGGAATCTATGCACAAGGTGCACAGAAACAGGAAGCTAAGAAAGAAGTTCATGAAACGAGATAAAATTGAAGAAGAAAGTAGTAAGTGCTGAAAAACAGGACAACAGTGAACCGAAAAAAGATGGTCCGTAACAATACAAAAACCTATTCTATTTTAACAAAAAGGAAGAATACCTAACCTTTAGCTCGGGCGCTCACAAAGTCCCCCTGGGAGCGCTAATTCCCATAGATACAACAGTTGTATCCCCCTGAGGGGAACTTGAATTGCTTTACTTTTTCAAACAATAATCAATTTGATTGCTCGTTAGAATAAAAGTGTTTCTTATTACCACATGTAATTCTTTGCAACGTAATTAGCAAAGTTTTATGCGGTATTTCGTTTAGGAAGCTACAGCGGGTACTGTCAGGAAACTTGCTATTAGAAACTATCATAATGAAATGCGCTTTCTCTTAGCATTGTTTGAAATCTTTGTGCTTCTTGAAATAATTAGCATTGTCAACATCACGATATCTTCACCATGAAAAAGAAAACGACTAAGAATAGAATTTAGAAATACGATTAATCTTAGGTATAATTCTTAGGTATATGATTCATGATTTATAAATTCCATTTTATGTTACTTCTTATTTTATAAATTTCCGAATGATGCTTAAATTCATTAGAATGTATTAAGAACTAAAAAGTAATTACACCGATTTAACTCGTGAATATCATTTCTCAATGTAAAATCTTGCATAGATATGAATAAATATTCATGTCCTCTCAGTAAGTAGCACTTCTCTTCTGAGAGAGATAGACTGCTGGGACTGTGGTAATGTGTTTGACTTGTGTCTGGTTTTGAAGAATGAAATAAAAACATGCGTATAACAATGGCATGATAAAAAATACACAATTGAACACAAGTAAACGCAGCAATGCATTTATTCTGCAGTACAGTAAAGTCTTCACTTTCAATGTTGTGAATATTTCTGGAAAAGCATGAAATTGAATAAAATATGTGAAATATAATTTCAAGCTTGATGCATTGTACGCCACGATGTCAGAGCATACGTTTCATTGCGATAAATCAATGATATTTGTATGGCTGTAAACAACGGATGGCCGTCCTCAAATACTACGGCCATTAACCAACTTAGAAGTTTGCTCCCTCAAATTACAACTGGCCGGCTCAGCATATTACGTCCGAGCTCGACCGTTCGTGGTTAAGAGCGCGGAGATAGAGTTATAAGGCCGAACCGGCCGACTCGCCTTTATTCATACTTGATCGACTGTCTCGTCTTTAATTCACCGGCGACACGTCCTTGATTTTCAATTGGGCAGGAAGCACTAACGGACGAAAAGGCACAAAACGTGTCCTATGAAGCGAAAATGGAAGAAAAAACAAAAAACGAAACCTTCGAAACACAAACAGACGAAAAGGTTCAGAGCGTATTGTCAGAAACGAAATCAGCCAAAACAAAATAAACGTGTCCTAGAAAACGCAAACTTATGAAAAATCACTAAACGAGGCCTCCTAAGTATAGACATAAAAAGAAGTACAAAACACGTTCTAAAGAGCCAGATAAGACCTAAACAGACGAAACGCATTCTAGGAAACGGAATTTTACGTAAACGCCTAAAAATTATCCTAAGAATCGCAAACGAACGTAAACGTATGAGTGTTAAAAAGCGCAAACTGACGAAAATGAACAAATCTAGTCCTAGGATTCGCAAACTGACATAAATGCGCAATGGTGTTATAGAAAGCGCAAGCGATGAAAACACACGAAACGAGTTGTAGGAATCGCAACTTGACGAAAAAGCACAAAACAAGTCCTAAGGAACGCAAACTGAGGAAAGCCTAAACCGAGCACGGGCACTAGCAAAAGGATGAAAACTCACAAAGCGAATCTAAGGATGAGCACACGGATAAGATAACACGAAAAAAGTCTTAACAGCACAAAAACTGACTAAAATGCACAAACCGTGTCATATGGTACGCAAGCTGACGAGAGAGCGCAAAACGATACCTACTAAGCGGTAAGCAGACGAAAAAGTACACAACGTGTTCTAAGATGTGAAATGAGACGAAACCAAACGAAACGCGTCCTACGAAGCACATAGTGATGAAAACGCCCGTAATATTTCTTAAGCAGCGCAAGCACACAAAAACACACGAAACAAGTCGCTGGAATCGCTAACGGACGAAAATGCACATAACGTGCCCCAAGAAGCGCAAACGTTTAAAAACGCACTAAACGAATTCTAGGAAGCGTAAACTGACAAACGCATAGAAAGACACGAAACGAGTCAGAAAAACCGCAAAGTGATGAAATTGGGTTTTAAAATGAGCAAACGGACGAAAATATTAGGGAGTTAGGAAGAGCGAACAGACGAAAAATAACGAAACGAGTCATAGAAAATGAAAACTGATAAAAACGGGTCACGGTCCCAACAAGCTGTGCGCAAGCACCGCCACACAAGCTTGGAAGCGTTATCTCTCACAGTCAGAACATGCCTCGAAGCCACGGTAGACGAAACAAGGGAGCTGCAAACCAGTCTTTCATGAAATCGAGTCTGATCCCAGTGACGTCAAGGCGTCCGACCAATAGCAGCGCTTAAATTGCATCTGGCAACACTGCTAACCCGAAATCTGGCATCACTGTGAGCGTTACCCGCACGACAATGTTGTATTTCTGTTCTAATGAAGTGTTAACGAGTCGAGTGAATCGCAATGTCGGCGCCTCAAGTTAAATTAAAAAATTGTTCCTTTATTTGGTGTCGGAATAATTCTAAAAATCTACCAAGATATTTCAAAGGTCTGGTTTCAATTTAAAGAATGGATTTAGCCCAGTGGAAAGGTTTAGTTAAATAATCTCAAGTATAACTTATGTAAGTTATGTTTGCTGGCAGCCATTTCAAAAAGACCTACTTCCGAAGAATCCTCTCTGCATTTAAGACGCACGTTTCATTGGAAAGAGGTGTTGTGCTGTTGTTTTATGATCACAAGAGTTTGGAACTGGAAGGTAAGAAATTGAATTTTGAATATTATTTGAAAATAATTCAAAAATAATAGCTTATAACTGATTTTTGCATTTGATGAAGTGGCATCTCTTAACCAAATCTTTGCCTCCAGATACAGTAGTACAGTTCAAATTTGATATGTTAATTCCATTGAAAAATGCTTTTGAATTGTGTGAAATTTAAAATTTGAATGAAATGAGAAAATAGGAATAGAATGTGCTACAATTAAATGCTTATTAATGACATAATGTTTATGAGTTTTTCATTCCAAAATGGTAACCTAAAATCCTATATCTTGTAGTAGGGTGATATCAGATTTCATAGTATTTGAATTTCTGTGTGTGAATTAATCTGAGAGTAAGATGTGCTGTCAAATTTTACCAGGTTTATAGTAAAAAATTTCACCGGCATTTTAAAAATTTTGATGTATGCATTATATTGAAATTAGGAAGAAGTAAGCTTAGAACCTACAATGTTCAGACATGAAGGCTAGTTTGGACTGCCACATAGTAAAACTTGTTTACTGTATGTTAGATGCAACTTCAGAATAGCTCCTATTTTTCTTGTGTAGCCAATCTTATCTGAAATTTTCAGATCAACTTATAATAACTTTCTAATTTATAGCTAAATGTCAAGTGTTTACAAGCAAGATGCAAAATCTTGTCAATATTTTTCCATTGTAAGTGCTACTTTTCATGGCAATTACCTTCTTGAAACTGACGCTGTTCTAAGCATACATATAAATGCATTTTTAAAGGTACCTGACTTCTTCTAGGCTTACCATTCATCGTATTCCATTTGCTGCTAAATAATTTCTTTATATAAGGTGCAAATTCTTGCTGTTGATCATAGTTTTATTGTGAGTGCTTCAAAAATCTCATCTGAAGCTACAAAGCCATATATAATTTAAAAAAAAACAGATTTTTCTGTTTATGTTTATAGTTCTGTTTATATCTTAGTCTCCTTTTCTCTGTTTCTTAGTGAGAAAAAGAAAACATCTGTGCAAAAATGAAATTTAGGACATATCTTCATTAATTTTTTATGGGTAAACGTTAAGGAGAGGACCATAATCGATTTTCCACTTTTCGGTGCCTAAACAAAGTTAATTAGATCTAAATAAACTAGTTTTCTTCTACGCACTTCCCGTCGCGATTGAGTATTTAACAAGTTATAGCGGGAAATTACTGACCGCATTTCTAGCGCTTGAAGGGGAAAGAAATTGTTCGGACGCGAAGACTACAATGGACTTTCCCTTTTGACGCACTCAAATGATCGAGCGCATTCCAGCAATCAAAGACGAAAATTAACATACCGCTATAACTCATTAAATACTCATTTGCAAGAGAAAGGGCATAGAAGAAAAATTGTTTATTTCGATCTAATTAACTCTATTTAGGCAGCAAAAATTGGAAAATGATTATGGTCCTCTCCTTTATAAATACCTTTTCACATCATATAAAAATGATGCTTGTGTGTTTTAAACTTTTTCTTTTATAGTTTAGATTAGTTGATTTTAGTTGTATTTAGTTGTAACGATCAACTGACAAAGGCTACAAGTTGACATGATTGAGTACGTAAGCAGCACGCGAAACTACTAGAACTAATACTAACAAACAGATCTAATCTAGAGTACAAACGCAGCCAAACTAATACAATACTCAGGGACCGGTTCTTCATTGAACTGGGAACTTGATAACGTCGTTATTCCGACGAGATTCCCACTTCCGTCCAAGAACAGTCTCCAGCGACAAAACGACCATGTGGAAAGAACACACGGGGTTAATATATATGCTTTCAAATAACATAGCCAGGGCATAACACCAAAGCATCAAACTGGTAAGGGACATATGGTACCACAATTCGGGTAAAGTTGAAAACAAAAGAATGATTATACCCAGTGTGAGTCCATAGATTCTTGCGAAATTAACAGGGAATTAAAGGTTAAGCGGTGGAAAGTTAAAGGGATGTACTCTCAAATAACAATATGCAACCGTCTGGAAGAACCTAAACAGTAGGACTGGGAGAGTGGGTCCGAGAAGTGTCAGCTCGTCGGAAAGAGAACTAACGGCGGACTGGTTTGACAGGAGGAGGAGTGGTACAAAGGAGGGGGTCACAAGGAGTGGAAGGACATGATTTCTCATGATCCGGGATCAAAGGCATGATTTGCCTACCACGTTTATAGACCAAGGCTTTGGGCAAATCTATTCCTGGGGGAAAAGGGGGAGACTCAATGGGCGGTCTCATTGGTAGGTACCCGGGATTTCCACCTGAAATAATTTCGTACGTATTCACTGGGTATGACCAATCAATACGGAGTCTCAATTTCTTTGGCTAGGTCAGCGACACGTTGCTCTAACTGAGACTGCATTGGTTACTTGATTATTTAACAAATTAACCTCTTGGTTCGGCGATCTTATCGCATGCATCGCACACTGAGGTGGCACATGAATTTTATCCGATCTTTTTGTCTCAAGCTCTGCTGATCGGATCGGTTTAGTGCAACGTGAACACTTGAACGAGGTAGATGAGGTAGATCTACCTTTTTTATTATCCTTAATCAAGTTCTCAGCATCATCAGTCAGACTGTCTGAGTTCTTTGTGGCTGGATGCATTTTCTCTTCGGCTTGCACTACTACGGGCTCCTGTGTCTGTAACTCAGGGCTTTGCAGTACTTTAGGGTTCTTTTAGAACTTAAAAATTTCATTAAGGTAGTTTTTATATTCTTTTTTTATATTGAAATTTACTGGTGGGTAAATATAATCAAAATTCCCACCACCGTCGACGGAGGAGCCTGAAAAAGATTTGTTGGTACAACGGTAACAATGGTCAATTGGCCCTCGGGTCTCTAACCCGAGATCTACCAAACTACGCTCTTCCGAAAGGATGACGTCTCAATCTTCCGGAATTGGTGTACACCCTACTCCACCTTACATTAGTTCCAGCGACCTGTTCCGGGTCGATCTCATTCAGATCCATACTCAACTTAACTTTATACCTAATATCTAGACCATCAGAATTACTAGGAACAGGTCCCGTTAACCTTCATGTTCGTGAGAAGCGTTCAAAGGGGCACTCGCTACGGAAATGACCAGCCTCACCGCATCCATAGCAATAGAAAATCCGACCGCGCCTTCGTGATGCGTCATTGTACTCATCTTTTGAAGGTCGTCCGTTGTAAGTTGACAGCTGAGGGAACTGCTCTATTGGTCGATTGGGTGCAGTTCGAGTCCTATCGAATGAAGTTTGAGCGCCGCTGTAGTTCGATGGGTACGCGTTGCCGCTGTAGTTCGATGTATACGCGTTGCCGCTGTACTTCTTGTGGTTCTTTTAGTTTTTGTACTGGCTGGACGGAGTCCCAACGTCTCTCGTTTTGGTGACTCTCGAAGCGGTGCGCCACGAAAGTTGAGAAGAGGGGGCTTGAGTCTTTGGTATGGCGCCGGTAGCCTGGTGGTACCCCTCAGAGCTTCCGAAAGGACCCCGTGAGATCGAGGTAGCATTTGAACGGGAACTGGCAGAGGGCTGGTGACCGGCGTTCTGTCGGGTCTGTGACGATGAATACGATGACACTACACTCGGGGCTCTCCTATTCTTTTCTTGGAAGCGCCCGAGTCCCTGTCATTTTTCATGGAATATATCCTCTTCTTCGAAGTCCAATATCCTGTCGCCGGGTTCGTCCGGGTTGTAATTGTCCACCACAGACATGTCCTCCCGATCGTCATCGGACTCTTCCCGACATACCCTCACTGCTTGCCCTGAATTCTTCCCCTTGTTGTTGAGGAAGTTCCCTTTTAACACCTCCTTGTCGGTGTTCCGGATGAAATCCTTGAGCGACCGGTACACACTAGAGTTCTTGATATTCTCACCAGCGTTTAATACTGTCGCTGTTAAGACCCTTTTCGCGAAGAGATCTGAAGCCAGCATGGCGAAAATAACGTTGGTAATCACCTCTGGAAGTGGGTGCTGTTCACGCCGATAATTGTAGCTGGTGCGATTCAGGAATGTGCTCATGACATTCCGTGTAGCTTCTAGCGTAAGTGCGATTGGCACATTGTGATCTGTTTCCGGGCTTAGGCGCTGCGTAAGACTCAACGCTTCTCGGGCTGCTTCCACAAAAGAGGAGGCACTTTTATCGCCATAGACCGCGAGCATCTCCGCAGCTACATCTTCGTACGAATAATCCTGATATTCTTCGTCTTCGAATTGTGCGACTACTATCCGAGCATCACCGAATCGGCCGTGTACTGTCGAAACGAGTCGTTGAATCTTAATTTTATCGTCTGTGATGTTAAAGGTTGTAAAATATGATTCTAATTGCTGCAGGAAAACTTTCACATTCGTTTCCGCGGTCCCCCTTGTAAACGGCGGATCGCCAGGCATTGGACGTCCCCTGAAATTAACGATGTCTCTTGTGGATGGAGCTACGAGTTCCATCTGCCCAGGCAACCTTGTGCCTGCTACCGTTGCGGTTGGAACCACGTTAAGGCTTGGTCCCAACACACTCGGAGTCGTCCCTGTTGCTGATGCAACCATAGTGGTTGCAGTCAAGGAACCTGTAGTCGTCATTGTTGTGGTTATCGAAGTTGTTGTCACCGCGGTTGCCATATTTGATGTAGCGGCGGCTATTGCCTCCCCAAAAAGTCGTCGTGGAGCGTCGTAATCAGCAGGGTAGAATCTAGCAGACGGTCTTCGGGAACGACTGGGTCGGGAATCACGAGGGTTATCCGGTTGTTTTTCTAGTAACTCCCGCTCAGTAGCCGTCAATCTTGGCGCTTCTACTAGGCTGTCCTCTAACTCCGAATCACTCGATGCACTCATTCCTTCGGGAATAACACCACTACAACACTGTCTTTAATGCACTGTCTTTAATACACTGTCTTTATTGCACTGTCTTTAATACACTGTCTTTAATACACTGTCTTTAATGTACTGTGTTTAATGCACTGTCTTTAATACACTGTCTTTAATGCACTGCTACGCTAGAACTAATATGCTGTCTCTCCACCTTTATCACTGAAAACAAAATTGTTCACAGTTTATCGCTAAAAATTATGTTCGGGCGCCACTTGTCGGTTTACGCTATCTGGCTTTCTCACTCTCAGATAACGGACCGGGGTTCGTGTTATACCCCTCTCTAATCTCGGGATAACAATACACAGGTGGAGCGACAGGTTTACTCGGGAACGTTGACGTTACAATCTGAGCGCGTGTTATCAGGTTACGAGAACACACATGAGCTGTGAGACTCGGCAGATCGGGGTCATGCTCTTGACCGTGAACTGCTCTATCACTGACTCCCTCGAAAGGTGCGGGAGTTTACGTGGAACGCTAGCAGGCGAACAGGAAACTTCTACTGATAAGAGATATGCGTACAACTGACTCCTATTGATTCCTACATTAAATATCATGAACAAATCTACTTATATTATACACAACATTAACTGTTGAAAAAAAATTGTAAAAACTAGCCTGGGTGTAATAATTAACTTATTTGGTTGTACCTGAAGCTATGTATGTAACACTTTCTGGTCTATTACCCCATTATTGGGTAATTTTCTCTTTTTCCCCTTATTTTGTCACTAATGATTTTTCTTTGGCTTTTTGCTTCCTTTTTTTCCCAGTGCGACTGATATTTTTAAAGTCTGCATTACACTCTAGTGTGTCATTGTCTCCATTTCCTTATGTGTGCATTTTAATACTGCTTTATATTCAAAGTTTTCTCTTTGTATAACTGACCTATGTATTAAATACTCCCAGCTGCACCTCAATTTGTTATATTAACTCTGCCTTCTGTTTTCTCTAACATATTTTAATCTGTACCCTCACTAATGCAACTGAAATGCACGCTTATTGAGCCAAAATCTAATTCAAGAATTGTTGGTGTGACAAGTTCACTAATATTTATTTCTGCCTTCCAGGTACATTAAGAGAGTGAAATAATTCCACCCATCATTGAAATGGATGAAGGGGCGCAAAAAGCTGTCGTGGTATTCAACGGACCCACCGATATTGAAGGAATTTTGGCTTCAGTGAAAGTGGAAGATGCTGCCACTTAAATCTGCGGTTACATTGCCATGAAAACAGACGTGTATCAGCAACAACTGAAGAAAAAAACATCTTTGTCTGACTACACTATGTGTTGTTCCAATCTTAGTGTGAAATATTTCAATTTTCTCCTGTTTGGGTCTTTTAAAAAGTATCTCCAATCTGATGATAGGTGCAAGAGACTGAAATAGTGCAGTAAATCTTTCATAAATGCTATTCCTTGTTGTGAGAGGGTTTTCCTCTATCTTTTCAATAAAATTAGTCACTCACCAGGCTTCTGCAAAAGTTTTAGTGAATTATTTCATGATAACTGACCTAAATCTCTCACCTTCTGTTCTTAAATAATAATTTACTCAATCAAGTTTTTCTTCAGATGTAGAACATTACAGTCAGTCAGAGCTAACAATAGACCTCTGCAGAGTACATGTTTTACAGGTAAACTTGATAAAATGCTGCACAAGTGATTCCACTGGCATATTTCTCCTGACCCCATGTTCACATGATGCTCCAAAGTCAAATATGATAAATTGTGTCAGATCAAATTATTCAGTTAATTTCAAATGGTTTCTTGAGTATAATTGCAGAGGTGTACTCTACTGGCAGGGGTATTACGGACACATTGAGCAGATATCTTGAGCTGCTACTTGAATGCACTTGTGTGGGCAATATCATTTTATGACATGTGTCCCGGTATTTCATTTGAAACATGTTAAGGTGAATAACTGTTTCCTTCTTTAAAACCGATAACTTCATGTTACTGCTGCTGTACAGTAGAACTTCATACATTCCGATTAAATATGAGAAAGCTTAATTTTAGTCTTTGTGTTACTCACTCTACTCAGCTGTTAGCCAAACTAAAAGCAAAAAATGATAGAGATGGGGTTGTGTGGTGGTCTATGGTTTCGAACTAGTGATAAACTTTTTTTATTGGTCTGTTCATAATTTAAGGCTGTGAACTATTATGTGGTACAATGTTGTCCATTGCATAACACAATAACGGACGGTAGTGCAAGGTTAATTTGTTGGTTCGGCCGAATGCATTGTTAGATTGAAGCGTTATAAATTAGCATTCCTTGGTATTTAAGTGCCATACCAATTTGTAATCCTTATTTTTTTCTCGTATTTGGAACTAGGAAGAAAAAGATTTTTGTAACTTACTCGTGGTTTCTCTTTACAATCCTATGATAAATTCATT
The DNA here is from genome assembly GCA_030386875.1 of Morinoia aosen. Classification (NCBI taxonomy): domain Eukaryota; kingdom Metazoa; phylum Arthropoda; class Malacostraca; order Amphipoda; family Talitridae; genus Morinoia; species Morinoia aosen. Next base: position 30,920,691 of record CM059579.1, on the reverse strand, counting down.
GTTTTGGTTTCCAAATGAATTCTTTGAAAATCTTTAGACTGGCTTTGAAAATACTCTCGTAGCTTGAGTTATGTTCACCTCCCCGGTTTTGACATTCTGAAGTTTATGTTAGAATAGACTTCCCAGCAGTCTGTACTGAATTTATGGTCTCTTTGAAAAGTTACCTGTAGTACAGTAATGTTTTGTTATTGATCAATGTTCTTCTCTTCTGAACGTGCCCCTGATTTTACTTCTGCTTATTGATGATCGTACGATTGTTTGTGAAGAATATGATATGGTTATGAACAATTAATTTCGAGCATCATTCCCATAGTTGGTATAAAATAGGTCATAGGCTTCAGAATTACATGTAGTTAGAAGAATTGGCTTACAAAGAGTAATTTTAACCCTAACTGAAATCTCTATCGTTTGTCTTTATAGTCTATTTCGTTTTTTTCCCTTTTAGAATTTAAAATGTTCATTCTACTTCTGTATTTCCTTACTCACTGGTGCGCAGAGCACTGATACTGATGTATGAAGATGCCTGAATGTATTGAGAGTGCTTCCATTTTTTCGCTCCGTGTTGTTTTCTAAGTCATTATTTACGGCTAGTTCTTTCGGAGATTTGAATTCAGTTTTATGATGCGTCTTGTGTATATTTTAGAACTTATTAGCCGGGAAATGTTGAAACGAGCCTTGAGCGATGGTGTTCTAATTACTGTTTTGGATAGGAAAATAGTTTATTTAATTCATTATCCTACGAAAGTTACGTTGTCTCGATATTTTAGAAGCGAAATACATTTTTAGGTGGTGAAAAAATTTATTCATTTATGCAGGGATGAGTTGTTGGCTTCTATTTTGCTCCCCATTCATATAAATTTAGTGATGTAATGTATCGAGCTGAGAGTTTGTTACGCCTTTTTTTTTGTTGCGATTAAAATGCTTAGTTTTATTTTCTTAAGGACCATCGTTTTGCGGCGCTCAGCTATGCTGTTTTTACATCGCCTATGGCTTTCTCCTCCAGCTTTAATTTTTTTCATAACCTTTATCTTCAACTTTCTGTTTCTATGCGTTACGTATCTTGTGTGTAAACACACCTTGTGTATTAATTCCTCATTCACTATACTCCGCACTTTAAGGTGTGTCTTCCTCTCTTTGAAAAGCTATCTTGTGGTAAGAGAGGCTGATTCCAAGTCATACTCTAAGCTAATCTGCAGAACTTGTTAGTATTTACATTGAAAATTAGCTGTTCTAAAAGAGAACATGCGAAGTCCTGCAAGTGTCTTACTTAACCCATTCATATGTTGAAATAGAAAGCGTTTTTTATTCCGTTGCTGACCACCTTTCGCTTCACTGCTGTCATTTGTATTTATTTACAATTCATGTATTTATTATTTTTATACAGAAAAATGTTGTGGAATAACTTCGGAGAGTTATTGAATGCGGTAGCTTTTTTATGGAAACGCACCAGAGAGTGAACAAAATAATGGACTTTGATTCCTCTCAGAGGGATACAACTATTGTATCTATGGGAATTAGCACTCCCAGGGGGATTACGTGAGGGCCCGAGCTAAAGGTTAGGTAGGCTTTTTTTGTTGAAATAGAATAGGTTTTTGTTTTACTACGGACCATCTTTTTCGGTTTTCTGCTGTCCTGTTTTTCAACACCTACTACTTTTTTCTTGAACTTTTCTTGTTTCATCAACTTCTTTCTTAGCTTACGGTTTCTATGCACCTTGTGCATAGATTCCGCGTTCCCTCAACTCCATACTAAATGGTGCCTTCATCCTTCTTCTCTTTGAGCATATTTGTCATGGTAATGAGAGGCTAAAAATTTCTTGTATAATAATAATAATTATGGACTTTGATTTACTTCTATCAGCTCATACACTTCATGCTAAAGAGAGCCCTCCCACTCCACGAAAATACTCGGTACGTTACTTAAGCTGGGTGTAACAGCCGCATTTACTGTTTTTTTTATCCTAATTAGTAATATGTATAGTGACGGTCTTGTACTGCTCCTCCGTTATTTTCTGACTTGTTGTTCTCGAGTGTAGTATTCCTGCGTGTAGCACTTCTAAAGAATCTGTTTCAAATTAATTGGGGTTCCTGACTTTGAGTTCTAATTAGGAAATTACCTTTTTTTTGAAAGAGCGTAGGTTTTTGTTTTATTATGGGTCATCCTATTTCGATTCACTGCTGTCAATTTTCCACCATTTCTGGCGTTTTCCTTCACCTTTTACCTGGTTTCATGAATTGCACTCTTTATTTGCCTTTAATTACGTGCATGGAGTCTTGTGTGGGAGCAAACCTTGTGCATACATTCCCCGTTCTTTCAAGTTGACATTGAATGATTGTTCATTGCAGTCCTGTTCTTTGAAACCTAACATATTCAACGTATAATTTTTGTCATAAACTTCCTACCTTGCTGCTTCCATGTAAAATATCTTATGCGAGAACACACCTTCTGCATAGATTCCCTGATCTCTTATTGTCCTGCCAAATGGTGCCTTCTTTCTTCCTGTTTGTGAAACTCCTTTTTATTGCGGCGAGAGGTGCTAAACGATGTCATATTCTTCTATATTTTCTTCATCTTATCGTTTCTTTATACTCGTATAATCCGTACAACAATGTATCATAAATGCGGGTAATTTTAACTTTCCCGCATAGCAATAATCAATGCTCTCTGTTCTTAGCACTCCCATGACGAATGTAGGAGGTCTTGAGCTAAAGGTTAGGTAAGCCTTCCTTTCGTTGAAGTAGAATAGTTTTTTGTCATTTTAGTACGGGCCATCTTTTCTACGGTTCACTGCTGTCCTGTTTTTCATCACCTACTACATTCTTCTTCAAATTTCATCTTATTTCATAAACTTCTCACTAAACTCACTGTTTCTACGCACATTGTGGATAGGTTCCGCACTCCCACAGCTCCATACTAAATGGTGCCTTCCTCTCTTCGGAACCCTTTCTTTTAGCAATTTGGGAGGCTAGAACTATCATCTAATCTAATCCTTCTTCTCTTTGGACCTTTGGATCGCCTTTGTTGCGGATAAAGAGGCTTAAATTAACATCTAATCAAATCTAATCTGCCCTCTGTTCGTTATGTAACTTTGAGAAATGCAATAGTTTATAACGGGTGTGTGTTCAAGTACTCAATGTGTTCGAGTTTCTTTGGTATTGAAGCTGGAATGGCACTCGAAAGAAAATTTTGCAATTTTTAGGATGTTGGCATTACTCGAAAAACTTGAATGCTGGAATTGCATATGCATTTGAAAATTAATTCTCCCGCTGTTTAGTTCATGAACTTATAAGCGGAATTCTTATGTCGCACTACTTATTACAAATAAACTATATCTCTCTGTTGAATTTTATATGATCAATTGAACACGGCGCGCAATCGTCAGCTTCACCAGTATAAAAAAGTATTAAAACACCCTGTATGACTGAATAAAATTAATTTTCAATTGTTTCAATTGAGCTTTTAATTTAAGAAGCTGTCCGTATGGTAAACTCGGAGATCGATAACCTTTTAGTACTGGTGGATTTGCGAGGAGGCGGACGGAATTCTATTTTTCTAAAATCCGGCGTGCGGAAGCAGCACCGGAAGTCGGTCCTGTTTCTGATCGTTCGTCTGGAAGGACAGAGTACACTACATCGTAGTACGCTGCCGCCGCTGACGTCATCTGATCCGAGTGACTTCACACGGCTTGTCTGAAATGTAGCCTTTCTATTGGCTGATCGAATTAACGAACGTTCACTGACGTCCCCCTAGAAATGACTTTAACTCCTTTCGTCTACCATGCTCGAAGCGCCACCTCACAGCCTCGAATCGCCCCTACTTGCCGACCAATCAGAGCTCAAGTTTGGCACTGGGGTGCTGGACGAGCCTGTACAAGCTGCCTGCCGCGAACAACCATGCGACAACTAAAGAAACCCCCGTAAGTTTAGCACAGCCTAGACGGCGACAACCCGCCACTGCGTGTCGACCAATCAGAGAGCTAGCTTGGCGCAGGGAGGCCGCAACAAGCAGTATACAAAGAGCTGCGCGGCAAGCGCAGTTCAGGGTATTACCTCATGGTTATCGTGATAGTAACAGCCTTACGACTTCTTCTGCGAATATTTTGCTCGCTCGGAGAGTGGCCTTGGCCCGTTTTGGTGCTTAAGGAGACAGCAGGTAAGTATCTCGTTTCAACCCGATTGGTTGATCTTGTGGAGCACGACTGGGGGCGTTCACCCCTGTGGGTGAAGGAGCTTTTCTTATTTTCGAATTTTTCTCTTATTTTTTCTCTTGTATTGGCACAGCTTGTTTGTATGCCCCAACTCGCCGTACGGAAGAGGCCCCCGTGGTCAAGCACCCGATTCCCAAGTGGACTCTCCCAAACCGGTCCCTTCCTGCAATCACCACCTGAAACTCAATACTACAAAAGATAATACACAAAGATGAAATACATAGAGATAAAAGATTACACACACGTCATCAAAATAATCTCCACAGACACAACCATAACTCAGAAAGTAACGAGACACGGATTCTTGATGTTCAATACCAAAATAACACCTCACCAATGCCAAGAAGGAAAATTCACTCATCTTCTCATATGTTATAAATGCTATAAGATAGCTCAGCCTGTTCGGAATGCGGAGACTCTGGCCATCTGTACACACAATGTCAAAATAATTACAAAAAATGTTTAAACTGTTCAGATCCTCATAGAACCCTTGCCGCTGCATTCCCTGTTCGTAAGAAAGCCATAAAAGACGAGTAAGAAAGAATCACAGTACAAGAACAGGAAAAAAAATTTACTCTCAAATCGCCAACACCGCAATAAGGAAATCAATACCCAAACACAGCCTCACCCTGACAAATAATATCCAAATCAAATTACTAGCCCTGATACTTGAAGCACACATAGCAAGCCTGGCAGGAAAAGAAGGATTTGCAGCACTACTTTCCAGGAACCTAAAAATTAACGATAATATAGATGCAAAATTTGAAGACCGGGATTCAAATGCCGTTTTCAACTTTTTCTACTCTCACACACCGAATCAGGAACTTCACATGGACCAACAGAGCGAAGAATCATCAAACATTGACACCAACTCAGAAACTGACATGGAAGAGGAAATGGAATCAGAAGTTGAGAAAGACCCATCAACTAAACCAAAACTTCAACAACAGACTTCGGGCCAAATTCATCCCCACCCACAGTCCGAGACACCATCAGAACCAATTGCAACTGAGCAAGACCTACAAGATCTAGAACTACCAACAGACCCTTGAAATTAAAAGAAAAATCAGCAACCAAGGAGTACTACTAGAAAGAGAACCTTCTGATACAAGACCCATTCCCTACAAATCTACCGTAGTCCCAGTGATAGATTGCCAATCCTACCAAATCCTACCCAGAGATGGTACATCAATAAACTAAATAAAAAAGAATTTGGACTTGAATTTACGGTGCAGGATGCTGATTCTAGAAAATAATGGGCATGATAATAAATGATCGACTGAAATTATCATGAGCAAAAATCCACCAGATAAATCACGATAAATTCACCCGATTTCTAAAACATTCCACTACTAATACAGCTAAGAAATAGAAACCGTAGCTATGGAACAGTTTCAAGACCAGCAACGAAGAAATTTAAACAAGTGGACGAAACTAACCATTGTACAGAATAATGTTATGAATTGGAGTGCAAACAAAATAGCGCTATCCAATATTTACAATAAAATAGACCCAGATATTCTCATCAATGAATATTCAGTTACGGACAGAAATATTAAAATATTCTACTAAAATACTTTCGCGAGAAACAGAAGAGCAGAACGAAACGCTGGAGCAGCCATAGCTGTAAAGAAAAATATAGCATGCCGACTTGTTGACAACTTTGAATCTGACATGATTGCAATAACCATAGAAACAGCAAAAGGACCCATGACAATAGCAACAACTAACATTCCTCCGAGAACAAATTACATTAACTACATAGATTTCAATAGGATATTAAATAGGTACCATCCTGTATATCTGATCGGCGATCTAAATGCAAAACATTCCAACCTGGGAAACAAATATTCTAACGCGAGAGGTACTGCACTAAATAGACTTATGACACACGGCAAGTGCATGCACATCGGTCCATATTTCCCAACCTTCATTACATCACACTCTAGCACAACACCAGATATAGTTCTCGTTAATCGACGCGCATACCTTAAACATAGTTCTCAAACCAGCTCCAAATACTTCATCAGACCATATAATAGTGATAGCAACAATTTCCGCTAGCCCCTCCAAATGCCAATAAAGCCCAGAAAATCTTTCCCTTCGGTAAATTGGAAAAATTACAGAGAAAGCTTCGCAAATATTAAAGTACCAGAGGAATAAAACCGTACCCTAGAAAAAATAGACGACCATCTAGATAAATGGACAGTAGAAGTACAAAGAGTTTCTAACAGAATCATACCCACCATTAAATACAGAACAGTACCAGGCATAGAGGAAAATCATGAAATTCGACTCCTTCAAATTCAACTGGAAGACACGATAAGATATATTTAGACAGTTGGTCCTAGCCCACACCTCTACACGCGAGTCCGTCAGTTAAGAAGGCAAATAAACCAAAGTTACAGAGCTCCGTGCAACCAAATATGGAACAAATTCAATAGGAACCTAAATGTAGAAGAAGATTCCAAAAAATTCTGGTCGAGAATCAAAAGAATGAGTGGAAACACGAAGGCACTCGCTGCAGTGGGTGCCGCGATAACTTTTTTGACACTTTTGACATTGAGCACTTTTTTCGAGCACTTTTTTGACATTGTATACCATGAATTAGGTTTCTTATCTATTAACTATTAGATTTATTTTGAGAATTTTTTAGCATATGTTTACTGCGAGATATGCTAGGCTAATCAGGAGTCATTGATATGATTAAGGGATATCATATTTTGGGTGAGTAATCGAAATGTGTCCTATTGTGCGATATTTTTATTTCAGTTGTGTCTACGATCCTTTGCAGAATTCCTAAAAAAATCCGCCAGTTTTCAAACTTAGCGATCAAAAAAATACGAGGGAAATGAGTCCCAGCAATTTTTGCGTCCATCTATGCCTCTGTGGGCCTTATAAAACGCTTAACGGTCCATAATACTTTTTCTGGTTTCCTATTATTTACATTGAGCTAAAGACTCGACTCGAACTAGAGGTCAAAACACTCTAATGTTATAAAAGAATGCCGTAGTAGGGGAACACTGTACCATGTCCTTTGCATTGTTTGGGATATTTTTAAACCTAAAGAGCATCCATCGTACATATCGATTGAAATACGACACTTATCAGACCTGAATTTTTCTTATGGCTCTATTCACCTGCATGTATTTTCCTCTTGACAGTTTCGGCTTTCGATGGTTGAAGATTTTTATAAAAAGAATCTGACCTGATTTGACCCAACCTTTTTAGGGCATTATTTGAGCGAATGCCATCGCTACTTCACTCCTGGATACATTGGCGAGATTATTCACGATCACGCACACATTTCTTTCACCTTCGATCAGGTCAAAATTGACTCGCTTTGATAGCGGTGAGACCCGTTTTTGAAAGCGCCTCTCAAATTCAAGCAAATTCTGGGACCTATTTCCAATGAAAAATCGATACATGATGGACTCGAACACTAACTCGATCGGACGGCAATTGCGTCTCGTGTGCTTTAAAATGTTACAAACTACTGATTTTCTGCATGAATAACATTTCATAAACTCCGGCAGGAGCACTATCAAAAGGTTGCAACTTTCGTAGTTGAGGACCGTCAATTAAAACCTCTTCAATTAACATTAGAGATGAGAAAAATACTTAACATAAATTGAAGAGTTGAGCTGGCTTGACAAAGCCCTAAGCCACTCGCGTGTTTTTCAATTGAAAAAGCCTCACTCGACGAATCATTTCTTGAGTTAAGCAGTCAAAACTAAGCATGGGTTAAAAGAAACATCTGGGAGATCTGAACACGAACTACAGCACTAGGTAAACCGAGAATCAATCAACTATCTGTTTTAAAGAAATATACACACCTGCAAACTTAGATAAACGAAACCACGTTCTCAATCATAATATTTCATCCCATTTTTTCTCACTAACTCGTACTTTAGTCATTCTATATTTTGGAACGTGAATGTTCCCGTGTATGTCGTTCGAATTTATCCAAGTGTATGGCAGAACGGCTAAATTGTCCTCTGCATTGTTATCATATTCCTCGAATGCTTTCTGAAACGTTTGAGAGCCCATAATGTTTCTTCAAACAACTGTTTTACGCAACCAAATGCCCGATATGAAACATGTGAAAACAGTACAATCGTGTGCGTACCTCAAATTTCAAGCTTATTATCATTATTACTATTGTTATTATTATAGTGTGAATATGTTTACTTTAGGACTAACTTGGATGCATCAGCCGAATAAGATGAGGTTCGCTCTAGATGTTGTCCCGTTTGGAAATGGGCTTAAATGAATAAACTAACCTCGCAACTATCTACAAAAAAAGCGAAAGGAATCAGCAGCGGGCGCGATGATTTGAAGAGAGATGAATCCTGAAAACAAAATGCTGGAAAAATGAATTATAAACCTATGCACATTTACCAAGAAAAGAATACTGATTGGACGAGCAGCTGCTGATGCTCGGAACGTAGTTAGCCAACTTGACTATCGAACATTGTGGACAAGGTTTGAGAACGGGTGGATGCGTCTCCTTGAGAGAAGTGTCATCAAATACCTACGATAAAACACAGGATCGAATTCACAGGGCTGGTTCCTAAATTAGTATTTCTTGAGTGAGATAAAAACAATTAGCAATCAGAGGCGAGAGGCTGGAGCCCATCGGGGGTCTGTCAATTTATCTATAAATTTTACTATTGAAGATGAAAAAGAATCACTCAAGGCTGTTTCTAGTGAGCGCTTAAGTAAATAATTTTTAATGGCAAACAAAAAGTAGCTTTCTCATTAGCATTCAAGAATTTTCCAACCACACAAATGCTGACTCAATAAAAATTGACTAAATTTCGCCAAGACATTTAAGGATGCTTCCCCCTTTCGAACCTTTTCCTTTGTTATTGAACCTAGAGCAATTATATTTAACATACTAGAAGGAAATGCAATTTGAAATCGTTTGTCTTCTATGGAAAAATGAGATTTTCTTGAAAAAAAACGAGATATTCATTGTAAACGGAATTTTGGGGGGTTTCTAAATGCATCTCCTCATACAGTTTTAAAGCGACAAGGTTGATTTGGGTATCATTGAATGTGGAATATCGTGGACATTACGAAAAGAATACAGGAAATCTGTAGTCATTCTGAAAAAAAAAAATTTTCGTGGCGCCATTTTTTTTTGGGGGGGGGCATAATTGTAATTTGTGACGTTACAACTTATGTTCCCAACAAATTTTCAATTGCTTCTTTGTGTTTTTACAATCTCTACGCTTTTCCGCATCCAATGATACCAAAATCATCACTGTAGCTTAAAAACCGTAAGAGGAGATGGATTTTGAAACCCCACATTCCGAACCTCCAAAAAAGGCAAAACAAGGAAACGTTAACAATTTATCTAATTTTTTATTTTTTGATACAGGTTAGACCCTTGGAATCATTATAGAGTAATACAGAGATACATGAGATGACATAGCAACGTTGCGCCGTGAAGAAAGTGCCAATGGGGAGGTGTAACATGATAAAATACCACTTCCCCCTCTCCGCCTCCCATTCTACAAACCCCCGTAGCGGGCGGACGAATGAATGTACAAGTCTCATTTTTTCACAGGATGTACCTGACCTCTTACACTTCCTATAACAGCAAAAATCCCTATTTCTACAAGCCAGGGGTTCAAATGGGGGGACGCCCTCCTCAAAAAAATGCATCAGCAATCTTATTTTCAGCTGTGGGATTCAAGCTCTTATAAAACTTTTAGTTCAGCGTTTATATCTTGAGCAAAATTGGGGCACTCCACTTCACAGAGAAAAACAAATAAGTGCAGCGAAGTCGACGCATTTCAATAATCACCTGCAGCCTTTGTACAAGAACATTACATATCGTTATACTGTTCTTGTTATGCTATTATACTCTAAACGGTTACTTTACATTTCATATATCGCATATATCTCGTTACATTTATCTTTTAGTCAAAAGTTAGAAGCTTAAACGTATATGTGGGTAAAAACACGCATAAGAACATACTTTTTACGGTACAAACAGAAATAGCTGTCAAGGTATAAAATCAATTTTGACGTCAATAGTTCTGAATTCTAATCGTTCAATCAGTTGTCAATTGTCTCGTTGAAAATTTGGTGGACTTGACGATAAATTACATTCTTTTACGACTGACATATTTCAAATAACATGGCATAAAACTTGACTGATCATGAAGTCCGAGAAGGCTTGCATTACAAGAATTTGAATATGAGTACGTCAAACTGCTTACGCTGCCGCGCACAAATGTTCACAGCTTTGTTCACCGTCTAATATGGGCTTTATACTATGCCTTCCTTGCAAATAGTTCTCCATTAGTGCGTAGGTCTTTCAAGATGAACTTAGTTTCAATGCGAAGGTGTCAGGTACGCGTTTGCATCTCAAGCAACGTTTTTACCTATTTCGTACGTAAAACTTACGCTTTTTCAGACAATAAAAATTCTAAGCCGTGATATTCCTGCTAAACTTCAACATGGATTACCTAAGAGCATTCCGAAGCGAAAATACCAACATGCAACAGTCCAGTCATAAGTCGTAAAGATAACATGTCATATTATACGGGGCCAGAACATGATTCATAATACTTGTACTTTCTTACATATTACTTTGTGAGAAAATTTAATACACCCTATAAAGACCTCTCGGTATCAACGTTACTCACTTCGAACGCGGTCTTCTTAAGAAAGGCAGTCAGGCAGTGAGAGAGATCTCAGCAGCATGCGCCATTGTGCTCCCCTGTTATTATGTTACTTTTTTTCATGCATTTTTGTATAAACAGTGCCGTTATTGCTTCTTTTTGGTTATTTTACGTAATGCATGTTCGTGCTTCTGACCAGTCCAGTGATTAATTCTAAAAAAGCCCGTTGCTGGGCTTTCAAGGTTTTAAAGCTAAACGTACCCAAGGGCCAATTAACCTTAAGCCTTAACGTGCCGAAAGGCCAATTTCTTTACTCTTTTTAGGAAGAATCAACCTTCAATTTAATCTTCTGCGGCCTCTGCTGCATCAGCGTATCTTAGTTTTTTTCTTAAATGTCTTCACCTTGTCGAAAAGCAAGGAAAAATAATGTCTAATCCTTCGTTTCGTTTCTTGGTAAGAGTTGATGTTCGAAATCCAGAGCATAATCTGTTGTTATACTTTCAGTATTAAATAAATATAGTTCTTTAGTAGATCTTTAATCCAATGATCATTTTGTCTTAAAGTTGTGTTGGTGCGTTCGCGCTCGGAAGTTGTTTGGTCTCGTTTGTCATTCCCGTTGACTTGGAGAACTGCGACGCGCCGTATAGCCGAAGAATACTCCTAAATAAGCTGATTAAGATTCTATGCGAGTCATTCTTAGCTTGTTCTAACTTTTATAATTTACCAAGTCATAATGGCTTCGTCAATAGAGGTATTTGAGTCCGCAGGCTCCCACTGACTGTGTGATGCGGCGGCTGAGTCAGTATTTGCATGTCATCTAGCGCTCACGGCCTTGCTAGAGTTCAATACCTTGGTACAGGCCGTACAGCTCTGCGCCTAACAAACACTGTGCGCACCTCTGCTGCGTGCAGCTCTGCACACTTTTCGTGCAACTTCCTATTTCTATTAAATGGGAGCAATTCGCTTCTCAGTATTCCTCATTATTCGTTATTCATTTCATCCTCGTTATTCTCATTTGGTACAATATACTCAACAATGACAACTACAATCGTCCATGCGACACTCACGTCATGGTATTAATGGTATTCATTCCCCCACTAACAATATGAGCTGAGTTCGGAGGCCGATTGAAATCTACTGTACATGATCACTGTCTTTCTCATTTATAAATTCCAGCTAGTCAACTTACAGTTGTCGTTCGCATTAATCATTTGTACCATTTATCCCTCAACATTGTGTATTCGTTCCATCTTTTATTCACTGTCTACCTCCTCGGTTTACCATTTACCTTCCTGGGTTTACCATTTTTGCACACTAGAAGAGTCTTTCTCTTCTCTTCCTAATTTTTATTCTCCGGCTCTCGAACGCCACGCTCAAGGCTTCTGCTTCTTCTTTGCTTTCTATTTTTCTAACGTATTTCTTCGTTCTCATACTCAGAACAATGACATTAGGTACCTTCTGAATAACACCCACAGTAATTTACTTCACGTGAAAGAGTACCTTTACTCCTTCCCACTTTTATTGATCCTCTTTCTCGAAAACACATTAATTGCCCAACAATTTCACTTCTCAGCAAATTAATTGCCATTATGTGTTTCATCATCATTTCCTCATTTCACTGCTTATTTTATCATTATTTTTCTTGCTCTGCTTTACCCACAGCTGCATTGTACTAGTCGTACACCTTCTATCAATCCGGATTCTAATCCGGAGCTCGAGGAATGTGATCTCGAGACTCTGACCGAGCACCTTGAGGCACGCTTTCTTAGGAAAATCTTTATCCCCGATGCATAAGCAGAGTAGTTCGTGGTTAAAATGGACCGATCTACGATAGACGATTATACGGGGTGATTAGAAAGCTGCGCAGCTTCTTTTCCTCATGTCATAAAGGAACTCCAAGATAAGTCCAACCGAGATGAACTACTGGCAACTGTATTCATTGAGGGCCTCGACCCGGCACTGAGGAAAACGATGGCAGCCAGTGAGCCTAGATGCTCGCTGACTGCATCAGAACGGCACAAAGGTGTGAACGCTTGCTGGAAGACGAGAAGCCGCGTAGGCCTATCTTCGCCATAAATAAATCTGAGCTCTCGCTACCCCGGCCACCACCAGTGCAATGCAGGTCGTGTAATCAATTAGATCACATATCTAGAGAGTGTCGTAACAAGGCGGCATTTCCGGTGCGGAACGTAGTTTCCCCAAACGTAGGTCAAAAACAAATAGAGTATTTCAATTGCAGACATGCAGGCCATATGGGTAGACACTGTAGGACGCATTGGAATGTACGGAGTCAATTGGAGCAAGCTAGAAGTCCAAACGGGCCACGAAGGTTGGGCTTATGAGCTCCACGTAGGCTCCACGCTGATAACGAAATGGGAGCATGGCGAAGCTCACAATACCCACCTCACAGAAAAAAACTGAAAGTTCCTGTCGACACGTACGATGCCAAATCGATCATAAAATTAACAGTAAATGATTAAAGAAATTGACGTGCGTGGTAGAATTTCGCTGAGAATTAAAATAGGAGTTAATACTTACGTGCACGACTTGATAGTGGCTCAAGTCGGTAATTACCCAGGGGACGTGTAAATAGGGCTAGATTTACTCAGACGGATAGGCAAAATGACGGTGAACATGACAGACGGACATGGCAGTCGGTTGATCGTGAACGGTCATTCGTATGCATACAAAGAGGGTGAGTATGCCGTAGAATTTATCAGTATGATCAGACAAAAGAATGTTGTGGGTATGCGAGAGTCTGAGATAGCTGCTGTGCTGCAGAAAATGAGCATTGATGACGGTGAATATGGATCACTGACGATTTACCCGAAACATCAAGCTCGAGTCTGGACCATCCGCAAATGCAACAGCGTCAGAGCCTGTTGGCGCAGCTAGGTAAGTATGCTGCGGCCATTTCACAGCACAACCCAATTGAAAATCATGGACGGATCACCGGTGGGTTAAGAACGTGACGGTCGATTATGTGCGATGTATAAGCTGGTCGGCCTACTCTGCATTAACACTCCTTCAATGCGCTCTCAACTACCCGCGGTCGAAATCGGACGTGAAATTCATGGTTGGCCATGGACGGTTTGAAGGCGCAAAATGTTCAGTTGGGGAATGGCCGTAACATTTGAGAGCGGCTATCAGTGGTTTACAGCCGTACAAACGTATGCTGCCGGTAGTGTGCTGCAGCCTGCCGGTACGCGTCGCGATCTGTTAGACTTAGTTTACGACTGTGAGTCATCGAGTGATGTACTGGAAGTTATCGTTTTTGCAATTGCGATTGCTGATGTGAGTTTTCCTTGTGAATGTATTCTTCGCAATTATTGCATTAGATAAACGGTGATTTAGCAGTGCATCATCATGCTGAAAACAAGTTTTTTGAATTTTTATCGGGATGTTGAGGCCATCGACAGTTACGCTCATCTTTAGATTTTCGCGTTGGTCGACGAGCTCAAGCTGAGTTCAAATTTTTAAACACAGTTGTGTGAAGTGTTGTCCTTCCAATTGTTTTGAAACTAGAGCAGTGGTATTCATATCAAAGTACTCTGGATAGATTATTGAACAACTTTACAGAACAGTTCATATTCACTTGATATTTGTAAGTTATATTCATGAACATTGGAAGCATGTAGAAGATAGGTCATTGTGCAGGTGGGTCATTTTATATCGTAATTATTGTTATGCCTTTCATGATGGACATTTTTTATTCATTTTTTTATTGTCCATGTCAGCTTGTCTTTCTGTCTTCAACTATTCTCTTGTTTATTTTTTTCAAGATTTTTAATTCTTTGCATCAAGTCCTGTGCTATTGTGCACCCTATCTAACATTCGAGGGTATTTTTATTGTAAATACTTGTTTGGTACATAATTGCGCTAGCTAATTGTGTTCTAGTTTTTTCTCTAAAACAGCTTTATTAATGCAGGAAAATTCTTTTGTGCTATTCCGCGTTCCCTTAAAACGTTGACTACGTTTGTGCGATTGCTACGGTTGGTTCGGTTAAGTTGTGAGTAGCAGAATTTAGAAACCGACTGTACTACTCAAAAGCAGGTGTGTCCTTTATAGAGAGTGTGAAAAATTTAAGTGTACGATCATTTTAACTGGTATTCTGAAATCAATTTTGAAAAAGGAAGTGAAATTATGAAAATGCTATTCATTTATGCCGGTGTGCAAGTGAGCAATTCACTTAGTGGTACACATATGTCCCAAAGGGTAGTCCACGTGTTGCCTCCACACTAAATGGTGCCTCCTTTTTCCTCTCTTTGGATCGCATTTGTTACGGATAGGGAGACTTAAACGAACCAATAATCTAATCTATAATGTAAACGAGCGTTGGAAGGGAACTTTGTGATTTGGAAATTTCATTCCCATCCTTATGTTTATGTAGTTGATATTTGTTTGTTACGTGCAGCATTTTGAACGAATTGGATTTTATGTTTAATGCCTATATTATTTTGGTGTGCCATTGGTGGGAAGGCTGTGATTTAATGGAAGTAAGATATTCATGTAAATTTTTATTAAGATGGTTTAATTTTTGTGATAAAAGTGGAAGAAAGAGCGGGATTCTATGTCCTTTTTAATGTATTGTCTTATGTACCTGAGCTCCCAGTTGCACGTGCATCGATCTCATTGGATGTACAATATTGTACTGAGCTTAATGGGACAATACATTCACAATGCATTGAGTGTGAATGCATTGTAAGATCCAAAGCTTCCAGTGCAATATTGTACACCCCGTGAGGCGAGGCACGAGCAACCGGGAGCGATTTTTTAACCTATAATCTATGGACGGCCAGCCGCGATTCGAATCTGGTTCTGAGGCGGGAAACGACCGTTAGGCAAGGCGGAACAACGGCGATTTGCGTGCAGTTTTGTGTCCGAAAAAGTGGACATTTGACCCTTAAACCGCGCGTAATACAACTAAAATACGCCTAGGAACCGACGCGTACTCACCGGCGAAACGTCCTTGATTTTCAATTGGGAAGAAGGCCTTAGAGAGGTGCGACTTGCTCCCTAACCGGATCGACACCACAAATGCGGCACCGATTGCTATGAAACAATGGCCGTTGCCGCAGGTAACACATTCAGCCATCGAAGAACAGGTGCAAAATATGCTAGAAATAGATATAATCGAGCCCTCGTTAAGCGCCTGGGCGTCCCCTGTTCTCCTCAACAGAAAAAGGACGGAAGTCACCGTCCCTGTGTCGATTTCAGACGAATCAACGAAATCACCCTTGCCGATAAATATCCCATGCCCATAATAGAAACCATTTTTGAGTCATTAGGAAGGATGCAGCACTACTCGGCCATTGACTTAAAGTCCGGGTACTGGCAGATCCCTGTCGCTGAGGCAGACCGCGACAAAACAGCATTAGAAACGGCGTCGGTTCAGTGTCGCTTCAAGACGATCCCGATCGGCCGGACCACAGCTCCGTTTTCATGTTTCATGTTTTTGACATGTTTTGTTTCCATGTTTCTGACTCCGGTAGACTGTTAGGCTGTTTTGTGCCACAATTATTAGCATGACAGTATTCTAAATTCGTGGCAGTAGTGAGTCAAAGGAACTTACGAGAACAGTTAAGGTCTTTTGGAGTATTGCAGTAATTAAAGAACGATCTCGAAAAGCCTCGAAATCCATGTATGTTTTTAGAAACTAACTTCAATAGTACAAACACACTTATCATTTTGCATAATTATTTATATAAAAACTTGAAATATTATGGTTCTATCTACAGATCAAGAAAAAGAATTTCTAATAAAATTTCAAAGCTAATACACAATTTCCAATAACATGTTCAAAATATATTATTAACAAGTTACAATAATTGTATCTATGTGTCAGTACAGGCTGCTGTTTTAAATTTTAAATTTTACAAAGTCGTTAAAATCCTTCTTCGGAATATAAACTTGATTCAAATTCCTAGTATATTTTCCCTTTAGTGGGTGAACGTCTTTGTTTATTATTATATAGCTATAAGGAATATTGGAATCTACGATTGCATAGTAAAATTCCATAAATTCTTCTTAAGACATGTCTTCTGAAACAATGTACATGTGAATATTTTTCAAATCATCAGTCGGCCATTCAAAAAGAATCAGTACGTTTGCATTCATCCGTATCGACTGACGAGGTTACAAATAACAATTTTGTGTTAAGTGAATCGAGCTAAAATTAGAATGCCTACCTCGTGTGTGAAAATTATCAGCTGGTGCCTGATTCTTTTCAGTTGCTGTTTCATCAAATATAAACAATTTTTTTAGCATCAACAACTTCACTAGGATCAGGAATACAAGCACTGTCTTCAAAATATTTAACAATTGACTTCGCTTTGCATTTCACAGGTAAACAACATTCAGAATATGTACAACTTTTTGAAAAAACATTTTTTGGGAAGTTTATGTTCTACTTATGTCGATTTACTAAAAAGAGGTCGTTAAAAATCAGTATATTCCTCAAGACTAAGTCTGAACAACAAACAGGTTATACCATCATTCGATCTACCGACTATTACACACCGTAAGGAAGGTAAAGGAAAAAGAAAGTGATTCTTTCGTTTGCACTTATTGGAATCTTGCCAACCATATAACATTTGTATAAAAGAATCTTATCTACTATATGCAACATTTTTTATTGAATTCTCAAACATTCTTCCAAATTTAATATATGTTATCGTAATTGATAAAATTTATTCTTCAATTCATTTAAATCATACATCAGGTTATTAATAAGTTCTTGATTTTGCTCATTATCGATGTGCAACTGATTTGTAATACCTGACTAAAAGCATCTCGTTGAACACTTGCAATACAGTCTTCCATTTTATAAAACATGAAAATCGTTTTCGATTTACAAGGGTTAGTTTCCCATTATTGTAAAAATTGTATATTGCAACATCTTTTGATATTTTTTGCGCAGGACGATGAGGATGGATTTCTCAATACCAAAGCGTAATAACATAACACCTAATGAATTTGTGATCTTATGTAAGTCAATAATTTATTATTGAATATTAGGTCTCATTTTAAAACAAAAAGTTATAAGTTCTGCTTCTAGGAAACTATGCTTTTTAGTTTAAAGGTTCAACGGTTTATCGTCTCGAAGTATTCTCCAACCTTAGTAATTAGTTTTAATATTATCATATTCATACCTTAATTTCTGCGATAATTTTTTCGAATTTTCTATTTGACTAGCATTTGTGATAGATTAGCTATCCTGCTGATGGAGACTATTTTTAAACGTTTCAATGTATGAACTGATTTCGTTGAATACTCTTTCGAGATTTGCGTAGTCTAATTTCATCCTTTTTATTAACTCTTTTCCAACCTCTTAATTTCATTTTTCAAGAACTCTACGTGTTCTACAGTACCCAACCGAATAACCTCTATTTTTGTTTTCTTGAAAACCTGTAGTATTCTCATATAGAAATGCTTGGATAGAAACTCTTCTGAACTAATAATTTTCATTCATAAGATTTTCTCTTACCTCTTTATATTTTCTGAGATGAAGCCTCAAATTTTCTCACACTTCGTCAACATATTTTTCGTTCGTAGTGTCAGTTCTCCAATTAGAAAATTAATATTTGCAAGTCTTCTATTATTTAAGTCGAAATTTTGATCTTCATCAAGATATTTAAAACCTATTCCAGGAGATACGGGTTTTGAATCCAGAAATGATTTTTTCTTTGTTGTTTAAAAATATTAACGCCTAATATTTTTTATACACAGAATTTTCAATTCTCTAATTTTTTTATCGAACTCTCATCGACATCATATTGCTTACTCTGTCACTCAAACTCTCCACCTCCTTGTTTATTTTTGCCTTTTTATTAGTTTCATTCTAATGTACGGGCACATCTGTATCTGGATTCTGTATTCTGCATTCGCACTCTATTTAAGTCTTGCGAGCTCTGATTGGTTGCTCATTCGTTCAATTACTTACCTGCTGCCAACACCTGGCTAATAAACTCCGCCAAGCTTCACCGTGTTTACCTTGCCCCGCATATTTGGTGGCCATATGTGGTGAACTGAACTCACGTGTACGTGTATAATTAATTGAGAACAGGAGAAGTGTCCAGTAACTGACTATTTGGAACATTATAAAAGCTCAAATGTGCAACGGAAACAATACCCAAGTTTGGCAACCAAATGATTCTGTGTTGGTGTTTGGTATCACAATACCCAGAGAAGTGCTCCAAGAAGCTTATGCTCAATTCACAATCTTCCTAAATCTAGATTCACCACTTCGCACTCGAATCCTCGTGTATCAGTCAGGAGACGAAATAGAAATTTTCTTCGAAGTGAAAATCTCCGCCTTCCCTAATATTGAGTAAAGGAACAATTTCGTGTGTCATCAAGAACTTGTATTAAAGTGTCACCTAGAATACGAACTGTAGCTGACTGTAACGTGTTCCGTACTGTGTTACAAAATCAAAAAGTTTTCATCGTCTGCGGCATCAGTCGACGTTTTTCCCTGCATCTCAACTACGAGTACCCGCAGCATCGTAACAGCAGCAGCAGCCGCAAGCATCGTGCGCAGCAGACTTCATTCTTGTTGCAGTTGAGTTTTTTTTTTAAGATTTTTTTTTGTCTCTAGGTGCGCATGTACCCGCGCCACCTCAGTTCTGTCGCTAGGCAGGCTATTATTTTTTTTACAAGCACTTCATGCACCCAGACTCTGTTTCCGCGATAGTGCAGTGCGCATTGCAGGTAGCCAGCAGTTCTTTGTTAAACGTGGTGCGAGACGGACTACGCCACTTGAGCGGGGGATTAGCAGTTTAATCGTCTGAGTACCTTCAATAACTAGAGTAAGTGTCTTATTTTGCTGTTTTTGAGTAGCAGGTGTGATAGAAGCATTAAATATGCATGATTTTGTTTGTTCAGTGCTAAATTCGAAAGAATTCTCATGGTTTAACGTAAAAATGCTGCCATAAAAGTACTAAAGTGTTACCAAGCTCGCCTAGAGAGCCGAGAAGTCCTCTGGAGATTGTGTTTATGGAGATTTTTGATTGTTAGGGATAAGTGAGGCTATTATTGATATTATTGAGGCTATTATTGTGTATGCTGTTATTAAATTGTGTGTATATTATCTGGATCTAGATGTGATGCCAATTTTTCTGTAGGGTCTGAGAAATTTTAAACTATTCAATTTTTAATTTGCCAGGTACAAGGTGGATATTGATGGTGCATTGTAATTTATTTTGTTTTGCACGTGTATTTGCAATTTTATAGGGTATTATTACACTGTGCTAATTTTTCATTGATTTTGATGGTAATTATGTGTGGTAAAATTCTGGGAGTTATTAACTGATGAATTCATGTCAGATTTTTCGGATAGCGAAACGGAATTTATTCGCACTGAAGGACTATTACAAAGACTGGCAGAATAAGTAAACCTAGAGTGACTAGTGTGACAGAAATTACCACGATGACGACTCCGACCACAGCAGGTGCTGGTACTAGTAGTAATGTTAACACGACTCAACTGGCGCGTGATATCGCCGCAAATATTAATGTTCCTAACGTTGGTACGATAATGACTAACGCTGAATTGCCAACTTTTCGTGGGAGACGACGACAGAATGATGCAGAGTTCCTAGAAAATAAGTCCTTCTCGACACACATAGAAAATCTAAAGGCGTATATGACGTTACTTCCAGACGCAACCAGTGACGAGAGACGCAAAGAATTCCTTGTGAGATCAGCTAATAAGAATGTAGGTGACTTCAACGCAGTTGTAACCAAGCTCGTGAACGCGGATTTGAATTACACATTTGATCAAGTAGTTAAAATTCTTGATGACATATATGTTTGTCGAGGTGAAAAAAGTATTCACGCCCTAGCCTGTGATTTAAATGAATTTCAATTGATCAGAAATAACGCATTAGCTGCGCAGTTAGTAACAGCGTTCTCAAAGATACGAAAGCTTACTGAGAGTATTTTGACTTCAACCTCATTGGGATGGCAAAGACACCCGTATTATCAGGCCTGTACAACTCAGGCAGAGTTGAAAAGATTTGTAGGTGATAGTATGTCATACAATTTAGCTTTAACAGTTTTGGGTCCGCTTCTAGATGAGTCGTTCGCTAAAAAAATTTTTGAACACGCGTTCAGCACCGCTGAGGAGCTTTTAGCAAGATAAATTTCCGCGGTGAGAAGTCAGGCCGAGACTAAAAAAATCCTCGCGTCACATTACGCGGTCAGAACCGAACATGAGAGCTACTTGGCAGATCTAAACAGTGAGTTTGAAAAAGAAATTGATGACAGATCAGGTTCAAGATAATGAAGTGTTCTACGAGAGTGTGGGAAACTACCGTAGGAACTTTCGTTCAGGAGTACGTAGGATAACACCTAGGCCCTGGTTAAGAAATCCTCGTGGTAGAGCGAGAGAGTTGAGTAGTTACGTAGGTGACCGAGCAAGTGGATCTTTGGAGTGTAACATGATGAATAGTAGTTCTAATGGTGCTGGTCAGGCTTCAGGTCATTTTTCCAAGTATGAGGCGACAAAAAAAAGAGGGTTCCCTTTTTGCCAGTCATGTTCGATGGTGGGACATTTCGAGTGCAGACCCAAGAGAGATCAGTTTCCAAGAAGGTGCTTTGCATGCGGTGGAACCCATGTGGTAAAGAATTGTCGAGCGACAGGTACAGAAATCCGCAGCTATAAGGCGTATTTACGCGGTAGAGGTAGCACAAATCGTGGAAAGAGTGAAGTTCATTGGGCGGAAGCCGAGTCAAGCGATTTTTTAAATTAGGAACAGGTGAAGGTAGTAAGGGAGATTTGAATTTGACTGAGCCCGAGGTAGGCGGCAACCTCGTTAATATTGCAGCCGTGACTGAAATTCCAGATACCTCCGAGACAACCAAATCTATCGTTGATCCTTTATTTAAATGTGAAAATAGATACAATTTATTGCAAGACGAAGAGCTTGAGAATACCCATGATCAAAGCAAGGCAGTTGAATCCTATTTTTCAGTAAGTGTTGTAAAAATTTTTAACAAAAGTGCAGGATTAATTGCGTTTAAAGATTGCAATAAACCGACTATAATTATTAAGAACAATGATCAGTATTTAAGCGCTTTGCTTGATAGTGGCTCAGAAAAATGCCTGATCAGTTACAGGCAAGTTAAAAATTTAAAAGAAGATGTTAAGCCGAGTCGTTTAATTGTTAAAGGGACTAACAGTAAAAGCAACGTAAGCGGTGAAGTAGAGTTGTCTATTAAAATTCCAGGCACTAGCAGAGTAATTAAAACAAGTGCACTGATCGTCAAAGAAGCGAAGTTTGCATATGACCTGATTCTGGGTCGTGACGTTTTGAATGACGCGATAATAAATTTTATTGATAAAACGTTAATTTGGGATGGTGTTCCTATTCCCTTTTGTGAATTAACCATGGAGCCAATGTTAAGCAGAGAAATAGTGATGAGGAAAATCGTAAATAGCGACTGCCTGTTATCAGAGGTTGCTGTTGCGAGAAAGAGTAGTAGGCAACTAAAAAATGATGACTGCAGAAAAAAGAAAGAAAGTCCAGCGGTGGCTGAGGCGGCACAGAGTACGAAGCAGTTAATCGTTCATTGCAATCAGGTTGAAGTGCCTGGTTACTCGGTAAATGTTGTGTATGGCTCCTTAAGAAAGCAACTCCAGGAGAGTATATGATTTTGAAAAGATGTCTCGAAAATGGTGCTCTTATAGCAGATTCAATTGTTCGAATTAACGAAGACGGCGTGGTGCCTGTTATGCTTTTAAATGCAAGTGAAGAGACTGTGTATTTGTCTGAGAATACGATGCTGTGCAATATTGAATTAATTGCAGCTGATGATATTGAGAGCGAGGTGTATTTAACAAGTGTTGAAACAGCACTCAGAGACGCTCATAATGTTGAAGTAAATTCTATCGCGGGGTCGGATACGATGCAAGTTGTCTCGGCAGGTGGTGGAATGAAGGCCATGGCTGGAAGAAAACTTGAGTTGAATGCTAACGCTCGCGGTAGACGTGAAATTCTCGTTGCTAACGAGGGAATTAATGCAGAATTAGGAGCAGAAGTAGGTGTGTCAGAAGGTGGAGAGCAGGAGATAAGACGTGATTTAACGAAGGATGACATTTCGTGTAACGAAGAAGATATACAGTTACCTTTAGTTAATTTGTTAAATAAGTTCCGTGATGTAGTTACGTTGGAAGGAGAAACCATAGGCGTTACAAATATTATGAAGCATCAAATTCAGTTGAAACCGGATGCACCGGTACTAAATTTAGCTCCTTATCGCATTCCTCACAAATACCAGGAAGAGGTGATGAAAATAACAGGTGACATGCTCGATCAGGGAATAATCGAAGAGTCTAGCTCTGAATTTAATTTTCCTGTAATTGTAGTTAAGAAAAAATCCGGAGATCTTCGTCCCGTAATTGACTTCCGCGCCTTAAACAAAATATTAATTAAACATTCATACCCAATCCCCCGCATTGACGAAATACTATCAACTTTGGGAGGTAACGCCTGGTTTTCTAACCTGGACCTCCGTTCCGCGTTTCATCAAATAGAATTAGAGCAAGAGAGTAGGAAATACACGTATTCAGTATAAATTACCGTAAATTTCATTTCTGCCGTGTCCCGTTTGGTCTTTCGACCTCACCGGGAGTTTTTCAAAGAGTAATGACCTCCCCCCTTACACCCATTTTGGGTAAGCTAGCGTTCGTCTTCCTTGACGACATATTAGTATTTTCCAAAAATAAAATTCAACATTTGACGGATATAGAAAGCGTCCTTACGATGCTGCGATCCGGTAATTTATCATTGAAGCTTGAGAAATGTCATTTTTTCAAAAAAGAAATAGAGTATTTAGGCCACATTATCGCCGCCGATGGTATTAAATGTAAATATTCGCAGAAATTGCAAGACTGCCGAGCTCCTAGTAATGTGTTAAGAATTACAGCAATTCCTAGGATTAGCAAATTATTTCCGTAATTTTTTACCCAATTTTGCTGAAGTAGCTTACCCCTTGTACATCCTCTTACGAAAAGACGTTGACTATATTTGGACAGACGCGTGCCAGAAGAGCTTTGACTTTATGAAGTCAGCTTTGATTTCTGACACAGTCCTAAGACATCCTGACTACACAAAAGACTTTCATGTTTTAACTGACGCTTCTAACTCAGGAATTGGAGCAGTACTAATGCAGACGGATGATTCAAGCGATCAAATTCTAAGACCTGTAGCTTATTACAGTAAGAATCTTAACTCGAGTCAGAGAAGATACTCAACTACCAAGAAAGAGTTTTTCGCAATTTTTTCAGCGGTAAAGTATTTTAAATATTTGATAACTGGATACCCTGTCCGGATTTATTCAGATCATAAACCTCTTGCGCCACTTTTTGCAAAAAAACTTCCTGAAGATACTAACATGGCGCGTTGGTGTATAAGTGTCCATTCATTCGATCCCGTTGTTAAATATTTACCTGGTAAAGAAAATGTTGTAGCAGATTATTTAAGCAGATTACCTATAAATAATGAGACCTTAAATATTAAAGAACTAAATCGTTGTGAGGATCTGGATTCCGCATTTGAATCAGAAGTCTGTATTGTGGAGACACGAGCAAGAAAAAAAGGACTAGACATGCCTAGACATGAGGTATTTGACGCGCCTAGAGCCGATGCTGACAGCGCAGCAGACAAAGAAGTGCGACCACCGCTTCTAGACTATGTACCGAAAGAGACTGAGATTTCTTGGACGATTAAAGAATTTATCGACGAACAGAACAAAGACCCTTTCTGCATTGAAGTTAAAAACGCTTTACTGCATGACAGTATTTCGACTATTCCAGACTTACAAAAATTTTTAATTTTGAATGACATTCTGTATCGACGTAGACAGATAGATAATAGGCCTAGTGCAATTCTAACAGCAGTCGTACCTAACTCTTTAATGGGTAAAGCGATTTTAGCTATTCACAGCATGTATCATACGGACTACATTCACACGTTGTTCAAGTTTAAATTGAAATATTTTAATCAATTGGAGAAAACTATTGTGCGAAAATTTGTAAAAGACTGTGAAGTTTGTAAACTAATTAAAGCTAGACCTTCAGTACCAATTAAAATTTTGACAGCTCCGATAGCAAAAGAACCGTTTGAAGTAGTATCAATGGACCTGCTTGGACCACTCAAAGTAACAGAGAGGGGGAATAAGCATATATTGGTTGTTATAGATTTATTTTCCAGGTTTTGTAGGTTGTACGCGATATCAAATCGCCGTACGGACACAATAATTTCATGTTTAAGTAATTGTTTATCACTAATGGGATATCCCAAAACACTTATCTCAGATAACGCCCTCGAATTTAAATCTATGGCGGTAAAAAAATTTGCCAAAATCCACGCTATTGCGAAAAGAGAAGTTTTGGCGTACAGTCCTCATTCGAACGCTATTGTGGAGCGTAATAACAAGAAGATTACGAACCTATCAAAATTGCATGTAAACACTCTAGCTCATGCAGAGTGGGATCAATTACTAGAAGTTGTTGAGAATGCATTGAATAACACATTGAATTCTATATTAGGCGAAACACCTAGCTATGTGGTATTTAACCGTGATACGTGTGCCTTCTACCAATCAGATAATTTTGATTCAGTAATTTACAGTTATGATGAAGAATTGGATTTAGTCAATATTCGAGCAAGAGAAGCCGCCCGTACAGTAGAAAATATTAGGAATTTAATTATAAATAACACGACAGAAAGGAATTTATACAGAAATCTCAAGCGACGTAACAAGGACATTAACGTGGGCGATCGAGATCTTTTAAAGAATCACGGGAAGAAATTTAAATTAGAACTTACCTGGATTGGTCCTGCTGTTGTTCAGAAGGTGAGACGTAATTGGGCTGAGATCAAGATTGGATCCAAAATTATTAAGACCAACCTAAATCATTTGTTACCCCTGAGAAAGGTTAAACTGTGAGTTAAAAAGACGAGTTCATTACACTGATTGACGTTGTAACCGCACGACGAGTTACGATTTACCCTTGTTTTAACAGCTTATCAATTATGTTAAGGTTAATAATCGTAGTTAAGGGGGTTCTCCGGGGCCACTTTTCTCTCCAATGGGTATTTTTCATGTTATTGTTGGAAAAGAACCCTTAGGTGATGGACTATTCGGTCCTAAAATTTTATGGCGCTACGGACAATAGATCCCCCCCCCCCAGAGGGGGGGGGAGGGACCCACCAGGGGACCAAAATTTGCATCATCTACCCCATTTCAACCCCATATAAAAAGAGAACAAATGGGAAATGTAAAAAAAGCCCATTTGAGTTTGTTAGGAATGTTCCAAGGATTCTAAAACTGTCTTTGTTTTTGTTCCAGCATAAAAACTGAATGAGGAGCTACATCCTGAAATATCAACAACAGTGAAAAAACACCAAAATAGTACATTTTTGAGCCCATTTCAACCCCATATAAAAAGAGAACAAAACAAGAAATCGAATATTTGCGAACATACTTTTGTTAGATATGTTCCAAGGATTCTAAAACTGTCTTTGTTTTTGTTCTAGCACATAAACTCAATGAGTTCTATTTTTTTGAAAAATCAATACCAGTTGACTAAAAAACCAAAATGTCAAATTTTTTCAACAACTAAGGCCTGAATCAAAAAAATGTATTGAAGAAATTGTGTTTCTTTTCAAAAGTTACATATACTAGTAAAATTTCATAAGAATCAGACTGAAAACAAAAAATTTCGCAACTTTTAAAAAATAAAAAAAAAAATTTAAAAATTAAAAAAAAATTTTTTTTTAAATCACAGTGTGAATATCATGTTATGCATGGAGATTATCGAAATAAAAATGAAAACAGCATTCAATTACATAAATTTTCCAGTATATCACACTAAAACAAAATATTTAGTTTCTGCCTTATACTGTAAAGTTACTTCTACTCAAAATTCAAAAGAATAGAAGTCATTGAGTTTTTATGCTAGGAAGAAAACAAAGACAGTTTTGGAATCCTTGAAACATTTCTAACAAAGTTATATTCCCACTTTTTCCATTTTTACATTTCATTTTTTTTTA
The DNA here is from genome assembly GCA_030386875.1 of Morinoia aosen. Taxonomy (NCBI): domain Eukaryota; kingdom Metazoa; phylum Arthropoda; class Malacostraca; order Amphipoda; family Talitridae; genus Morinoia; species Morinoia aosen. The sequence continues at coordinate 30,893,787 of CM059579.1, read as the reverse complement.
TAATAGTTCAAATCCAAAAATGTAGGGTTTTTTTGGTATGTTGGTAAATTTTTGCATATAAAAAAAAATAAGAAAAAAAATGCAAAATCCCCGAATATATCTTTGTTAGAAATGTTTCAAGGATTCCAAAACTGTCTTTGAATTTGTTCTAGCATAAAAACTCAATGACTTCTATTCTTTTGAAATATGCATAAAAATGACCCAAAAAACCTATTTTTCAAATTTTTCGAAAAAACTAAGGCCTAAATGAAAAAATTTCGAGTTCACATATGTTTGTCTTGCAATACTACATATACTCACCAAGTTTCAGACCAATCGGAGCAAAAAAATTTTTTTTCCGGACGACCCCCTTAAGGAGTTTTACTTTTTGCGTTGCGTTTCGTATTAATCTCAGTAATCCGTACGTTATATTTTTATATGTTGTTTTTACAGTTGTTGAGTTGCTCTGTTCTCATGTAAATTGAAGTAACGATTAGGTATTTACCCAAGAGGTAAAAGGAATTTGTACTGTTTAGCATTTGCTTGTCGCTAAGACGGTTCATTTATTTTTCTCCAATTCGCTCAAGACGCTTGTGTCGCTGAATTGACAGATTTTAATAGTGAACGGATGTGCCGACTGCGGAATGCAATCGCTGAGGTTGCAAGTCATATTGCGTGATGGGTTAATTTGACGCTGCTGCAGTCTCTCGCCGAGCTATTCTTGTCCAGACGGAATGTTCGGTGATCAGAATAATTTGATTAAAATTTAAAGACAGGTGTCTAGTCGCCTGAGAGTTTCGATACGTTCAGAGTTTACTTATCTTAGACTTATCATGGTTGATTAATGACTGTTGTCAGACAACCGAGATCTGATACCAAATTTATGTTGTAGTTTATTTCTTTTATTTTATAATGGTCATGCTAATCGTTTTCTGTATCCTTCCTTTCAGGGCGAAGGATCGGAGAGTACCATCGATGGGCGAGGAGAGTAGTGTCACCGATGGGGGCACATGGGTGTCGACGTCTTTTTCTACCCATGACGACTTTGTCATCATCTGCACAGCCGTGGCTAACCGTGGTGATGTTACTCATCACCAGGCGATCGTGGTGATGCTACTAATCACCATAGGATTGAGGACAATCCTCTACAGTCTACGTAGTCGACCGACGATCTTATATAATCTTCGAGATCAGGAACAGTAATGAACTGTAGCCATGAACTTGCCTAGCGTGAAAATTATTTAGGTTAGTTGAAAACATGAAAATAATCGGAATACAGAAAATTGGAGAAAATCTAAAAGTGTTTATATTTAGGTATTTTGAAAATTTGAAAATTACGAAGTTCTTGAAATATTGGCGCGCAGTGGTTGGAAGAAATGCGAAAACGCAAGAAAAATGCGTTCAGTGCTTCTATTGCTTGTTGATGTAATCTTAATTTTGAGCTTACTGTATTCTTTTTTAAGTGTCGACGCGTAAATTCTAACAATTTTTTAAGTATTCCGTTTTAAATAATTATTTAAATTATTATAAAAGTAATAGCTATTTTATCTAGACCTACAGTGTTTATGTTTTGGTTGTATTACTATACGCTCTGGGTATTTTCATTATCTTTAAGATGCATTTGCATTGCGGTATTTGCTATGCTGGATGTGTAAATTACGACGATGTGTAAATTAAGGAGTTTTTTTTCAATTGAATTGGGTTTTCTTCGGTTGTGTTGAAAACAATAAGTGTTGCGTCGTTATTTTTTTGATCCTTATCATCGGTTACGTGGCTGTCGTCGTGCTGAGGTTTTATTTATTGATGCACGGTAAGTCAGTTGCTTTGCTTTTGCTTGTGTTTTTTTTTTTGCTTTTGCTATTTCGCTTTTAATTATTAAGTCCTTTTGATATTCCCATATTCCGTATAATCCTGTGTTGAGAGCGGGTTAAAGGTTTTTTTTTGTGCTCTCAGGTTTTCGGTTGATTGCGGTAACACCGTGTTAATAATTTAACGGTTTTGTTTTAAAAAAAGGGAGGTAAAACGTTTATGAAAAGTTTATTATTTTTGACGTGTTGAGTTGCGTAAATTTCATTTTCGCTGTGTTTCTAGAAATTTACTTTAGCGTTTTTTCCTTGGCGTTTTATTATAACTATCTTGATAACTAATGTTGCTAATGGCGAATGGTATAATGGTAAGAATGGTACTAGCGAATGTTTTTCTTTGTTTAACATGTTTTCTGCGATTTAAATTTTCTTTTCTTCATTCTCGGGAATGGTTTCTCGTTAGTTGCGTTTTACTCTTATAATCATTTTGGTGATGTAACGGTTCTTTATTAGGTGTTTTAACTGTGAGTTTCTTAGTTAAGGTTTATTAACAGTAATGTATCGAGTTTTTGTTAACGTTACGAACAGAGCTGCATATAGATTGTTCGCGAAAAGCTACCCTTGTTCTTGCTTGTTTCTTTTTGCGTAAACCTATAGTAATTCTTGGTTGGTGCGTTGATAAAATTTGTTCAGTTAGTTTTCATTTTTACTATTATGAGTGGTGTGAGAGTTAACGTAATTTGATATAAAAGACGAATTAAGAAAGATACGGTTGCGATGATTTAATAGAGTTATCTTTCTCTAAGAGTTGTCATTTAATTTTTTTTTTAATAAATTACTTGTGATTTTATTAATTTTTGAGCAAATTTGTTAACTTTGGTTTTTGACTGCGTGTTAACTTGGGCAAACGGTTTCAATTAATTCTGCGAATCCTTGAGTTTGTTTAACCGTTTTAATATTGGGGCTTAGTACTCACTCCATCGTCGGAGGGGTGCTATGTACGGGCACATCTGTATCTGGATTCTGTATTCTGCATTCGCACTCTATTTAAGTCTTGCGAGCTCTGATTGGTTGCTCATTCGATCAATTACTTACCTGCTGCCAACACCTGGCTGATAAACTCCGCCAAGCTTCACCGTGTTTACCTTGCCCCGCATACTAAAGTATTATTTACCTGACTTATTTCATTCATATTAGAAATGATATCTCTCGAAAACTCCTGGAAAAGACTTTCTAAAACACACAAGTTTTCAGCTAGTTCTTCCATTTTTCTTAATTGGACTGACTTTGCTCGTAATTCCGTGATAATTTTTTTAATTTCATTGAATTTTTCTTAGCTGGTTTAGGTTATGGTTGACTCAAATTTTCTTAGTATATTATCAACTTCAACAAACGAAGGTGCTAAGGCTACTGTTGTTTTCATAACAATCAGGTTTCTATCACTTATTAAATTCGGTCAGTCGTGCCTCGAAGCACTAATTTTTTTCTTCAACAGAACTGTTCAGTGCTGATTTTAAATTATTCAGCTTTTCCTAAATTTGATCATTAATTGATGTCTGCAAGCTCATTACTTTTTCATTCACAACATTAATTATACTTTTTTTAAATTTTTCTTAATTTGATAACCAATATTTTGTACTTTGAATCAATTTGATCATTAATTTTAAGTTCCAAAGTCTTCAGTTTTTCATCCATTCAATTCTCTAAGCTGACCACGATTCTTGATAGTTTCTTGAATCTCAGGAATTTTAACATCAATCAAATTGGTTATGTTCAAGTCCACAACTTCAAATTTAGCTTCAATTCCTTTAAGGGGATCAACCCATGGATTTTTATATTTTGAACCGATGCATATGAAAATTAGCCATTAAATGTAAGTTTGAAAAGAATACACATTTTACACGTGTAACTTTTTCGATGTAGGCCATAGTTATTTTTTTGACAAATAGGAAATATTAGTTTTTTGGTTCATTTTTATGGATATTCCAAAGGAATAGAAGTCATTTTGTTTTTATGCTAGAACAAAACCAAAGACAAGTTTGGAATCCTTGAAGCATTGCATACAAAGTCACATTACCGAATTTTCTATTTGGAACTTTTCTGTTTCTTTTATGTGCGATATTTGATCACTATCTAAAATGTACGAAATTTTCGATTTTGAACGGTGATGAAAAAATTATCTGTACGAATTAGGAAATCGGGATATGTAACTCTGTTAGAAATGTTCTAAGGATTCCAAACTGTCTTTGGCTTTGTTCTAGCATAAAAACTCACTGACTTCTATTCGTCTGAATGTTGAAAATGAGGATTTTGTAGTAATATGGCATGAATCATTTTTTATGGGTAATATAACGGACAATTTTGTACTTGAATGATGTTTCAAATTTTAATTTGATAATCTCTATGCATAACTTCATATTTACACTGCGAATTGTAATTTATAAGAAAAAAATGTAATAAAAATGAAAATGAAGTTTTTAATTTAAAAAAAAATGAAGAACTTTTTATTTGTGGTCAAATTCTTATAAAATTTGACAATTATTTGTAATATAAAATAAGAAGCATTTTTATCCATTCATTTTTTTGATTTAAGTCTTAGTTTTTTGAAAAATTTGAAATAATATTTTTTTAGTTCATTTATACTGATATTTAAAAAAATAGAGGTCATTGAGTTTTTATTTTAAGCAACAGCCAAAGTAAAGTAATTTAGGCAACAGCCAAGGTGAAGTAATTTAGGCAACTGCCAAGGTAAGGTGATTTAGGCGAATATTGTAAACCACAGTAAAAGGATTTAGAAATTTAGGCATGCACACAATTATACACACACGCACACACGAACAGTTAAACTTAGCTTTAAGAAAAGTGCAACGTAAGGTAAGGTGAGTTGAGATAAGGCGAGAAACGATTGCGAGAAGATTGGCTCGTAGTTGCAGATCTTCAGCACAGTTAGAGTTAAAGCTGATCTTTGCAGCAAAATGGCAACTTGCCAGACGAGAGCAAGCATGTTGGACGCAACTTGCTGCGCACAATCTAACCTAAGGAACGTATATGAGTTCGACACTGTAACTGAAGAAAATCAAAAGATGGGCGAGGTTGGTCCACATTAACACTTTAACCGCAATTGGTTAAACTTAAGTTTAACATTCAACTCAAATTTAAAGTCAATTATTGTAAACACTTTTGAAAATAGGAAACATTAACTGGATCGTGCTTTCATTTTTCTTCTATTAAGTATTTTTGAAAATTGAGTTTGAGACAACTGGTCGGTCAGCAGCATTATGAAAATCCCCTCCGTGGCCACCGGTGGTGCACGTTGCGGTCAAAGTGTTAAAGTCTGGCCTGGAGATACTGCCATCTATCGTTCGACTAAACCCTACCTGAACATACAAAAAAAAACACAGACACAACAAAAGGTTGCCCCGCAAAGTTACTGTCGAGGTCGGGTCCCCCCTAGAAACTGTGAGTAAATTCCTCACACACTCCCGGGGAGCCGAGAGAGTCGTCAAATATATCCTGCAATCGAGCTCGACGACGCATCGCAGCGGCTCTTGGTGTTCGCCTTCTCGGAACCGAGCTGCCAGAAGTATTTGTGTTAGAGGATGAATTCAAAGGATTAGAAGAAGTATCCGGTTCCTGAGAATAAGAAGTAGCAGCGGCATCAGCAAAAAGTTCCATAGGATAAAGTAACGGGACCGAGTAATCTCTGAGAGACCGATCGGCTCTCATAAGCTGCACAGAGCGAGTTCGGCCCTCTGCACCGGTATACAAACGCATCACTCGCCCCAATGACCAGAAAGGCCTTGATTTCACGTGAGAAGAGAAAAAACTACTTCGTTAATTTAAATGCAGTCTGCCCAAAAGGGTTGGTAAGTAGCCAGGTGCCGGTCTCTCAGAGAAAGTAGGTAGTCGGAAAAAACGACTCTTTAAATTTTTCAAATGCGTCTTGACGAAGTTCCAAGCTTTTCAAGATAGAAATACGGCTAATTATTTCGCTCCCAGCTTGAGCCAGAAAGGTGACATTACCACCATTAGAAAGTTTAAGGAGTTAGGAGTTATTACTTCGAGATCGCGTTCAGCGCTATCTCGATAAGTTAAGGGTCTGTTGTTAATAGCTTCTTGAATGTCCGACAAGAGAGTTAGAAAGTAAAGTATTCTATTTTTCCTCGGCCAATGGCTTTGAACAAAATGTACACGATCTCCAGGAAGATCCGTAGGCTTGAGATATGCAAAGGGACGGACATTTATTTTTTTTACAAATTCACTCTTTTAGAAAGATCTTAATTACGGGTCTGGGCTTAGGAAGCCAGAAACCAAAGTTGCGCAAAGCGTTTAGCGTGGAAGCCAAACCCAAATGCCATCATTTTTTATGACAATCTTCTACAACAAGTTCCGTAAAGCATCTTTGGAATATAAAATGGGGTTAGCAATGTCAAAAGAAAGGTAGGTAAATTATTAAGTCGACCACGAGACCGAATTACCTCGTCCTTGTCAAGGAACAAGTTAAAATTTCTCACCAGTTGAGGCACAACAGTAGATTGAAGGTCCGGAGAGAGAAATCTGTACTCTTCATCAAAATATTTACGCTGTTCAAGTCTAGCCTAATAAATTTTAGCAGCTCTGACACATTAATCACTAGAAACAGATTTACGTTAACTGAAAAAATATCGAAAAAATTCTTGCGGTCACGCCAGCAAGTTTGTACAAGCTTGAAAATCTACTTCCAGGAAAAATCGTTCGAGGGCTCTCTCCAACTTCAGAAAAAAAAAGTAGCAGAGCAAGTAATCGAGGCACGATTAGGTGGAGAGATGCATCCCAAGACTTCAACGGGCCAATGACCCGGGGTTTTAAGGAAATCGGGACCTTAAGTCCAGAAATCAAATTTAGATTTAAGTTGGTCAACCGTTAAACCTCTAGTAACGAGGTCAGCAGGATTACTTGCAATAGGCACAAATTTAAATGAACAGGTCAAATTAAAATCGTCCCTTAGTTGATTTAGAAATTGATGAATGTCATCCACTCTGTTATCGGTAAATACATTTCCAGACTTGGTCTTCCTGCTTAGAACCCATGAGAGGGCAATTTGAGAATCTGTGGCAATATTCAAGTCCCTAACAGTCACTCTATCCAAAGAATTTAAAATGGTCAGAGAACACTTTGAGGCTAGGTAAATAACAAGTAATTCAAGAGTAGATAGGCTTTTCGCCTTCATTGGTGCGACTTTGGATTTACTAAATAACAAAGGAGAGGACTCTTCAGACAATGCGTAAACGCAAAACCCGTAATTAGACATAAAAGCGTCAGTAAAGATAACCAAGGAAATTTTGCTCCCCGAGGAAAAACTTGGCTAAAATTGGAGGGAGAGTTGAGGAAGTTAAATAAATTTCCCGCAAGATCGTCTTTCCTTTCACCAGTACAGGAGTAGCCAGCCCAAGAGGATCGACACATTTAGCAAGATGAGATACAACACACCCTTAACCTATCGAGACGGCGCTGAACGCGATCGCGAAGTAATAACTCCTAACTCCTTTCTTAAACTTTCTAATGGTGATAATGTTACCTCTCTGGCTCAAGCTGGGAGCGAATTAATTAGCCCTTCACGTATTTCTATCTTGAAAAGCTTGGAGCTTCGTCAAGACGCATTTGAAAATTTTAAAGAGTCGTTTTTTCCGACTACCTTATTTCTCTGAGAGAGCCGCACCTGCCTACTCATCAACCCTCTTGTGAAGCCCGCATAAAAATTACCGAAGTAGTTCGTATCTCTTCTCCCGGGAAATCAACGCCCTTCTGGTCATTAGGGCGAGTGGTGCATTTAATACCGGTGCAGACGGCCGAACTCGCTCTGTGCAGCTTATGAGAGCCGATCGATCTCTCGGAGATTACGCGGTCCCGTAACTTTATTCTTTGGAACTTTTTGCTGATGACGTTGCTACTCCTTATTCTCAGGAACCTGGATACTTCTTCTAATCTTTTGAATTCATCCCCTAACACAGATACTTCGAGCGGCTCAGTTCCGAGAAGGCGAACACCTAGAGCTGCTGCGATTATAGACCGACCGGGGTTGAAAATTTGGCCAGGGCCGGGGCCGGAGCTGGGGTTATCGGAAATAATTCCTCAAAGTCGTACGTCTAGTGTGCCTCTGTCGGGAGAGTTGTTTGCGAGTCAGTGGTTTTGTCTGTTCCGGTCGTGTCGAAGCTGAGGTGAGTCGTTGCGGCAGGAGGTTTTGGCAGAATGCTATTGAACTCTTTACAATACTTTACTTATGAAATCCTAAGAATAGTTTGAACTCTCTTAACATCCTTACCGTGAAAGATTGTTTGGTAAAAATTCGTTTTAGCGTACCCCGAACTTTTCTCCGGCTCTCTATTTTAACTGTGCGATCTGACACATTTTAACCCATTCGGTACTGACGGCTACTCCAGTGCCAAGTTGCCTAGTGCTTTCAGTTTAGTGCATCTAACCTAGTTTTAAAGTAATTTAACTAGTGAGTGAATATTTTGGAGTAAATAATAAAATTAGAGACATTACAAACATTGATTAAACAAATTTTGAACAATTCCAGAACCCTGCACGTGTAAATAACCATAGGTTACCACAGGACCTTGTAATTACCATAGGAACCTGTTCCATAGGCACGCGTAAGTTCATGCTACAGGGTCCGTGCAACACATTCAAAGACCTTTCCATTTAATTAATTTGAGCAAGTGTTTTCTGAACGTTGTTTATTTTTTGGTAATAGTGAAACCGTATATATATTTCAACAGAACTTTTCATTTGGAGTCGATTGTTATAATTCCCAGCGTCCGCAGAGGTCAAATAAAAAAGTTGTATAAGTTATGCGTAAAGCATGCGCCCTCGTTTTCTGAGCGAATTTCGTCGGTGAACGCTACTTCAGCGTTGCCATCTTCAGTACCGGTTGGCGCCATGGCGGCAGCCACCTTGGCGTCAATGTAAACAAACGTGACTAGAAACCTTAATTCATAATTTTCACTAAAAGAACTGTGGCTACCCCTCACGACCCAACCTCTTTACGTTTGTAATAGGGGGTTCGTTATTAATGCAACGCTGAAGTAGCGTTCACCGACGAAATTCGCTCAGAAAACGAGTGCGGATGCGTTACGCATAACTTATATAACTTTTTTGTTTGACCTCTGCGGACGCTGGGGAGAATACCAATCGACTCCAAATGAAAAGTTCTGTTGAAATATACAGGGTGTTTCAAAAATACACGGCATAATTTCAGGTATGTATTTCCCACATGTAGACAATCAAAATAGTTCATTACAACATATGTCCGGAAATGCTTCATTTCCGAGTTATGGCCTTCACAACATTGAAATTCACCGGAACGTTTTTCTTTCCGCAGGTCGTTGCCGTCAAAGGACACATTAAGAGGGCACTCTGACAGATAATTCCTAGGCGAAGGTTAAATTCAGTGTTGTGTTTGGCGTTCGACTGTGTGTCATGTACACAAATCAGGAGCTGGCAGAGATGCACTTGATCTACGGTAAGGCAGACGGCAATGCTGCGCTGGCTCGTCGTTTGTACCAGGAGAGGTACCCACAGCGACAATGTCCAGATCGGAAGACATTTGTAAGTCTCCATCAGCGTCTGTGCGAGTATGGAAAATTTGACTCTCCTGGATTGGGAAGGGGACGACCAAGATCTACAACTCCAGAAGAACAGGAGGAGATTCTGGAGATTGTGAACAGAACTCCTTCTATCAGCACACGAAGGTTAGCGTTGCAAGTGAATGTTCCCCATACGACTGTCTGGAGACTGCTGAAAGAGTATCAATTGTATCCTTACCATTTGCAACGTGTACAGGCGCTGTCACCAGCAGATTACCCTGCACGAGTTAGGTACTGTCAGTGGTTCTTGCAGCAATGTGCTGCAAATCCGAACTTTCCTGCCTTAGTATTATTTACAGATGAAGCACAGTTCACACGAGATGGCATAACAAATCTCCACAATCAGCATGTATGGGCGTATGAAAACCCAAATGCAACTGTTGTATCTCATCACCAGGTGCGGTTCTCCCTCAACATGTGGGCCGGTATCATTGGTGATCGGTTAGTTGGACCCCATGTACTTGTAAACAGACTTACGGGGCAGGCGTACACAAACTTCCTGGAAAACATCATACCTGATGTTTATGACGACACTCCACTGATCGATCGTCAGCACGCTCACTTCTTGCATGACGGCGCTCCTGCACACTTCAGTCGTACGGCTCGCCGGTACTTGGATCGAAGATTTCCTGATCGATGGATAGGTAGAGGTGGCCCAATTGCTTGGCCTCCACGCTCACCTGATCTGAACCCTCTCGATTTCTACTTGTGGGGCCATTTAAAATCATTGGTTTATTCGTCTCCGGTGCCTGATTTGGAATCCCTTCGGAATCGAATTGTAGCACGCTCTGAGGACATACGCAACATTCCTGGAGTGTGGGAGCGTGTTCGCAGGTCAATGAGACATCGATGTGAGGTCTGTATTCAAGCAGGAGGTGGTCATTTTGAACATCTTCTGTAATGGCAACGACCTGCGGAAAGAAAAACGTTCCGGTGAATTTCAATGTTGTGAAGGCCATAACTCGGAAATGAAGCATTTCCGGACATATGTTGTAATGAACTATTTTGATTGTCTACATGTGGGAAATACATACCTGAAATTATGCCGTGTATTTTTGAAACACCCTGTATATACGGTTTCACTCTAGACTGGGTACGCTAAAACGAATTTGAGCCGATTGTTTACCTTGATTGTAGATGCAGCCAGTTTAAAGTTCGGTGTGATGGCTTGACGGGGCAGATTCGAGGCCTTCGTTGGATAGAGTTACTCGGAGAGCCGGGCACCTCTTATAATCTCTTTAAATATTTTTGTTTGTGTGAATGGTTTCTTTCTTTAATTTATGTTGCTTACTTTTTGCTTAAATTTACAAAGTGTCCTTGGTAATTACCTTGGCCAGTTGGCCTTTAACTAAAGTTACTACGGTAATCTTAAATATTAACTTAAAAAGAGTGTGGTTTATCTAGCTTCTAGGTTGCGCAAGCGACCTGGTATCGAACAGTACTCAATTACCTTATTTTTAAGGCATTTGAATCTCTTACTATACCTACGATCTTTCACGCCATGGACGCTCTCCTCTTACTGGTTTCTGCTTAAATTTCTTAATAATTAATTCTTCGCCTAAAAGTTCCTAGACTGAGTGCCATTTATAAGCTCAGGTGTGTATTTAATTATCTATTGTTCATTGTTATATCAGTCTTATTCATCGTATTTCGTCGAATTCTTCCAACTTGTAAATTTGTTTGTTCAGCTTTTTGTATTGGCCGTTAGTCCTGGTTCTAATACTAAGTTAATTTTTTCCTGCAGTACTTCTTGTCATTGCAGCTCCGGTTCTTCGCCTTTATTGTCCTCTCAGTTTGCTCCATTGAAGGATTTAACTTAGGTAAATCAAAATGAAACAATTTTTATTAGTCTGCTGTTGAATTTGTACATAATCACTGTTAAATACTTATTTTAGGCAGTCCCTGTGCGAGCGCCAAATTGTTAAATAGTTTGGTTTAGGTGGCGTATCCTCTTGGGCGCCAAAGATAGGTTATCAAGGTGGGCGAGTCCTGGTCGACCAGATGGAAAATTATTTAGGCTGGTCCTTCTTGGGAGCCAGTTGATAAATTATTTAGGTGGGCGAGTCCTGTTCGAGCCGACTGAGAATTACTTAGCGTTGTCCTTTTTGGGAGCCAGTTTATAGATTATTTAGGTGGCGAGTCCTGTTCGGCCCGATTGATAATTATTTTGGTTGGTCCTTCTGGGGAGCCACCTCTGATAGTTGTCCCTATATTGGGGATTCTGAGGGCCGTAATTTCAGAGGCTTTTTATTCCGGAGGAATCTTTCTGATATTTTTAGGGATAAGAGAAAAGTCAGGTTCTACTGACTTAAGTTTATTAAGTTGGTGTTCGCCCACAGTTTTCAAATTGCGAATATTTTTCGGTATCCATCCGAGTCCGATCTGGTTAGAGTTTTGAAGATTTCTAGCTGTTTTTCGAGTGTTGGAGATATCGAGCTGTTTGTCAAGCTTTCGAAATTTGATCCGAACGAAATCAAGCTTCGGAGTTCTCCGCGTTGATAAATTTTTCAGTTGTCAAAATAAACTTCAAATTTGAGCCGAACGAAATCAAGCTAATGAAATTTCTCTTTATTTCTTCTTCTCAAAAATCGTTTTCTTAGTTTTCATTTCCAGTATTTCTTCTTAACTTTTCCTGTCAAGTTTTCCTTTTTAGTTTTGCCTCTTTCAGTTCTTCCTTTTCCATTTAATTAATTTGAGCAAGTGTTTTCTGAACTTTGTTTATTTTTTGGTAAATTCGGGCAAAAACGTCTAAATAATTTCTTATTAGATACAAAAACTTCATCATCAACATCAAAAATTTATGTCGCCAAGCATCGAGCTTCAAAGATTCAAAAAATTTTACAAATTAAAATAAAGAAGTAGGCACTTGCTTTAGCTAAGAGCACCCACAATAGAACAATTTCACTGAAAGTTCGTTGTAATGACAACTTTTTCCCCTTGAAGTTTTTACCCAAACAATTTGAATTATTATACCGAAAGGGTTAACGCAATAAACGTGTACCCTTACGCTTTTAAATGTAAAATCTTGAATAAAATTGAACGCATACGCTGCGACGTTAATAGGTTTCGCTGCGAAGGCGATTAACGCAATTAAATTTTGTCTGTTGCTGTGCCGTTGCAGTTTACCTAAATTTCTAATTAAAACTTTGCAAAGACTTTTCGTTTTTTCCGTAAACTCGATTGTGTGAGGGCTTAATCCTGTTATTCCTCACAGGGTCAACAAATTTGTCATGGCCGGGGCCGGGGTTATAAAATTTTTCATGGCCGGGGCCGGTTCCTGGGTTAAGATTGTGTCGGGTGTCTTGACCATCATCTTCAGATTCATTTTCTTGGGTAAATGTATTAGATGACTTTAGACTCTGAAGCCAGTTTAGGAGTGTGCCCAAATATAGCGGAATCAGCTTTAACAGAGCTGAAAGAATACTTGAAAGTGAAAAGAATATATGTAATATAAATCCGTTTTTGTTTTGGTAAATGAATTCGGATGAATTTAAATCTTTGACAGCACTAGCGTGAACTTATCTCTGTCCACCACCGAGGTGAACAGCACGTGAACGTGACTTTGAAATGGGTAAAAATTTGCATAAAGACGGAGTACGGTTGCCACCTGAGAGTGCCGAACCCTCTCTGTTTTTATCGTATAACCTTAGAGCAATCATCTATTCAACCGACATTGACACTCCACCACGAGATTTCGTTGCAACTAACTCAAAATAAAACGAATTCAAGCCCGATGTAACTAATGAAACGGAGTCTGTCAATGACTTTGTTGAGTTGGAACTTGAATTAATAGCCTAAAAAAATATGAACTGCAATTATTAAACATAAAGGATGAACACAAGTAACTCAATGTAATTTTGTTTCAATTAACCATATTTTGATGTAATGACTTTGAGTCTATGACATACAGTACGTTACAGGGTCACTGCGGACTGGGGGTGACTTCGACAGTCAGCCACATCCAAGCATTTGCTTGGATGTTCATTGTCCAATCTTTTACTGAACTGTCCGAAGTGACCTCACCTTACGGTATTGTTTTTATGGGAAAGGAATAATTGTGAGTTTCCATTTTCATATACATCTTTAAAATATCTATTATGCCGGGTATCCCACAAAAATGTCCCCGATTTTTCAAATGATTATATCTCCGCTTTACGTTAATATACTCGTATTTGAATTGTCTTTTTATTCACAATGTAATAAATATTGTTTCCTTTTCGATTAATTTAACCCTTCACTGCATGGTGTGTCGAATATGACACATACCTGATTTTTTTGTGTATAGAAATAATTAGCAGAGAAATGAGCATTTCTACGGCTAGTATCGCAAACGAGACACACTGTCCACGAAATGAACGCGTATGATTCGTGCTAGATGCAACCGGCCTCTAGCAGTAAAGGCCCTATTACACGGGGCAACACTTAGCCTCGGTTACGGCAACTGAAATGACGCAACTTGTGGGTGCGCTATCACACTAGACAACCAGTGTGGCGTTGCCAATTGCAGAGGGAGGTTGTAGCTCGCAGTGACTGCGGCATTTGACATCTTCATTTCATCATTAAATGAAAAGCATCAAGAACGTATACAAAACTTAGATCCTGTTTTATACTTTTAAATGTCCTTGCATTATTTATTGTCTTCATTCTCTAACATTGGATGAGATTGAAGGGCCATACGACTATTAATTCAATATAATTCTTATGATGTATTATTGACTTCTGGGAAAATATTTAATTTGTGAGAATGAATGTAAAATGCAGTAATATAAACATCATAATACTGTAATAAATTTTTAACATCTTTTTTACAGCTCATATTCGCATATAAATATAATGATTTGTGTTCTTATACCACACAGATATAAACAAAAGGAACAGTAATTTAATTAATTAACACTTTGACCGCGGCAACTAGGTATTAAGTTCACCACCAAACTCAAATTTTTTGTCAATTGTAGTAAACTATTTTGAAAATACCAAACATGAACTGGATCGTGCCTTCATTTAGCTTTGATTAAATATTGATGGAAATTGAGTTTGCGTCGGTGAGCAGCATTATGAAAATTACCTCCGTGTACCACCGGTGGCGCACGTCGCAGTCAAAGTGTTAAGCACATTCATTTGGCATATTGATATAGTTAGGTTCAAGACTAAAAAACATATTAAATGGTTTGATCATTAGAACCTGAATAAATTATTGCCTATATCTACCCGCTACCTATGATAGAAAATTAGAAATGAATGCACATTCAGTTACCTGACTTCATAGAGTCAATCTTCTTAAAGTTTTTCTATTTTTTTATTTGCTTCGATAGTTACATCATATCCAGCTAATCTGTTCAAACTTATAAACCTGTGAATTATTCTTTTTCAACTTTCCGACCACTTTATTTATCATAAAATTCTACCTGATGAACATTCCAATATATGGAAAAGTTACAGCATTTGAAAATGTAACGTCACGAATGTACGATAAATGTTAATATTCCGTTTCATTTTGTACAGAAATTACGACTAATTATATGCCTAAAAGGATACTTAATTGCTTATATAAGACTTATTAGCATTCCATATTATAGGACACTGCGACATTTATTAACACCTTGACTGCGACGTGCGCCACCGGTGGTACACGGAGGAAATTTTCATAATGCTGCTGACCGACCAATAGTCGCAACCTCAATTTTCATAAATATTTAATCAAAACTAAATACAGGCACTATCCAGTTTATGTTTGATATTTTCAAAATAGTTTACTATAAATGACTTAAAATTTGAGTTTGTTGGTGAACTTAATACCTAGTTGCCGCAGTCAAAGTATGAAATCCTTCGCCTTTCTATTGAATGGTGGACCGAGTGTATGTTGGCTCAGTGAGAGGCGGTGTTTCATAGCATAGGACATTGATGAAAGGCTTCTATTATCAATTGTACGGCGGATCGAGACCGTAGTGAAGCAGACGGAGACGGTGTTGCAGACATCCTCACACGACGACGCTCAGTCGAGCACTGTTCCGTTGCTCTGAGGTGCACGAAGTTTTGAACAAGCGCTAAAACCAAAACTCGCCCTGCAACTGCAGTCCATTGCTCACAGAAGCATCTGTCGTTGCTTTTTGGAGCAATTGTTGCCCCGTGTAATAGGGCCTTAATGCTCAGTTTGAACGCCAACACAGCCGAGTGTGGATGTCGCTGCAGCAGTACCATTATGTTCATAATAGAGCCGTATCATGCAATTTATTGGCGAGTAAAAATTTGGGTTTGTGTATAAGTTATATTACTTTGATTCTATGATGAGAAACATTGAGAATATATAAAATGATTATATTTTATGCAAAGTTTTTAGTTTGTTTCATTTATGGTACAACACGATTTTGCTGTATATTCCAACTCGGGCCCAATTTGTGTCGTAAATGATGCAAACCCATGTATTCTTTCATTACCACGAATAATTTTAGCCTTATTAAATTATTTCTATGTTGCTAAAAATTAAAATACATATTCAAAATACATTGAAACTATATTCTGAAAAATATATTATTTTTTTATAGTAAGGAATGCACGATAGATGCACAACAATAGCGCATTCGTCTATCCTATAAATTTTGTCAAAAACTGCCTCGCGGTTGCATAAAATTTATCACACAGTAATATTGTATAGAAGCTTAATAAAAAGAAATATTTATTCAGTTTTATTTTCAGAATATTCGAGTTTGAAGTGAATTTTCACGAAAACGATCGGGGCCCTCATCTTGGAGGTGGGGGAAGGAACTGACGGACTAGATTTGGATGAAGATTTGAAATTGGAATTGGAATCTATGAGGAAGAAGTTGAAGATCGTTTAGGAGTTGAGCAATCACAGGAACAGTTTGAAAAATCAATAATAGCAAAGGAACAAAACGATTCGACTCTGATCTCAAATGAAACTCGCATTACCATCTATGAAGTAAATCCAACTGCTGTGAAAATTGTAAGCAGTGATTCTAAAGGAAAGAGCTCTCCTGGAAATGTTATTTGGAAGTAAAAATCTCAAGATACCGGAAGAGCATCTAAAATTAAAGGGACGTAATGAGCTAACCATAAAAATGAAAAAATTAGGGACTCCTAATGATTGCCGCAAGATTTTATTCAGTGAATATTTGATTTCAATAATACTTAAAGAAACACATTCTTTCACTGGGCTGAAGGATCTCATTCATGTGCTGGATATTGATAAGTTTGAGGTTCAAGAATGTATAGGGATCTATATCATATCTTACGTACATGTTCCGTGCTCCTGGGATTATTTGAGCAGCATCATGGGCAACTTATCCAAGAAATAATGTTCCTCAACAGCTTCAAACAGTTCAGGAGCTTTTTATACTTTGCCGATAACTCTAAAACTATTTCAAGAGATGATACTTGTACCGAGCAATTAATAGAGGCGAAAAGAAAACGAGGACCCTTTGTTCATGTTCCTGTGAAAAAAGTTCACCCAAAACGATTTCCTCAATAGCCTTAGCCAAAAAATGAATGCCACCGCTATAAAATGCCTGATTCCAAGTTCCAGTCATACATCAGGGTTCCAAATGTCTTGAATATCTTTATCAAATTGAGAAAATTATGTCTCGAAAAATTTCTGTAACATGAAAAACTTGTGTTAGACCTAAAAAGACTTACTGACATGTCACATGGAGAATTATTGAATTGATTTCTTCTAAATTTTGACCTAATTGTGACTCTAATAGATCTATAAGCAATTAAAAATTTTAAATCAGTAAAGTAACTGATAAATGGAGTTCGTTGTATTTGTTTCATAAACGACTCATACATCATGCTTCAAGGCTTGATATTCGTGTTGTGTCGTTTATGACACACAATGAAAAATATATAACAGAATGAAAAAAATAATTGCCTTATGATTTGATTTGCTAAAAAGATGTCTATTAAAGAGTTTATGAGCACGTAACAATTTTTTTCTATTTCATGCAGTGAAGGGTTAATAATTCATGCAGTGAAGGGTTAAGCTTTAAAAATAATTCATGCAGTGAAGGGTTAAGCTTTAAAAATCGTTTAATAACCAGTAATCGATTTACTGGAAGAGGTAGAACAACTAATTGTTCAGAGGAAAAGTTTCTATAACACTGGTATTCATTTCCCAATACCTACTGCTGGAAATAATTTGACAATGATGTATCCTACATACCACCAAGTATTCAAACCCTCTGAGAGGCTATTTACTTCCTTATTTCATCATATGAAGATACCTAAAATGCAGCTCTCAAGCGACCAAATAATTTTCATCATATTCGAATATGACGCAACGAAAAACTGGAAAAATTTAAAAGAGAATTTAATGAAAAATTATCGGAAAGGAATTCGCCCCGATATAAAGACTATGTGTCGCACTGTAGAAAATTCAATGAACATGAAAACATCTGCAACCGAAACAGTGGAAACTAAGGACGAAAAGTTACTCGAGGAACAGAAAATAACACCACAATTTTTTGAGTAATTTTTCGTCCTAAGTTTCCACTGTTTCGGTTGAAGATGCTTTCATGTTCATTGAATTTTCTAACTGTGCAATACAGTCCTCTTATCGGGCCAGTTCCTTTCCGGGAATTTTTCATTAAATGCGCTTCTAAATTTTTCCGGTTTTCGTTGCTTCATATTCGAATACGATGAAAATTCTATGATCGCTAGTAAGCTGCATTTTAGGTGTCATCAAATGATGAGATAAGTAAGTGAATAACCTCTCAGAGGGTTTGAATGCTTGGGGGTATGTAGGATACATCATTGTGAAATTATTTCCAGCAGTAGGTATTGTGATATGAACACCAGTGTGGTTTTTAAAACTTTTCCTTTAAACAATTAGTTTTTATTTCTCTTTCAGTAAATCGACTACTGTAAAGTGGTTATCAAACGATTTAAAAAACTAAAATAACTTAAAAAGGAAACAAACTTTAGTACATTGCGAAAAAAAAAGTTTAATTATGTTAATTCATTAAATAGTCTGAGACTTTTTCGTGGGACACCCGGTTTAATATATATCATTTGTTGCTTGATTGCTCGTTCGCTCTGTACCAGTTTCTGTCTGTCAGACTGTCCCCATATGGCCTCTCCAGTAATTAGATAGCCATTGATAACAAGAAGGCGCATAAATTGCATGAAATAGCCCGTACAAAATAATAATTCTCTGAAATATTTGAAAACATCGTTGGAGAACACGTAAAATTTCACGTGGGGTGTACTAGACATCATAAAGAAGGTTTTGATGGTAGCAGAGATAGTGTTTTTTCTTTTTCGGGACTGCATGTGCTTCAGGATTGCAATGAAATTGCAAATCTCTTGAAAATCGTTTCAAATTTGATTGAAAATTCGTGAATTTTTTACGTGTGGGTAGTCGGGTACACAAGTACAATCATAAAGACCCCGGCCAAAACCCCGGTTTAGGGCACTATTTTGCCGGGACCGGGGCCGGGGCCGGGGTCTGCAAAAATTCTCGGCGCTTGCCGAGGCCGGGGACAGCAAAAATGGCCGGGGTTGGTCGGGGCCGGGGCCCCGGTCGGTCTGTAGGTGCGATGCGTTGTCGAGCTCGATTGCAGGATATATTCGATGACTCTCTCGGCCCTCCGGGAGTGTGTGATTAATTTCCTCACAATTTCTAGGGAGGACCCAACAGTAACATTGCGGGGCAACCTTTTGTTGTGTCTGTGTTTTTTTGTATGTTCAGGTAGGGTTTAGCCGAACGATAGATGGCAGTCTTCTCCAGGCCAGCCTTTAATTTGAACCAACCTCGCCCATCTGTTGATTTTCTTCAGTTACAGTATCGAAATAGAGTTACAGTCTATTTCGATAGAGTTACAGTTATCTCGTCTGGCAAGTTGCCATTTTTCTGCGAAGCTAGCTTAACTCTAACTGTGCTGAAAATCTGCAACTACGAGTCAATCTTCTCGCAATCGTTTCTCGCCTTATCTCAACTCACCTTACCTTACTCTGCACTTTTCTTTAATGCTTAGTATGACTGTGTGTGCGTGTGTGTGTATACAATTGTGTGCGTGCCTAAATTTCCAAACCCTTTTACTGGGGAGCAATATTTTCTTTATTTACCATACCTTGGTTGTCGCCTAAAATTACCTTACCATGGTTGTTACCTAAAATTGCCTTACCTTGACTGTTGCCTAAAATTACCATACCTCAGTTGTTGCCAACAAATACCTTACCTTGGCTGTTGCTTAAAATTACCTTACCATGGCTGTTGCCTAAAATTACCTTACCTTGGATGTTGCCTAAAATTACTCTACCTTGGCTGTTGCCTAAAATTACCTTACATTGGCTGTTGCCTAAAATTACCTTACCTTGGCTGTTGCCAAAAATTACCTTACCTTGGCTGTTGCCAAAAATAATCTTGCCTAAGATTTGCTCATCTAGCAAGAAAGTGTAAACTCTCTCTCGAGCAATTCTTCCTTCTTTCTTCCTGTTCTTTCTGAAACCTTAAATCTTTTCTCATTCTGAGTCTTCGTCTGAAAGTCGCCGTACACTGAACCAAATTTAGTTCAGGTCCGGGGAATCTTGTCTGTGATGTATTTGAGTATAACCTGATAAGTTCCTTCTTCATATATCTTTATTTTCTGGCTGTATGTTAACCAATGCCTTAATCTTTCTTTACAGTATAATTCTCGCTGCAATGGCTACCTTGAACCTGTTCATGCTACTTTTTAGTTTCACTCAGACCTTAACTCTGAGGTAAATACTTCCATATTGAATTCCTTTGAAGCTTGAGTGATATTAAAATTTTGCTCCATATTTACTAGCTTTCATTTATTGCCTCAAATTTCAATTGCCTTTCTTGATTGGCGTTTATCTGCCTTAGCGGGGTGCGAATGCCGCTACGTTGTTTTGTATACCCCCGACGTTCTGCAATCGAATTTCCAACCTTCAAGTTCTTCCGACATCTGTTCTTCCCTGAAGCTAACGGAAGTTCTGTCTAGAACGTCTATTTTTTTTAATAATCTAAAATAACTCCATCATTGATGCTTCTCAGCTTGAGAATACGAGGATGTTAAATCTCTTATTACCAAGTTTTTCCCGCAACTCAAAGTTCAAATGATCATCGTGAATAATTTTACAAATGGATCTCTTTTTCGTTTCAAAGACAAACTGCCACCCTCACAGTGCTCGTCTCTGGTGTACCAATACAGTTGTTCACGTTGTGAATCGCGGTACGTTGGTTCTACCTGCCGTACCCTGAAGACTAGAGTTTTCGAGCATGCTGGGCGTAGTTGCAGAACTGGTCTTCCTCTTGGGTCCCCCCCCACTGCCCTCTGTTAGATCTCATGCGGAAG
This sequence comes from Morinoia aosen, assembly GCA_030386875.1. Classification (NCBI taxonomy): domain Eukaryota; kingdom Metazoa; phylum Arthropoda; class Malacostraca; order Amphipoda; family Talitridae; genus Morinoia; species Morinoia aosen. The sequence continues at coordinate 30,873,057 of CM059579.1, read as the reverse complement.
TGTGCAATGTTCCGGTCTCCCTAAATGATTTTAAAATCTTGGCCGGTACCTCGTACAGAACAGATCTGCGCCTTCTCGAATCTTTGTATATATACAAAATAAAACCTGCTCTCAATGACACCCAAACTGTTTTCCCACTTCATGTTGCCAACTCGTAATTCAGTTGCTCAGTTTTCCCTTCATCTTTTACATTTTTCTGCCGTTGTTTTTGTGTTTTTTCAAATTTCAAATTTTTTATAGATTCTACTTTAAGTGCTTCAATTCCGTTTCTTTTGGTTTCGTTTTACAGAAATTTCTCTTGCTGAAGATGAACAGTTAGTCCGAAACGTTCAGTTTTATTTGATCAATTTTAATAAAAATAACTTCATGTGTAGCGATTTTCGCCATGCATTTCATTCTTTTAATAATTCGCAAACCTTTTCTTTGCTGTGCCTAGAGGTACTCTTAACAGCTTTAATGTAGCTGACAATAATTTGTCAACCAAACTGGAGGATTTAACGCCTGCTATTGTTACTTCGTTGCGCTTGGGCTCCCGTTGGAGCTTTGCACCTCATTTTGCGCCTTGTTCCATGCTTGATCTAATAAGTTCATTGGTATTATTCTTGTTTGTTTGACCTTCTAGCGAGAGTTGTGTGAATAAATTCTCCACAAATGTAATTTTGTTAGAAATGTTCCATGAATTCCAAAACTGTCGAGGTTTTGTTTTAGCATGAAAACTCACTGACTTCTATTCTTTTGAATGATAAAAATGAGAGTTTTGTAGTAATAAGGCACAAATATTTTTTTTTTATGGGTAATATATGGAACAATTTATGTACTTGAATGCTGTTTTCATTTTAATTTTGTTAATCCCCATGCATAACTCCATATTTACACTGCGAATTGTAATTTACAAGAAAAAAAATTAAAATTAAAATAAAATTTTTAATTATGTAAAAAATGAGGAACTTTTTTATTTGTGGTCTGTCCCATATGAAATTTGACTATTGTAAGTAATATTTAAAAAGAAACACATTTTACTATTCATTTTTCGATTTAGGCCTTAGTTATTTGAAAAATTTGATATATTAGTTTTTTAGTTCAATTTTAGAGGAAATTCTAAAGAATGGAAGTCATTGAGTTTATAAACTAAAACAAAACTAAACACTGTTTTGGAATCCTTATAACATTGGTAACAAACTGACAGCCTTAGGTTTTTCATTTTCCGTTTGGTTTTCTTTTTATTTGGAGTCAAAAACTCATAATTTTTTGTGTCTAACACCTCCCTCGGGGGAGGCTTCTAGCGTCCGTAGCTCCATAAAATTTTGAGACCCAATGGTCCACCACCTAAGGATCCTTTTTCACCAAACAAAAAAGTATGGCTCATCGGGCCGACAGGGGCCTGGTAGAGGCCTGGGTTGATCCCCTTAATCTGTAAAGTCAATGCTGACTCTTTAGTTAATAGCTTCTCACCAATTCTAGTTTCAGTACGTGACTCTAGACTCTTCAAATTGTCACCAATCGCAGGAATCTTCACGTCTGCTTGGTTGATAATGTTAGAATCAATATTTTCATATTCAGTATCAATTTCATAGATTTTCTTCATCAATGTTGAATTTATGCTTGAGAGTCGTTCATCATTCGAAACGATTTTTGGTCCAAAAGCACCGAACTTTTCAGATAATTTACAAATTAAAAATTCTAAAGATTTTATGATTAAGTCTACGTCAGAACATCGTTGTAAATCTGTTTTCAGATTCACATATTTCTCATCATACTCGCTTATAATTGATTCCAATTCCGTTCTTACAATTTTTGAGAGCTCAGGTTTATTCTTAATGATTCTAGATTACGACCATCAAGAAATATTTTTATTTGCTCTACATTTTGTAGAAGTCCTTCAAAATTATTTTCATGTTCATGATTTTCTTTACAGGATTGGATAAAAACCAACTCTATTGCGTATTTCCACATGCCATTTTTCAAAGAAAAAAATTACCAGTGGTTTATTTTCTAACGATTTGTTGAACTTTTATAAACATCTAAACGATTTGTGTGAATGCTTTCGTTTTTGCAAGCATTTGTAGAAAACGGAGAATTTTCCCCTCGTATAAATTACAATTGCTCGTATTCATTCCAAACTTTGGAATTGCAGTAGACTCAATGCCACTTCAACTTCGTTTCCAAGGGGCTCATGATATGCTCGTCTGCGTTGAACCTTTTATGTTCACAGCGCCGCAGAGCTCCTTCCGCGCGTACGACTGCTCAGGAGTTCGGTACAGTGCTGGATAAGAGGTGGCGAGCACAGTTGGAAGGCCGTGTCTCCGACCGTTTAATTTACCGTGTCGGAGCAGTTATAAGTATGTGCCGTGTTTTGTACTGTGATAAGGTACCATGTTGGTGCTGCCTCTACGGCTGCATCTACTGCTACGGCTGCTGTTGAGATCACGACTACTGCTACGGCTACTGTTGAGGTCACGGCTACTGCTACGGCTACTGTTGAGGTCACGGCTACTGCTGAGGTCACGGCTACTGCTACGGCTACTGTTGAGGTCACGGCTACATCTGCTGCTGCTATGGTGGAACTGTTACACCTGCCGCTCCTTCGTCGTACGTTTACCCAATGTAGATCTTCGTGGAGCCAGTCAGCCAGTGCGATGAGCGAAATCCATTCGGTCTGCGCTGGGAGAAGGTCTTCTCGGTACGCGGGAACCACTTCGGGACTCCTCGTGGGACGACTCTCGATGGAGGTTGGTTGGAGAGGTAGTGGACGCTACCAGCTTTGACCATTCGTTGGGAGGCCTTACGAGCAATTGTAATTGTCCCACAAATTAGGTGAGAACCCATAAAAAATTCATACGGCAACTTGTATTTCATCTAAGTGATCTTGTTACGTTATAGTGTCAAATTTGACTAGTCCGTTCAGTTGAGATCTTTTCAATGTAGCGTTATTATCGTAAAGTGCGGAGTGTGTAAACCTACAATATTATAGGAATATCATCCTTTCTCTGAAATGTAACTTTATATCTCTGTATTGCGTAGGTCATGCTCAGTTAGTCTCCGGCTATAATGCGTGACTCTTCTAACAGGTTGCCGTTTCTTGGGAAACTTCGGGGTGCTGGGAAGAGGGTCGCCCTCCGTTCTCTACCTATTGCGAGCGGAACCCTCCGACCGGCTGGGGTGACGGCCCGGAACCAGTCAAGTTTAATTTACTTTAACAAACTCTGTTCTCGTGAGCTGTCATTACTGGCCCATCCTGAATTATTTTCAAGAGCTTTAACATTTCGAGACAAAAATATCCTCAAATTACATCACCAATTTTCTGTATTCTGTAAGTAGAGCAAAAAATATAAAAACAATCATTTAAAAAGTTTCAAATTCAATTGGACAAATTAAACCAAAACTGTCAAAGTAATAACCTATATTCTCTTTCTTAACCCAACACGTCCAATGCATTCCTAACCGTTTTTCAGCGAATCGTTTTCAATTCAGGATCCCACTTTCAGTTTCTAGAGGGTGTTTGGGTGAAATATCTCTCACGTAAATACCCCGATATTTGGAATTTTCTGTATATTTATGTAGTATTCCGAATCATGTTGAGATAGGTATTTGATAGGTATTAGTTTATGGTGGTTTCGAGTAGAGACCCTTTCCAAAAATTTTTTTCGGAGTTAATCTAATAATTAAATCATTTTTACTTTTCATTGCTTCATTATGCCTTTTAGTTTCTGACAAACTTTACCATTCGCTTTTTTCTTATTAACCGCGCATGCGATTGCAGTAGCACCTCCCTTAAAGAGCCATCAGCTCCAACGCCTACTAATGAAGCTGGAATTGTATATGTAAGACTGTACATGTACATGTTTTGAAGTATCTTTATAAATAAAAGAAGTTTTCGTCCTTTTACCAATCATACACATACCTTTGACCAGTATCTTATTGTTCTTTGTAATTAAAAAATGAGAATTATCAGTATCAGTCTTTTTCACTTTACACAGTACATCATTTTTTATAAATTATGATATGAATTTGTTTGATAATTTAGTAGTTTAAATTCAGTTTGTCACTGTCAGATTGTTTTCGAATTACTCTATCAGGTACCATCAGTGCGTATGTGTGTGTATCATCAGGATATTTGTTTTAAATTCTGTTTTAATTTTTATTTCAATTGCAGGTTTTTTTATACTTTCATTTTATCTGCTGATTTCATATACATAGATGAAAACAAATATTTAAGGGTACCAGCCGCGTTTTTCAACTTTTTTTGTCTGATTCGCGTGAAAATTGGCCAGTATATGTATTTTTTGAAAGTAAACCCTTTTTACTCATGTCATTTTTTCCATTTAGGCCTTATTTATTACAAAAATTAGTTTTTTGAGTCATTTCTATGTATATTTCAAGACGTATCAACTCATTGAATTTTGATGCTTGAACAAAATCAAAGACAGTTTTAGAATCCTTGAAGCATTTCTAACAAAAGTTTGCTTTAAAATTTCAATATTTCGAAAAAAACTTTTGTGAAAGCGATACTTTATAATGACATCACAAACAATTATTTTTGGGTTTGGAGCCATATTACTTTTTTGTTTTCGCAAATCCGGAAGAAACCCAGCATACCATTGTTAGAAATGTTTCAAGGTTTCTAAAACTGTCTTTGGTTTTGTTCTAGCATCAAAACTCAATGAGTTGAATGTTGAAAGTAATACGTTTTGAGTATAAGGCAAAAACAAAATTTTTGTTGAAGTGTAATATGATTTAATATGGACCATTTATGTAACTGGATGCAGTTTTAATTTTTATTTCGATAATTTCCATGCATAAATTCATATTCACACTGTAAATTGGGATTTCCAAAGAAAATTTTTTTATTCCTTTTATAAAAATTTTGAAATTTTTTCTTTTCAGCCTGATTCTTATGCAATTTGACAATTATATGTAACTTTTGAAAATAAACGCAATTTTACCCATTCATTTTTTTATTCAGGCATTAGTTTTAGAAAAAATTGGACATATTGGTTTTAGAGTTCATTTATATGTATATTTCAAGACTTATCAACTCATTGAGTTCTTATGCTAGAATAAAACCAAAAACAGTTTTAAAATCCTTGGAACATTTCTAACAAAATTATGCTGTAAAATTATCCATTTCCCATTTTGTTTTCTTTTTATGTGTGGTTGAAATGGGGTCGAAAATTGAATATTCTAGTCCTCCCCCGGGGGGAGGGCGGATCTAGTGTACGTAGTGCCATAAAATTTTAGGACCGAATAGTCTACCACCTAAGGGTCCTTTTCCAACAAATACATGAAAAATGTTCATTGGAGTGACAGGGGCCTGGCAGGGGCCTCGGATGGTACCCTTAAAGCGTTTCTATTCGTTGCACAATTTCCATGAGATACATAATTTATTTAACATCTTATAAGCTGTAGCATAATCGTTAGAATTGAAATCAATCTGTAACTTGAGATCAGGATATAGTTCATTATTCAGCTCAACATATGCATGCGTCAAGTTACAATGATCGAAAATTCTATTGTTTACAGCTTGTGAATTACCTTTCGTGGTTTGGAATGCTATAATTATATATCGAGGTCTTTGCGATCTTGAATTTGGAGTTAACAATCTAAGAATTTCTGTTGAGAGTTTACAATTGTTTTTTCTAATTGTCTATTCAAATAAAGAATTATTATATCATTTTATCCCTAAGTTGATGATTTAGCTTGATTTTACACTCATCAGACAGTTTGTAGGCTGGCATTTTCTAAATTAGTTTTGTAGTAATAATTTCACCATCAACAACGTTATCTTGCTGGTTTACATCTTTCTCATCCATTTTGAACATGGCATTAGAATTTTCACCTCTTCACGAGGTCAGAGCATGTATCATTCCATAATTACCCTCTTATAATTTTCACGAAATTCAAACACATGTTTGATTGGGATAACACCGCTGATTTTCCATTGGCTTAACTTGAGTAGTCAATTCGATCGCTAAATCCTTCGTTTAATTATTATTCTTTTAGTATCAGCGCTCCAGAAAAATACCATGTTTTCTTTTGAATTTCGCTGAAAGCTAACTAATCCTTTTAGAGGTGCTGTAATTCCAGGGTAAGTATGCCTTCAATTTCTCCATCTCCAATTTTTATGAAATAATCAATTCAATCTACTAAACTTAACTTATAATATTTTATTCAATCATTGCTTCTTAGCTATTTTGATGCCATATACCGATGCTGATCTGTTTCAAACGATATTACGCGCATGTGCTTAGCATGAATGTGGACAGAGTTTGACAATTCATTTTTTCATGCAGTCTAATCTTTTTTCAAGTTTCTTTCTTTGATTGTTGATGGTTTTGAACCCTACACAGGTTTTCTTGTCAGTTAACCAAAATTCTACTTTGAACCTAGCTGGCTGGAAATCCTCCCATTTTTGCTTGACGTTAATGTTGTCTTTGTATTTCTCCTTCATATCACCCACTGACATCATGCAATGAAAGGGTTAAATAATTTTAAATATGCTCCAAAACTATTCCTTGTCGGAAAATCCACCACAACATTGCTTTTAAGACGGTCTGTCATCAAAAAATGTATATCTTCATATTGAATTGAGCTCCAAGGGGGATAATATACGGGCCCTATCTAACGGTTAGGTAGGCCTTCTTTTTGATGGAAAAATGTAATTTTTTGTTTTTTTAAGACCATCTTTTTATTGGGTCAGTACTATCCTTTTCTACAGAACATATTACTCACTTTTTTAATTTTAATCTTGTTGAGACTTTCTTTCTGGCCTGCTGTTTCTATACACATTATGTTCAGTTAACTGGTAACACACTGCTGTTACCTCACAAGGATGGCCAATGTGGGAACACACTTTGTGCATCGATTCCGCATGTACGAATCCATACCAGATGGTCCCTTCATTATTCCTCTCTTTGGAACGCCCCTTGTGGTTAGGGAAGCTTAATCTAACTTATATTATTAGAATAATAAAAACCAATAATAAAAACCACAGTTTCACCTCATTATATAGTATTATCCTATGCTACACTTCAATTTTTAGATTGCTCTGCAGAATTAGGATTGAAGGTAAGAAGAACCTCAGATCGGCACGGGGAACGAGGATCATCTTCGCTGGAGGTTACTTCAGGCGTTGATGAAGATGCATCGCAGTTGAAAGTCTCGGGATCAAACATTGGAAACAAGGACCCGGAAAGGAACCCTGAAGAAATCGATCTCAGGCTGCTCATGTGGGCTCGTTTGTGTGAAGAAATTAGTAGTGCATCTGTCGTCAACGAGGGTGGCTGTCCGCACTCGTTTTTGCTGAGAACTAGCTGTTTGAATGTTCACGTTTTAAAGGTGTCAATTTATTCTTTTTCCGATAGCATTGTTTGCAACTTTATGCATTAGTGGAAAACTTAAAAATGCTTCTACTATATAGGCGAAATTGTGTATTTTAACTGCGCTTAGCCAAAAGCTCTTTATCATAAGGAAATGTTCTTAGCAACCGAATATTTGCAAAGTTGTTAATGTGGAACTTCATGAGGTAATGTTACTCTTTCACCTGACAGCAGCAGCCTCTCAGGACCTGTATTTTATATTTTAGGTTTTTCAATAGATGCAAGCCGTTCTTATTGAAGTAAACATATACTGATTCTAATTCACAAATCTGGTGAAATTATTGAGGAACGACTGGATAATAGTCGATATGAATTGTTACTAAATAATGAAGTGCCTCACGTAAATGAAATAGATGACAAAATTCCTCAGAGGCCTCTACCTATAATATTTACAATACTCGTTTCTGTCAAACGAATATACACATGACGATATGTGTCATAAAATTATATGATTGCTATTTATTTCATTACATTTAGAGCAGATGTGCGCAACTGGCAGCTCCTGGGTCACTGTAAAAAAATTATTACTTCATAAATTACTTAACTTTTTTACATCACTCCCCTACGGGAAATGGCTCTCCAAGGTGGATTATGGGATGTACCGAGCTAAATGTTTGGTCGGCTTTCTTTTTGTTGAAATAGCACAGATATGTTGTCTTGTTACGGACCATCTTTTTTCGGTTCACTGCTGTTCTGTTTTTAGGCACCTACTATATACTTTATTCTTCAACCTTTTTCTTGTTTCATTAACGTTTTTCTTATCTTACTGTTTTTATGCCCCTTGTGCATTGATTCCGCGTTCCCTTAACTCAATACTAAATGGTGCCTTCATTCTTCCTCTTTTTGAACATCTTTGTCTTGGTAATGGGAGGCTAATCAATTTTTATATAATTTTATTTATAAATATTGCTTCGGCTCCAGAGCCGCCAGGTTTGACTCTACAGTAGTTCAGTTAGTCTCAAGGCAAGAAAGTAAAAAGATGTTCTGCTAAGACCATAGCTAATCTCAGCATAGTGTCCCACAATGATCCATGAGTATAAAAAATTTATGGGAGGGAGGGATTTGTGTGACATGCTGCTCTCTTGACACTGGGTCAAAGTCAGAAAAAACAAGTGTTATATTCCTATATTTTTTATTTGCTAAAGATTGCTGTTACAAATAGGTGTTGCCGTACCGAATGATTATTTGGTAGTTAAATTTCATTTTTAATCACGAATGCTAATGTTTAAGCTTTTCTTGCCGAAGAGCTCTGCTTTTGTAATAATGGATAAACTGTTTTCTAATCTAACTCGTGCTCTAATAATTTCTTCGGAAATTCGTAGGTCAGTATAGAGAGTCTCGCCCCTCTGCCATAGAGCCGAACGTCCGTGTAGGTCGGGAGAAACCCTTCTCTCACACACACGTTATTGAACGAAACGGCTGACACGCACTTACATAATTTCTTTTCTGTCTTTTCAGCCTTACGAAATAGTTTAATTTCTTCACGTTTAAGTTGATTCAGGAATGCTCCTAACATTTTGTGCTAAACCACAGCAACTCATTAAAAACTATATTTCTGTCTAATTAAGTTACATCTTATGTTTACACAGATGCATAGATTTTAATGAATTGCTGTGTTTTAGTACAAAAATCCCGGGAGCATTCCTGAATCAACTTGCACGTGAATAAATTGGACTTTTTCGTAGGGCTGAAAAGTTAGAAAATAAATTGTGTAAATGCGTGTCAGCCATTTTGATCAAGAAAGTGGGTGTGAGAGCAGGGTTTCTCCCGACCTACACGGACGTTCGGCTCTATGGCAGAGGGGCGAGACTCTACGCTGACGTACGATTTTCGAAGGATAAACTGTTTCGTTGTTGAGTATAATGTGCAGCATTTTATCTCTGCATTTCTTTCTCTCCCATTTGACAAAGACCGGTAAAGATTTATTTTAAAAGATCTTCACTAATTAATGCAGTTTATTGCAGATTAATGAAATTTTTCGCTCATGTTCAGTGAAGATCTTTGCAGAAATTCGATGCCGATCAGCACTTCATGAGTGGACATAGACTGAACTAATTCTGCAGTATATCGACACTGAATGAATATACTCCTGCAAAAATCTTCAATGATTTGCAAAGAATGTCTGCAATAAACTGCAATGATCTTCACCGATCGGTGAAAACATTTCTGATTGGGATATTGCTTTAAAATGCCACCCTGCGGTTCTTTTTTCAATATTAACGCTACCATCGAAAAGTTTTTAGTCCCTGAAGATTCTATTTATCTTTGTGCATCCACAGCTGTGTGTGCTGTCAGTTTCTGCGAATTTGTTGTTAGTTTCTGAGTCAAGTATTTATGTGGTCATTACAGCAGCTATGCCTTGTGGTAGCCAATCCAATGTTGGAATTAACTCGTACAAATTTTTGCATCCAAATGTTGTGTGAGTCAATCTTACCTTGCAAGGTAGTGCTTGATTCTACAATATCTCTCGTGATATATGCAAGCTGATCCTTCTAACCATCCTTGCTCGTCAGCGAGCACGACTTGCCATCTTGTGTTATGCAGTTCTAACAATTCATCTGTTCATGCATATGAATCCCTATGAAAGGGTCGACTGATTCTTTGAAAGATCTGATGTGGTTCTGTGATCAATTTCTGTTGCAGTGAATAGATTCCATTTTAGATTAAGAAGTAGTCCAGTAATCAAGTAGTTTTATATTTCCTGTGCCATACGTGGGCAAGATTGATTCTGATAAACTCTGTAACTGTGCAGTTTACGGTAACTTGGGGGATTAATAAAGAGCCAAAGAGTACGACTATTCTTCGACCAGCGTTGCAAACCCGTTTAAATTGCTCGCAATTCGAAAACAAATGGTACAAGTCCAACAGGCGAGCAGTTACACTGCATATTACCAGAGCTGATAAAAAATTTTACCACATCACTTTACGCTATTCCAAATGAATAACTTTAAAATCAGCGTTAAAATATGGAATGAAATTTCTATTCATAAGGCCTGAGACTGAAATTAAATACTTTGGGCTTTTATTCCTCCATGCTGAAGAATGATTCATTTTAACCACGCCGTATATATTTTTTTCTGTGTGTGTGTGCTAGATACAAATCAAGAGAGTAATATTAAGCTGCACACCTGATAATTTGAAAACGTGGTTTTATATCGTTCTTTTAGTGGATTAAAGAATGAACAAAAAGAAATTCAATCAGGAGTATTACATATATATAAATAAAAATTACCTAGCATAAATGATTTTTTGGCATTCTGTGAAAAAGAATGATAAGCCGGAATGCCGTTTTGAAGTGAGGTACGGATCCAATCGTTAATCTTCATTATTCGACCTAGGTTTCATTTGTAAATCATTGTATCTATGAACTTCGAATCAGTTTCAATTGAAAGGTCGAACAAATTTCCTGTTGTAAAGCAAGGAAGTTTTTTGTTCATTCAAGGGAGAAGAGGTTCAAAGTTTTGCTTCTCTCTTCGCGAATTGAGTTCATTTTTCGAAGAACTCTCACGATTACTTAGCCTTTGCTTTTTGAACTATTGCACCTAAAAAGTTGAAATTAGTCTTTATGTGATGCTCAAAAAAAATTCTATGCGATGTGCTTAACAAAGGATTAGAAGAGTTTTGCCTCCTGGATAGATGAAAAATTTGTGTGATAAATGAATGCACAGAAAATTTCATGAATGAAAGGAAAAAAATTCTAGAAAAATAGATCCAAACACGTTGATTCAACAAATTGGTTTCAAAAAATTTTCTTCATATGGAGGGCTTCATATATAATAGGAAGAAATCCCATAACGAATATTTTAACATCTAAAACAGTGGTGGAGTTTAATCAAGTACCTTCAGAAATTTATAGGCTTGAGCAATTATTCCTGAAGTACACAGCTTGAATTACGCACCGTTCCTCTTGCAACAATAAGCCACCTTGTTTTTATTCGGAAGTATCGGTTGCTGGATCAAAAAGTGCATTAGACTTGAATGCATAAAATTCCTTACGTTTACCTGGGAGATTCACCTGAGGAGCAACAATCCCGTACGCAAGTTACATAAATGATGAAAATAAGAAAAAGACGAGTTATTTGATTCAAGGGAACCATCTGGGCTCAAAATCCGAAATACCTCGATCTTCTGTTTACTTTTTCATGTTATAGAGAATTTCCTTAACGAATTTAACGCTATGCTTCACATCCTTTTGAGTGAGTTCGTCTTTCTGAACACATAGGTCGTCCACTAGTGTGACGTGTCACTTCCAGAAGGTCGTCCGCCACCAAGTGACGAGCCGGGGACCCCCTCCTCCCCGGGGGCTGAACTGAACATCAGGCTAAAATGCTGGTAGAATTCACAAATTTGGAGGCGGATAATGACAATATTCAATGCAAATTTCGTAAATTGACGGTGTGATATTTTAAATACCCAAATATGAATCACTTGGTTTCAATAAACTTGTCAATAAATTAGGCTAAAAGCGATATAATTTAGTCACTGTGCGATACACACCTCGCCAAACGAAGCCCACATGTCCAATAAATAAGCTTTCAGTGTATTATCGTACATGTAATGTGGTGCACAATGTAGACGGAAAGATCAATGTGAGTAGTTGCGATGAAGTATGTACACACCATAAAATTAAAACGAATTTACAATTATCTTATTAATTTCATAAACGTATTTCACCTCTATTTCGTCACTAAGAAATCTATCCCACCGAAAGTTTCTAGTAGGTTATTAGTGAGACATCTGTTAAAAAATTATTTCATGAGTTTGTTTAGTGTATTTTACTGGGTAGAGTTCTTACTATTGTTATTTTGCAGTGAATGTAAATGGTAGTGTGACTGATGTCGCAGCATTTACCCTAACAGGTTTACTTTAAATTATTGACATGTTACCTATGTTTCATATGACCTAATTGAACATAACCGATGAAAATATGCTATTGATGTAAGAATGTTTCATTTCCAGTTCCCTGACCTGAAAAAATCATCTGCAGTCAACACATGAAAATAAATAAGCACAGGAATAATAAAAATACACATCAAGAAGACACGATGCCCGAAAATCGTCTAAGTGTTGATGGAAACCAAGATAAGGTGGTTAGGGAGCAGCAACCTACACCTACAAGAAAAATTAGCAAATTCAGGAGGGATCTATGCTAAGCTCTCGTATCATCAGATATTGTTCTGAATAAACTGAGCACAGGGAAATTATCGAAATTTTGTAGGAGGACACAGCTTATAAAGTACTTGACCAAAGTACTCTTAGGAAATATTATGTTCCCGATACTTATAAAAAAATACTCTTGATGTTCTTCAAAGTAAAGTTGGTGGGAAGAATCTGTGGGTTTCACAATATGCGCCATGCGCCATCCATGTCCCTCTTACATCGTTCGCCTCAGAGGTCTTATAAGCGGTGAGCTCTTTAGGGCCCGTGCATTTTGGTTCGCACCTCGTCCTGTTAACATCTCTACCAGTAAAACATCGCACGTAACCAGCGTATCTCTAACCTCTGTCTGCCTGCATATTTGGTGGCACAGTTGGTGATGAACTTACGTATCCGTGTGTAATTAGTACAGAAGTTTGAGAAGAAGATCCAGTGACTTCAGCAAATCAACACGGCGGAGAAGATAACTGATAACTACAGAGAAATCAAGACAGAAGATCGTCTGTTGACGACAAGAATTATAACTACTAAGAAGAGGCTATGAAGAGACAGTCAGAGCTACACGAAACCGAGAATAAGGACAGCGTCTACAGAGAGCTTCAGAGATCTACGAAAAAAGCGGCTACAGCTGCGTTGTTTTCGTGCTGCGGACGAAGCAGTAACGGTGCATCGCTTCCAACGACTGCAGAGACCACGACATCGTTCGACAACGACAACTAAACCTACAATTTAAGATAAGTAACGCAGCAACAATTAATTTTTATAATTGTTACAGTACTGTTGCAGCTTAGCTATGCACTGCGCATGAGACAGAGAACGTGCAGCGGCAGTGTCAGCCAGATTTTTTGTCACGCAGTTTTTTTGCAATAGCCCGTCGGAGATGCCACAGTGCGTGCAGGCGTCAAGGTCAAACATAGGCTGTACTTGCAGAGTGCAAGCAGTGTGTTCATTGACCCCTAAACATGAGTTGTTTTTAAGAGTCTAAGAGAGCTGTTTTTTTTTAAAGTGAGTGGCGCTATTTTCTTGAAGTGTTGCTATAAGTGAATTAACTAAATTTGTATTGATTTAGTAACTGTTGTATAAATTTGCGTTTGAGCAATCATTAAGTTCCGTTGAGCAGTGATGTTATTTGTGTAATTGCTAGACATCAAACTAATATCGTACCTATGCCTGAAATTCAAGTAACCAACGCGCCTGTAGTGAGTACAATGACTGCCACGAATATTTTTCTAGCGATGATATGTTGGCGAAAGAGACATAAGTATCCTTAAATGCCTCCTGTAGCCAGTGCAACATGTAGGTCATGTAATACTACCTGTAATTTGAGCGAGGCGGTCAGTTGCAAAATGCTCTTCAAAAGTACCCCTGTTTGTTTGCGGGCAGAAAGGTCATTTTTGGGGTGACTATATTTTTTGGACATTAATTGTGTCATTTTTAAAGATCGTATTTGTTTTTTTGCTGGTTGCGTCTGATAGGATGTTGCAGGGGGGAAGTTCCAATTTGCCCAAAGGTAAAGCTGATGACCTTTGTAAAACTCAACGTTCAAGCAGTAGCGAATAAGGAGAGAATTGTTTGCAAGAGAATCAATGCATTATGATTTTGAGGAAGTACTCTTCCCGTATGGATACTCTTTCAAGTGAAGTGTATAATAGAAGTGTATGATTTTGAGGAAGTACTCTTCCCGTATAGATACTCTTCCAAGTGAAGGTGTAATACGTGTAATACTGTTGAGTAATTCGCGCAGACAATTAAGTGAGTAAGCTTTAGAAGAAGCTGTTACCGTTGATTTTCGATGGGACTCTGATTTTAGTTCATAATTTCATGTGGTGGAAATAATACCATTGATACCATGACGCTCAGAGTTTAGCATTGTTGATTGCGGTTGTCATTGTGCTGGCGAACATAAGTACTATACGAGAGTGATAATGAGAGGCGATAGACGCCCATGAATTAACCACACGTGGTTGTCTGGTAATAATTTAAGAGTAACGAAGTAATAGAGTGTAGAGTGTGCAGAGCAGCACGTATAATTTCATGTGCAGTTGAGCTGCAGCGCGTGCAGTACGAGTGAGAAGTTTTTGCAGTTTCTTTGTTTTGCTCAAGGCTGCAGGTGGCTAAGGCTGGACCGTGCAGGCATTGAACTCTAGCAAGGCCGTGAGCGCTTTATTTGCTTTATTTCCTGTGGCTCTGTTTGGCAACAGTGACAGCTGATGTACGACAGCGTGATCATGAATATGAATATGAATATGAATAGGTGAATATTCATGAATGTGACTGGTGAATAGTCATGAATAAGATGTGTTTTGGACAATTGACGAATGATTGAATGGTGGAGACTAATTAAAAGTAATAAAATTTGATTCATTTCTTAGGTATTTGTTTAACGAGAGTGGCTGTTTTTAATGTTTTTTGAACACGTTTACGATCTAGTGCGTCATACAGTCATTTTGCAAGCCTACTCGAATTTCATAATAAGTAAATTTGAAATTAACATAAATTCATGAATTTAAAATTAATCTGACGTAAAATAATGCAAAATTTATCTTCAAGTCTCCCAAAGTTTCTACGGACAATTTACAACTGATTGAAAGATTAAAATTTAGAGTGTTTAACGTCAATATTGATTTTTACCTTGACAACAAATCATGTATTTACCGTAAAAAGTATGTTCTTATGTATTCAATTGTCTTTTTGTTGTAGTTGCTTATGCTTCATGTTAACCTCGTATATGCTTTAGTATTTACCTTTTTGATTAAGTCATTAACGTAACGCGATATGTGAAATGTAAAGTAACCGTTTACAGTATAAAGGTTTAACAAGCACAGAATAACAATTTTCGTATGTTCGTGTGTAAAAGACGCACGTGATTGTTGGCATGAGATGCAAAAATTGATGACTTCGCACATATTTAAATCTTTTCTGCCGTGCATTGTCTGGGAACGTTCCAAGTGCGCATTCTAATGTCTCATTAATATGATAATTAATATGAAATGTTGCAATTCGTTTTTTTTTGATTTGTGTTGTGCTGCGCACATTCAACTCTAGGCGTGCATGCGTTTGGAAGTTGTCGCTGAATTGACACTTTTTAATGGTGAGCGAATTCCTCGTTTGCTACATGCAAACGCTGATGTTGCAGTTCACCTCGCGAGACAGTCAGTCTTGGCGCTAAGGCGTAATTTAAATTGTTTTTTTATTATTGGTTGGAATGTTTTATCGTCAGCACGAATTAATTAAATTTTTACAGTGAATGGAAATTTCCCGATCAGAAATCTGAATGCAGCTCTTACTTAAAAGCTCTTCTAGTAGACGAGCAACATTTGTTTATATTTTGTAGGATTGACTTGAAAATAATTTTTTTTACAGTTCATTATCAAGCTGCAGTTCACTTTACGTAAGCTTTTATGCTTGTGTTTTAATTTAGTGTATCTTTTAGGATTGTTAAAATTGTGTTTATTTTTATTTCTAATTGGTCATGCCAATCTTCTCGTATTTTTTCCAATTTCAGGTCGCACGGGTGCGAGCGGTAACACAACATCTTGTAACACGGTAACGCGCAGTCAACAACTTAAGCGCGCAGTCAACAACGCGCGCAGTTTTCCCATACTAACTAGGGATAATTCACTTTCGTGAAAGGGAAGGAGAACAACGGTGAACCATTGATACGGTGAACCATTGACTTTGAACGGTGAACCATTGATAAGGTGAACCATTGACTTTAAATACAAAATAACTCAACTTGAAAATGAGTGTTCATTTTCTACGATGTAACTTTACCATGTTCTTAGTGTTGCCAACGTGGTTTAAGTATATTTAGAAAATAAACACTGCATGAAACTGCAGATGTTGAAGAGAGATATGGGGCGTGCTTTGTGTTTAGTATTTTGAAAGTTGAAGAAGAACATGGTAAATGTTAGTTGGAAAATGGGACTCAATTGTAATCCGTAAATCATTCTACGATCGCTGCATTCTAAAACTATTCTGTTCGTGTTCTTTGGCCAGAAAAAATTCTTTACAAAAATACTTTAGTTGCTACTACGGATGCTGTCTAAAGCAATGAGAACATTTCAAGGCTTGTTTCAAAAAATGGTGCTTATTCCGTGCCTAGCTCATGAGTTGCATAGAATTGCCGAGCTGGTGCGAAGTAGTTATCCTGCAGTCAACCTGTTGATAAGTACAGTGAATAGTGTGTTAACCAAGGCGCAGCATAGAACACAGTTATTCAAACTGCTCTGTGCTGATGTACCTCTCACACCCTCGCCTGCAGGTACGGGATGGGGAACGTGCTTAGAGGCTGCACAACACTCTATGCCGCATGTTACGAGGATCTAAAGAGGGTTATTATGGCACTCTACGACACAGAGGCTCAAAACATTCAAGAATGTAAAAAGCTTGTAAACAATGTCGAAGTGAGGCACAGTTTAACATTTATTGCAGCTATCTTTGCAATTTTACCAACTACCGTAACGAAATTGGAAACAAGAGGGCTCCAAATGGAATCTGCCGTACAGTTGATAGAAGATGCTGGAGAGAAGTTGCAAAATACGTTCGATAGATGATTTAATAACATTACCTCGATATTGGATAAAGAATACAGGACACAGAACTATGAAAGATATTTGTTACCCAATTGAAAATTATCGCCCTTTTCAGGTAGTAAATTAGTCGTAAAAGGTCGAAAACGGCCCAAAAGGGCCAAAAATCACGACTTCAAACCGACTCCTACCTATACTTGGCCTATTAGGGCTTGAAAAGGGCTCTTCATTCAACTGGCCTTTTATAGGTCTAGTCAATGGCTGTTTGCGGGCTCATTCGGGTCGTTTAAAGTCGTTTTCAAGCCTTTTCGACGACCTCTATTTGGACGCGTAATAGATTGTAAAAAGACTCGTGATCGTAAATGTTGTACAAGTCGTATTACTTCAGTAAATGTAAAGAACTAAATGAATTTCAACTAACCTAACTTAGTTAAGTTAGATTAGGTAAGGTTCGTTCAACATCTTCAACAATACTATAAATAATTAATCCAGTCAACATGAAAACTAGGATAGAAAAGCTAAGTGCTGAGCATAACATCAAATTGGCACTTTATTAATGCATTATATAAAATAAATATGAATGATAGCTTATAACTGTTGAAACACTTGGGTTGTCGAACGCTGAGCATTCAACTTGTAGTGCTTTACCCTAGTTACCCCTCAAACCTCGATTCTAGTCCTTCTATGTTCAGTAATCTTAATATATCCCAATGTAAATTTATTTAAGAAAAAGTTCCCACTTCTCCTCCGTGTATCATCGATACCTACAGCCGGGAAGTATAAGCGTAAGTCCGCTGCTTCACTCGCCTCAAATCGGAACTCACTATGCGAAGCAGCCTCAACACCCGGCCTTACAAACTCTTACTATCGTATAAAAAATCTGATGTTGGAGCTCTTTGAGGTCGTTGCAAGGCCCACTATAAGTCGTACGGAAGCCTAATAAGGCCGGTATTAGCCTTGATCAAGCAGTAAGGAAGCCCAAAAGGGCCAGTATTAGCCTTGATCAAGCAGTAAGGAAGCCCAAAAGGGCCGGTATTAGCCTTGATCAAGCAGTAAGGAAGCCCAAAGGGGCCGGTATTAGCCTTGATCAAGCAGTAAGGAAGCCCAAAAAGGCCAGGACGAGACTCGTTCTAGCAATGAAAAAGCCAAAAATGGTCGTGAATAGCCTCGTTCAGGTAGTAGAGAAGCCCAAAATGGCCGTTGCATTAGCCGTTTCGATGCCCAGAAATAGCCGTTTGAAGGGGCTTATAATACGAGACATTTGCTCCGAAAAAGGCTAATTTACTGCTTGAAAACGACTAAACTCTTGGCTTATAACTGCCTGAAAACGATCTGTAAAAGGCTCAGAATTTCAATTGGGTAGCTTGTAAGAGGGAAATTGAATGAATCACAAAACAAGTTAATCAAAACATTCTCTTGCTCCGAATAATCGTCATTCTTCTTTGCCCCAATTGTAACATGTGATGTTGAACAGATATTTTCCACGTATAAAACTATATTGGCGGATAATAGACGAGGTTTCATATTTGAGAACATGAAGTAATATTTGATTATAAAAGGCAAGGAATAATTTTCGCTGAAGCAGCTATAAGCTCACAGCCATGGATAGCTTCAAATTAGCAATTAATTATTTCTTCACTGTACTTTGTGGTTACTTTCTGAACTGTTCGGTTAGAGTTTCTTAGGATTCTTATAATTCTAAAAACAGAGATTCTAAAAATTTATTTATTTTCAAAAACGTTTTAACATTTTAACGAAAATTTTTTTTCAATCTAGTTACTTAGTTAATTGTTTCGTGAAATTTTCTTAGGAGTCTTACAATTTTATATAAAACGAATGTAAAAATTTGTTTCAATGTACTAAGATCCTCATATAGTATATAAAGACTATTTCCTCAGCAAAGTAGATATATTTGAAAGCATAAAAGGCATAAATAGATTATTCTATTGAGTATATTAGGCAAAATAGAAAGCATAAAGAGAAAGAATATAAAGCATATTTTAAATAGCATATTGTCACAGCCCTAGCAATTGCGGCTATTGCGAATGTTTTTTACTTAAATTGACGCATACCTTTATTACAGGAATACTTTCACAATTGTTTTATTGTTTTATGAGACAACGCTACAGGACGAAGGCCTCAAAAGTTGATGTGCATGAGCACAATTGCTGCCCGCACTCGTACTTTGAAAATTCTGCCCTCCAATTTTTTATCCTTCAAGGTGAACATTCCGGCTTCTCTCATGGAACAGGTTACCTATCTCATGTTCCTCCCAATCTGCTGTTAGAGATCACTGCCATAGGTCCAATCACTCCAAAATTTCAAAATTTTCCAATACCATATAAAGAAAATAATGAACAGGATCTTCGCATTTTAGAGTCACAGTAAACATTCACTAACATACCTTATCTAAGCAGTGATTGCAGTGCAACCCAATTACTTATTGTTCCTATTTCATAACTCTCGACGTGCTGGTTTGAGTGTGTATGTGATTGTTTCTGTACCTTTGCGTGCGTGTTTGTTGGATGCTCAATCGCTCATGCGTAGTATCAGAAATTTTAGGTTTAGTACGAAATTTTTAAATTTATTTTAAATTTTCTAAAGTTGACATCTTGTTGTATTTTATTCCTAAATTCATTATTCAAGGCATTGCCCTTTCTATTTTGCGATTTCCCCATTTTTTTTCTAGCACCGATGATGGAATACATGAATTCTTAAACGCTTTATGTAAATATGTTTCTAACGACGTCGGTTCTTCTTTTTATCTCGAGAATGAGATCTCCTAGGAATCGTTCACTTCTAATTAATATAAACTTCATGTTGAAAAATAGTTCTCAGTTGACGAGTTGTGTTCTTTGAATAGGCTATTGCCCGTGTGAAAAAAAGAACCTCTGTGTTGTTAGCACCTATCTAATACTTAGAGCAAAGAGCTGCCAACGTAACACTGCTGGCAGTTGTCACTCCTATATTGCTGCACTACTAATGTGCGTAACATCACATCGGGAGTCATCCATCTTATGTAAGCAAACAAATTGCTCTTTTGTTTTGCAATCAGAGCCGTAAAATTATTAGCAAAAACTTTTTCACCTTATATAATGCTTTATTCATCATCAAATCCGTTTGAGCCCCTAGGAACGTATATTGAAAGTTTGTGCATCATTTCAAGGGTTAAAAATTTTTCACCATATACTTCTTAATTGACTTATTTTGACATAACTGCGGGTAAATATACTTCGGTTAATTACTAGAATGAAAAATAAATTGGAGTATAAATAAATTCCAAAGGGATCGAATTATGAGATTATGAAACTTTTCCAGTTCAGAGAATTGAAAACTTTTTCTGGAATTGTATTCCTTGTTCCTTGAAACATCGCTGAAAAATTTCGCACGTAATACAGTGTAAAATTCTTATCAAAAATCAGCGGTCAAGAATTCACCCTCTATTGGGGGAAAACGTATTATTGAAAATGGAAATTCCTTATAGATTTTCAATTCGTAAGTTGACTCGATTTTCATATGATAACGATTAAAATATTGGAATGGCATATTGAATATGTATAAACACGCATGTATATGTATAAAAGTACATTTATGTGCAAAAAACGTTAAAGTATCCCTGCATTTTAAGAAAAACGGCGATCGAAAGAATTGAAAATATGTAAGCAATTTACTCATTTATATACGATGTAAGTATGTGGAGATACCTTTATACTGGATAATTTTCGACAATAGCACTGTGAGATCGATACTGTTCTGATTCTCACAGAAAAAATCTGCTAAGTTCGACTCTGGGGATTAAAGACCTCTCCTGTTGTCGATGACTGCAGAAAATTTCGTATCCGATTGTCATCGATTACCTCACATGACGCAGGTGAAAAACTTGACCAATAGTAAATGTTAAGCACCGGCAGTTCTCTCCAGAAATCGAAGCCTATGTCACAAGTTAAATCTGATTTAGAATATCAAAAATTGCAGATTGCTCGATCCCATGCAGTACTTAGATTTCTCAAAAGTAACAGTGAGCATTTCATCAATGGTTCAGGTAACACGTACCTGGATACCGTGAAGAAGAAGGAAGAATGAGGCTTTCCAATTTGAAGTCGCAAGACTAATTAGCGCAATAAGTGTATTTTTAAATGTATTTATTACAGTATCTTTCAAGATGACGAATACTTACATTTAGTCAAAATTCGCAATTGTTTCAGTTTTTTCGAACATTATTACAGGGAACAGAAAATTTTTTCTACATTTCCTAAATAAATCTAGAAATGTACGTAAAATCCCTTTTATGTGCGGGGAAACTTTTTGCGAAATTTAAGAAATATTTAGGCATTTTTCCAGTTCATCACGCGTTACGAGACGAAGAAAATTGCATATCATGTTCACGAACACACCCGTTCTATAAAATTCTACATTGCGGTTTATTTATAAAAAGCAACTTCTCCATGAACGAACATCATTTTCGGGCTGAAAATACAAAATAAATTTTAGAGCCCCAATAATAAAAAAGTCTGAATCAAATGCAAAAGCAGAATCAGACGATATAAAAAACCCAACACAGATCACATTGCAAGATGACTAGAGTCGAATAATTTGTGCATAGGAATATTGATCGCTAGACGTTTAGTTGATAGAGAGCAACCGTTATGTGTTCACGGCACCAGAGGCAAGGGCAAAATGAACGATTAATTGAGCGGATGTTTCAAACTTCTAAGCTACAGTCCTACTGAATGTTTTTAAAGCAAAAAATCGGGAGTATTTTCATTGAGGGCCAGATTATATTCATGAATACGTAATGCTTCTATTATTTGACAATTTTTTATAATTACATGATATAAAATTTTGGTATTCGAATAAAGATCATCATATGAGGGATTAGAACTACGAACAACACGGAAGTGCTTAGAAATAAACCCTGGTACTTGTGCGCAGTAAATCTTTGTTTCATGATCATCCTAGTCATACCAATGTAACTTTTATTAAGAGACTTGCATTC
Organism: Morinoia aosen; assembly: GCA_030386875.1. Classification (NCBI taxonomy): domain Eukaryota; kingdom Metazoa; phylum Arthropoda; class Malacostraca; order Amphipoda; family Talitridae; genus Morinoia; species Morinoia aosen. The sequence continues at coordinate 30,850,996 of CM059579.1, read as the reverse complement.
TCTTCTGTCAAATTTGAACTGATGAATCACATTGGACTTCTGTAGATCAATGACCTTGGATCTGGAAATATTCTTTACCAAGAGATCACCGATTTTTCGATTTATGTAATATACACATACTTTAACAGCAGTTTCAGGATCTAAAGGTTTTACAAAATTTTTAACTATATTTCTTAGAACTCGTCAGTCAATTTTTTAGTTCTTGTACATTTAATTTTCGTAAAATATATTTACAAGAGGTCCAGGACTATTTACACTGCTCAAAATTCGGTTAAAAAAGTTGTTGAATATCCTGTCAATCAGAGTATTGGGAAAATTGCTGTTCATTCGCAATCTAATAACTCGAAGAATTTCGAAATGAAAACTTGCCCAGTAACTGCACACGTTTTGAGCTCTATTTAATAAAGTGTGAATAACACCTTTCCACATTTGTGGAAAATCTCAATCATAATTAATGGTTTCTCCAGCAAGAGAAGGCTTTACTTACACGGACCTTTGGAAAGCACCTTGCGAAGCTTCAACCAATACATCTAAAAATGTTAACTTTCCTTGTACATCTAACTCATACGTGAAACGTAGCACAAAATTACCCATCATCAAATCCTTCAACGTCTCCAACTGCTCAACGTCTCCAACTGCTCCAACCTATCCGAAAATGTCATCCACGTATCTGCCGTACATTGTCGGCTTGAAAGGCATGGTGTTCAATAACAGGTTTTCCACGAGAGACATGTTAATGTTAGCAAACCTGGGCCCCAAAGGGGAGCCCATAGCAACACCATCTACCTGGTGGAACAAGCTGTCATTAATTTGCCGAAACGGAGCTTCAGAAGTAGAGATTGTGATAAGTTGCTTCAAGATATGGTTAGGAAACAGATTAGGAGGCGAAAGCTATTCACTATTATCTGCACAATCTAAGATGATCTCGATTGTGTCAGAAACCGGTGCATTGGTGAACGATGTTTCCATGTCTAATGATGCTAGTATTCCCCTAGGGGTTTGACTACTTAATAAGGTATCTAATCCATCAGTTGATTGAAGCATGTACAGACCTCAAGTGGATGGTTATAAGGGATTATATTTCTATTCAAGGTCTTAGCAACGGGAACAGTGACGGCAGGAACTTGAGATATAATTGGCCTCAACGGTGGATCATTTTGATTTTTATGAATTTTGGTATTCCCGTATAAATAACAGGGCTGAAAGTGCCATTCGAGTTTTTTCAAATTATGATTATTCGGAACAGCATTAACACTAGATATCAGTTCGTTCAGTTTTTTCTTCACTTTATCCGTTAGATCCCGTTCAAATTGTTTAAACTTACTAATATCAGCGAGTATACCATTTAATTCCTTTCCCAATTGAAAATCAAGGACGTATCGCCGGTGTATTAAGGACGTGAGGGTCGATTATGCACGATTTATAGGCTAGTCGGCCAGCTCTGCTTTAACACTGCCTCTACGCGCCCCAAACCAAGCGCGGTCAAGCTCGGACGTGAAATTCATAGTTGGCCTTGGATGGTTCGAAGGCGCAAAATTTTCAGTTGATTAACGGCCGTAACATTTGAAAGCGGCATGACTCGATCTGTCAGTTAATGACAGCGTGTCATCGTGAGCGTACTGGCGGTTACTGCCTCTGCAAAGGTTGCGTTTGGTGTTTCGACTGTGTTCTTCACAATCATTGCGTTAGGCAAATTGTGACGTAGTATTGCATCAGATGCCCAAAACATTTTTATTAACATTATTTTGATTGTTTACTTGGATGTTGTGGCGATCAACCGTTATGCTCATCCTCAGATTTTTCTCGTCACTTCTCGAGCTCAAGCTGAGTTCAATTTTTTAAACATAGTTATGTGAAGTGTTGTTCGTCCAACTGTTTTGAAACTAGAACAGTGGTATTCATATCAAAGTACTCTGGATAGATTACTGAGCAAGTTTACAGAACAGTTCACATTCACTTGATTCATTTGCAAGTTTTTCACAGAGTGGCTATAAAGACTGTTTTTTTCAAATGTGTATTGATGTCACAATAAGTTACTTATTTTCACCATATTCATAAGTGCAACTGCTGACATTGAACAATAAATTAAACCAATATGCTTTTCACAGTGCTTTGTATCAGTGCCAACAAGAATAGAGGAAAACGCTGGTGATAAACCAAAACTGTGAGTTTATAATGAAAAATAGATTGCTCTAAATATGTATCATGGCCAAAAAATGGCACAACGTTGTGTGACTCTTGCACTTTTGGGACTTAGCACTCCTACAGGGTTCGAGAGATCTGAATTTGGGTCATTTTATATTGTAATTATCGTTTTGCCTTTTCATGATAGACATTTTTTATTCATTTTCTTTCTGTCCATGCTATGTCGTCTTCAACTATTCTCTTGTTCAATTTGTTTTTCAAGATTTGTAATTCTGTGCATTGAGTCCTGCGCAACAGTGCACCCTATCTATCATTTGTGGTTATGGTTTATTGCAAATACTTTTTTGGTAGATGATTGCGCTAGCTAATTGTGCTCTAATATTTTCTCTAAAACCGCATTAGTAACGCAAGGAAATTCTTTTGTGCTATTCTTTGCCTTTGCTTTCCATTTGGTGCTCTAATGAAATATTTTTCAGTCTTTGAACTTGTTATTTGAAATGCTGTTCAGCATCCAGCCAATAAACAAGCACATTCAGTCAACTTTAAGTGCCTACGTATGTGATTTATGGATGATGCATTTCTTTTGCAAAATTTTTTTTGCTGGTTCATTGGTCACCCAGCTGATGCAGGGTATTGAAAATTTACGTTGTAACTCTAATTTCATCCGTTATGTTCTTTAATGATATTCAAAATGTTCCCCTCCCTCAGGGGGATACAACTATTGTATCTATGGGAAGTAGCGCTCCCAGGGGGACAATGTGAGGGCCCGAGCTAAAGGTTAGGTAGGCCTTTTTGTTAAAATAACATAGGTTTTTGCTTTGTTACGGACCATATTTTTTCGGTTCACTGCTGTCCTGTTTTTTCAGCACCTACTACTTTCTTCTTCAACTTTGATCCTGTTTCATGAACTTCTTTCCCATCTTACTGTTTCTATGACCCTTCAGCATAGCTTCCTCATTTTCTTATCTCCATACTAAATGGTGCCTTCCTCCTTCCTCTCTTTGATACGTTCTATTTTCGTAGCGGATGAGGAAGCCTAAACTAACTTATAATCTAATCTAATCTTCAAAATGTTCCCTTAAGGCAAATCATTTCCATAATGAACAAAAATGTGAGAGATCTATCGAGAATACTATGCATATATACTGTACATGAGCGTTGACATGGCTTTCTGTACACTTGAGTTGATATATCTTTATATTAGGAAAAAAAAATAAAATATGATATATTTTATTGGTTTATTTCTTGATGTATAGATTATCAAGAATGAATATATATATATATATATATATATATATATATATATATATATGTATGTATATATTCAGTATATTTTGGTAGTAACCCTTCCTTGATACAGGTTTCAGTAAAAATAATGCCATATTGATTATTAATACTAGTTTTGTTCAATTTTTCTAGTTTTCGGAAGAGTTTACTTTGATCGAACTTTATTGAATTTAAAAGCTCCCCTAACGTTTTGTGATTAAAATTTTGCGACGCGTTTCGTCCTGCGTCCAAGGACATCATCAGGCTAAAAATAGTTTGAGTTGTGCAGCTGATAGAATGGAGATGTGGGCAGAGTGGCTGCGGTTGCCCGAATGTAGAAATGTGCATTTGATGCAAGTTAGAAGGTGTACAGTTGGTCTGCGAAGTCAGGAGGGCTAGGCGACCTAGGTTCCGTAGTGGAAGGTACATTCTCCGTTCTCAATTTTATTAGCTGCACAACTCAAACTATTTTTAGCCTGATGATGTCCGTGGACACAGGACGAAACGCGTCGCAAAATTTTAATCACAAAACATTAGGGGAGCTTTTAAATTCAATAAATTCCGATCAAAGTAAACTCTTCCGAAAACTAGAAAAATTGAACAAAACCATTATTAATAATCAATGTGGCATTATTTTTAATGAAACATATATATATATATAGGGTGTTATGTAATTCGATGCACAGATTTTAAATGAATGCAGAGAAACGCAAAATAAAACGATTTTCATGAGTGACAAAACCTCGAAACTGCTATGTTTTCGAGAAATGACCTGAAATAATTTCAGATTCCCGTAAGAATGGGCTTGACATGCAGCCAACAAGTAAAAACGAAACTTCTTTGGCACGCGCTTCAGGCTATTCTTACAGGAATCTATAATTATTTCAGGTCATCATTTCTCGAAAACAAAGAAGTTGTGAGGTTTTGTCACTCCTGAAAATCGTTTTATTTTGCGTTTTTCTGCCTATGGTTAAAATCCGCATCGCATCACCCAACACCCTGTAAATACCGGGTGTCCCACAAAAATGTCCCCGACTTTTTAATTGATTGTATATCCGCTTTAAGGGGGTCGTCCGGAAACAAAATTTTTTTGCTCCGATTGGTCTGAAACTTGGTGAGTATATGTAGTATTGCAAGACAAACATATGTGAACTCGAAATTTTTCCATTTAGGCCTTAGTTTTTTCGAAAAATTTGAAAAAATAGGTTTTTTGGGTCATTTTTATACATATTTCAAAAGAATAGAAGTCATTGAGTTTTTATGCTAGAACAAATTCAAAGACAGTTTTGGAATCCTTGAAACATTTCTAACAAAGATATATTCGGGGATTTTGCATTTTTTTTTTTTTTTTTTATATGCAAAAATTTACCAATATACCAAAAAAAACCTACATTTTTGGATTTGAACTATTATAAAAAAAAATGAAATGTAAAAATGGAAAAAGTGGGAATATAACTTTGTTAGAAATGTTTCAAGGATTCCAAAACTGTCTTTGTTTTCTTCCTAGCATAAAAACTCAATGACTTCTATTCTTTTGAATTTTGAGTAGAAGTAACTTTACAGTATAAGCCAGAAACTAAATATTTTGTTTTAGTGTGATATACTGGAAAATTTATGTAATTGAATGCTGTTTTCATTTTTATTTCGATAATCTCCATGCATAACATGATATTCACACTGTGATTTAAAAAAAAAAAAATTTTAAATTTTTAAATTTATTTTTTATTTTTTAAAAGTTGCGAAATTTTTTTGTTTTCAGTCTGATTCTTATGAAATTTTACTAGTATATGTAACTTTTTAAAAGAAACACAATTTCTTCAATACATTTTTTTGATTCAGGCCTTAGTTGTTGAAAAAATTTGACATTTTGGTTTTTTAGTCAACTGGTATTGATTTTTCAAAAAAATAGAACTCATTGAGTTTTTGTGCTAGAACAAAAACAAAGACAGTTTTAGAATCCTTGGAACATATCTAACAAAAGTATGTTCGCAAATTTTCCATTTCTTGTTTTGTTCTCTTTTTATATGGGGTTGAAATGGGCTCAAAAATTTACTATTTTGGTGTTTTTTCACTGTTGTTGATATTTCAGGATGTAGCTCCTCATTCAGTTTTTATGCTGGAACAAAAACAAAGACAGTTTTAGAATCCTTGGAACATTCCTAACAAACTCAAATGGGCTTTTTTTTTACATTTCCCATTTGTTCTCTTTTTATATGGGGTTGAAATGGGGTAGATGATGTAAATTTTCGTCCCCTGGTGGGTCCCTCCCCCCCCCCCCCTGGGGGGGGATCAATTGTCCGTAGCGCCATAAAATTTTAGGACCGAATAGTCCATGACCTAAGGGTTCTTTTCCAACAATAACATGAATATTACCCCATCGGAGGGAAAAGGGGCCCCGGAGGACCCCCTTAAATTAACATATTTGAAAGGCCTTTTTTCACAATGCAATGAATTTTGTTCCATTTTCGGATAATTTAAGTTTTTGAAAATCGTTTACTAACCACTTTACAGTGATCGATTTGCTGAAACCGGTAGAACAACTAATTGCTCATAGGAAAAGTTCTCAAAACAACACTGGTGTTCTTCATTTCTCAATACATACTTACTTCCTTATTTCATCATTTGAAGACACCTAAAATGCAGCTCACTCACGATCAAAGAATTTTCCTCGTATGAGAATATGAAGCAACGGTAAACTGTGAACAAGTAAGAGATGCATTTAATTTTCTTTCTAATTTTCTAACTGTACGATACACAGTTTTCTTATCGGACGTGTATCTTTCCGGAAATTTTTCATTAATTGCTCTTCGAACTTTTTCACAGTTTTTCGTTGCCTCATATTCCAATACGATGAAAATTATTTGTTCGTTAGTGAACTGCATTTTAGGTGTCTTCAAATAATGAAATAAGGGAGTAAAAAACTTCTCAGAGCGTTTAAATACTTGGTGGTATGTAGGATACATCATTGTGAAATTATAATAAACAGTAAGTATTTAGAAATGAAGAACACCAGTGTTGTTGTTTTTAAAACATTTCCTTAGAACAATTATATTTTCTACCTCTTTCAGTAAATCGAACACTGTAAAGTGGTTATTAAACGATTTTCAAAAAATTAGACTATTCGAAACGGAAACAAAATTTAATTCATTGTGAAAAAATACATCTTATATATATTAATTTAAAGCGGAGATATAATCATTTAAAAACTCCGAGACATTTTTGTGGGACACGCAATATAATGTAGACACTCCTCAGAGGGATACAACTATTGAATCTATGGGAGCTAGCGCTCCCAGGGAGGAAAATGTAAAGGCCCGAGCATGAGTTAGGTAGGCCTTCTTTTTGCTGAAATAAAATTTTTTGTTATGTTAAAAGACCACATATTTTCGGTTCACTGCTGTCCTGATTTTTAGCACCTACTACTTTCTTCTTCAACTTTGATCTGGTTTCATGAACTTTTTTCTCAACTTACTGTTTTTATACCCTTTCTGCACAGATTCCGCGTTCCCTTAAAACGTTGACTACGTTTGTGCGATTGCTACGGTTGGTTCGGTTAAGTTGTGAGTAGCAGAATTTGGAAACTCACTGTACTGCTCAAGTCCATTCTTGTCCTTTATAAAAGGTGTGAGAAATAAAAGTGTACTATAATTTTTACCAGCTAGGTTCAAATCAATTCTAAAAAAGGTAGTGAAATTATGGAAATTCTATTCATTTATGCCGGTATTTAATGTACCTAATGGTACACATATGATATGTCCCAAAATGTAGTGCACGTGTTGATATTTGTTGGTTACATGCAGCATTTTAAATGGATTGTGATTTCATTTTCAATTCCTATATTATTTTGGTGTTTCATTGGTGAGAAGGCTGTGATTAATGGAAGTAAGATATTCATGTCAATTTTAATGTAGAGAATGTTTCATTTTTGTAATAAAAGTTCAAGAAAGAGCGGGATTCTATGTGCTTTCTAATGTATTGTCTTATGTACCTGAGATACCAGTTGCACGTGCCTCGATCTCATTGGATGTACAATATTGTTCTGAGCTAGCTTAATGAGTCAATACATTCACAATGCATTAAGTGTGAATGTATTGTAAGATCCAAAGCTTCCAGTGCAATATTGTACACCCCGTGAGGCGAGGCACGTGCAACCGGGAGCGATTTTTTAACCTATAATCCACGGACGGCCAGCCGCGATTCGAATCTGGTCCTGAGGCGGTAAACGGCCGTTAGGTAGGGCGGAACAACGGCGATTCGTGTGCAGTTTTGTGTCCGAAAAAGTGGGCATTTGACCCTTAAACCGCGCGTGATGCAACTAAAAAACGCTTAGGAACCGGCGCGTTCCCACCGGCGAAACGTCCTTGATTTTCAATTGGGTTTTATAGTCATCATGCTTGAACAGTACGTACTTATTGCATTTATCTGCTGTTCGTAGGACTATCTCTTTGTTGGAAAGTAAGTGATGGATGGCCTGGAGTTGAAGCTGAGTTATTACCTTAATTGTATGAGCGCTTCTATTACGTACACTTTCAGCTATGAATGCAGCCCCTAAATCAGGTTCAACAGAAAAAAGTCCTTCTCGATTTAGATTTAGAATGTTTTGATGTACCAATTCTAACTGAGGCTGCTTTATAACAGGATCAAATCTACTTACAGTGCGGTAGTTAAACCCCAGATTCAACACTTCAATCTCATGGTTATCAAGCACAACATCCACCTAAATTCAAAAACTTATTTTATCATTTCGGCAAAAGTAAATTTCCGTGGTAAAGCCGACTATGCTTACATGAAACTGAGGTCAGGCAACTTTCTTGCTTTCGAGATCTTGAAAAGCTGAGAACTTCTTTCAATCCTTTCAAAAACTTCTTCTCGTGCTGATGTGAACAATTTTGGTTCGCTTGATTAAGTGCTACTTTTAATTCATTCTTCGCAATAATCTTCTGCTGCAGTTTGAGTGTCTTTCTTCTCCGTCATACAGGCGAACATCAGTGCAGGCAGTAAGAAAACCTCCTCGCAAGCACACTTCATTAAATTGAACGACTGGCGCGCACTTATATGGCTTTTCCAGTTTTTTAACCTAACGGAAATTTTTCAGTGAATCATTGCTTTAAAAAGACGAGGAAAATTGCTTATAGTATTTACTAAGTCGCTCGCTCTATAAAATTCCATATCACAGTATATTTATAAAAAACGTTTCGATATACGAACATCATCTTCAGGCTGAAATATACAGAGTAAATTTTGCAGTCACGATAATAAAAAACATAAATAATCATCTAATTTCTTTTTATAGTGATCATGCTTGAACAGTTCGTTCTTGTTGCATTTATCTGTTTTTCGTATGACTATCCCTTTGTTAGAACGCAACTTACGGATGGCCTGGCGTTGAAGTTGAGTTATAGACCGGCCCTCAATAAAAATACTACCGATTTTTTGCATTAAAACTATTCAGTAGGACTGTTGCTTAAAATTTTTAAATATTCGCTAGATCGTTCATTTCGTCGTTGCTTTTGGTGCCGTAAAGATGTAACCGTTGTTCAATGTCAACTAGTCGTCTAGCGATCAATATTCCTATTGCACAAATTTTTCGTCTCCAGTCATCTTGCTAGTCATCTTGCAATGTGATCTGTGGTAATTTTTTATATCGTCTGATTCTAATGCTGCATTTGATTTACATGTTTTTATCATTGGGACTGTGAAATTTACTCTATTTTTCAGCCTGAAATGATGTTCGTACATCGAAACGCTGCTTATATGATAGACCGTGATATCGAATTTTATATTTTACAGAGCGAGTGTATCAGTAAATATGATGTGCAATTTTCATCGTCTATCAATGCGTAATAAACTGGAAAAATTCAGTAAGGGTGAAAAATTTGGAAAATAAAAAAGTATTTAGACATTTTAATTGCTTTGTGTGAAGTGCAGTTATTCACTATCGGCGGCAAAATCAGGTAAAAATAAGAAGCCATGGCTTAGCAAGATTGAACTGGTTTGATGATCATAGTATTGTAGAAGACGCCACTTGTCTTCGTAGAAGTCACAGGTGTTTCAAAAACAATGTGCTTTCTCTTTCAAAATAAGTCCAGAGCTTCTTTTCGACAAAACACCCTCCCTTGCTTAATAAATTCGAAAAAGTATTTTGGCAATGTGAGAGTTTTGACGCTCTACAGGTGTGTTGGACTCTTGCAGGTATGACTGAGTAGCAGATTTCTCTTGCCTTGAATCATTTGACAACGACGCTTTGCTCATTCTTGAAATGAGTTTCTGTTGAAAAGAGTAGTGGCTTAAATGCAGGGAGATTCAAGTCTATTTCACAACTGCGTTTGCGAAACTTATAATAATGGGTGATCCAAAACAGTGATTGGGCACGAGCTTTTAGCCAATTTTAATGCCAAGCTTCCAAGCTGCAGCTTGAGTTCCTTCGTAATTTTGTTTGATAGATGAATTCCACAGCTTTTGGAGAACATCTGCGAAGTAAAACGATATATGAGTTATACATTGTTAATTAAAATAAACGTGTATTAAATGAAATTACTAGTTCACGAGTTGATATGTCACCTTTTTGGTCAATCCGTGCGTACGAATGACCAAGAAACAGCATCACTAAATAAATTTTCCAATTTAATGAATTCGTTTTTGTAATTTTTTTTGTACTTACAGTGCTCACCGATAAGACGCTTTCGCCTTCTTTACTTCTCGCGAAGAGGCTTTTTGATATCTTCCAACTGACTGGATAGAAAGCAGGCTGGGACAGAACTACCCAGTCACAGAGGAAGACGAGATTACTCTCCGCATGCCCGGCTTTCTGCTCAGAGCTGGCCATCTTTGCATGTTTATTCGCGTGGCGCAGTTGGATGCCTCGTTTTTCGTCAGGTTCCATTTCGCAGTCTGGGTTAAGAAATGAGAATTGATGCAAATCAAGCAGCTGCAGTGGTGAGCCTCGAGTTGCCCAGAAACGTTACATTTTCTTTCGTTGTTGAGTTAAATTCTGCACAATTCATATTCCATGGTATCTTAATACACAAGGAAGAAACAATTAAAATTCAGCATAAATGCATTTTCAGTCAAATTTGCGATAAGGTAATGAGCAGAAATTTAGTTTGCTTATTTAGTAAAAAACACAGTAATTCACGCATTCTGTTGGCATTTGGCTACCTCAAATCATGTAAATATTCATACACTTTACACAAACCTGAAAGTATAATACTATTTTACTACACATATAATTCTAATACTTAACTCAAGTCAAAAATATTGTTAAATCTTACTTATTACAAAATAGTAAGGAATACTGCTTTTATTTACTGAATTTGGCGAAAGAACATACATTGTAACGAAGCCGAATCAAAATGTATCTCGACTGGGAGAGGATCTATGGCGCATCCACTGTCCGTAGCAACTTTGGTGACAGCAAATGGCCCGTTGGCGCCCCAAACGTAGCCCTGAAAGCATAAGTGGCTAAGCTTCCTTTAAACCAATGGATCTTCAAACTAGTGTCATCAGAATAGAGTTGTACAGAAAACAAGTAATTCCTCATAATAGCAAGCTATATACACATCTTTCAAAAGTGTGCAGGTATTTTCAGATGAGTATTCACCTCTGTTGAGGTGAAGCTCAACGGTTTGAATGAGGAACAACTCAAAAATTTTCATGCAGACTTTTCAGGCTCTCAAACAACGATGTTCAGGCGTTAAAAACTCATTCGAAACTTGGAAACCTGCTCCTATACTTGTTCAAAAAACAGAGGAGAGCTCACATTTGCTCAGAACAGAAATAATAAGTCCAGCGTTAGTTGGAACTGAAACCAGCGTGTTGATCACAAATTTTAACTTTGAATAAAGAATAGGGTAAAAGCTTATATGATTTTGTCTTTCCCTTATTCAACAAATATTCAAAAGGTATAAATTGACCACAGGACATGGAAAATATAGATAACACTGATAAAAAGTGCACATATAACCGACAGACACAACATTTAACACATTGACTTTTGCAGGCACTTCTTGAGAGATTTACTGCCACATGGCTATTTCAATTCAATCCAATTCCTTCGACATCAAAAAGCAGCACGTAATGTTGATGAATTAATTGAAGCAGTGACAGGTAACTTTGAGAAATTAAAAAAGTCAACATTGAACAACATGCAGCTGGCAATGGAACAGATTATTTTGGCTGACAGTGGCAACAATTACAGGCTCCAACTTCAACAGCTATCGAAAGTAAAAGCAGAAAGAAAAGAAATTCCTCCAAAGTCAATTCAGATTTAAAAAAAAAATAATAAATGAACAGTTATTGTGTAAATATAGTGGTGAGTATGTAGCTTCTGTTAATACATTCTCAATTTCATGCATTTAATAACTATGGAGAATTTGTTATTTGTTATTTATCTTATAAAGAATATTATTCATTTACAATTATACCTAATCAATTTCATGTACTGAATTATAGAAAAAAGTTTATTCTTTCGTTACAACCAATAGTTCTGCAAGCATCCTTTCTTTAGAGGCTTAAGGTCCGTTTACACTGGTCTACATTTTGCTGCAGGCTCACGTGTAGACGCCTCGTGTGGAGCTTCACAAGAGCCATGCGCGTTTAGACTAGACACCATTGGAGCGAGCCATGGAGCGCGCGCTGCTCAACAGGGCTGCCACTCTAGATATTATATAGCTAGATCTAGATGTTTTTGCTGAAGCCTAGATGTAAAATTTCGAACCTAGATATAAGCTATAAAACCTATATAGTTTTTTCAGCATGCTAGAAATTTTCTAGCTAGAATTACAATTAAGCTATGTATATGGTAGATTACTGTAAATTCAAATTAAGAATTCACCATAATGGTTGGCTACTACTTCATTCTTATTATATTTGTTGATTTACTTAAGCAAATTGTCTGAATAGTGAAGCAACCACATTCTGATCATGTTATGTTCAGATTATGAACGACACCAAGACGGCTATTTCACGGTTCATAAGCTAAAGCACACTATCTCCAATTGCAAAACTAGCGATGATATCAAAAAATCATGGAATAAAATGCACATACATTATCAAGAATGTATTGTGGGCTCATTTCGACGAAAGACTGACCAATTATATTGGTAACGATGAGTTCAGTTTATTGTTCGATGAAAGCAATGATATTTCTATCATGAAACTACTTGGTGTATCAGTTATATTCTAAAGTAATGCATCTAATGAAGTAGAATCAACTTACTTAGCAATTGCAAAATTATTAAAAGTGATGAAGATAGCGGTGTGAAAGCCTTAAAACAATTGTTGATAAGTAGGAATCTGAGCATTGATAATTTGCAATGCTATAGAGACTGACCTTTCTACTCGCAACACGTGTGGAATTGAAGAATATTTGGATACCAAGCTTTATTAGGGTAAATATCAGGATACTAGATAATTCATGTAAAGATAAATTGCCTAATATAAAGCAATTTATGATATAAATATCATTATATGCTATTGTTCAACTAATTTACTATAGTAGATAATTAATTTATTTCTAGATATATTTTTGGATGTTTTATTTTTAAATCTAGATGTTTCTCGACATTTTTTGAGGTCACACTAGATTTTTTTGGTCAAACAAAAGTGGCAGCCATGCAGCACAAAACCAGTCAGTGTGGCCTGCTGCTATGAAATATGGATTGCTGCATCGTAAAGCTGCGTAATCTCTTTTTTATTTGCACCAGTGAAATGTTACTATATTCGTTCATTTTCATTAAAATAAAATGGAAAGCAGCCTCCTTATGCTCGCAGCTTTTAGTCTGCCAAAGGCATTGATGGGCTTAGTACATTTCAATTAAAAGCAGTGTAGTTTCTCGTGGCAGTGATGAGTCAGTCATAACGGGCGAGCAAGAGGCGCTACCTCACTTGATGACTACCAACTGCACACTGACCGGTCTAGAGCTGCGCCTCTCACACATGCGGCGCTGCACGGATTCGAGCAAAGCGAATCGGGAATTTCGAACACACACACACAAATATGAACCTCTGTGGTGAGCCTCGTCTACACGAGTCGCGCCTCAAGGCCGAAATGTCCCCTAGTGTAAACACCCCTTTACAATGGTTTTAGAGCAAATACTTCCGACCAACTTCAACATTGATGTCGACCAACTATTTCCGACTGGGGAGAGTATTAATAATGAAAATTTCTGTGTATCGCTAATGTTATACCTTGAGTGTTGTTCGATTCTTTGAGAGTAATATTGTCTTTCACTGTTATTATTACTCGTATGTTTTATATTTATTGTCTGATCACTCCCCAGTTTTAAAGTAAACATATGGTAACCTGGAGATTTTTATAACTATATTTTAAAATTTTACAACTAAAATAGCATCTGCATTTTAACATTATATAATTATATACTTCTTCATAAGGGAAATTTAAAAACGGGTTAGGATAATCAGTATTGATATTGGGATATATGAAGAACTTGAAACAAAGTTTAAACGAGTTGCGGTGAAATTAATAACAACACTAGCAAAAATCTCACTTAGTCAAACACATGTTGTAACCGAGAGCAAGGCTGCCTCAGCTGCAATGGTTGTTGCATTTAAAGCGATGGTACAAAAGTTCTTGCTCAAAATGTTCCAAATTGCACCAAAAATATAATACATTGAAAATTGACGTTTATTCATTTGAGAAAGTATAAAATTCGTAGAAAACAGTTAGAAGCAAAAATAAAATTGTATCATATTACATACAAGAAAGCAAGAAGTAGCGTTTATTCGTAAACAAAGCGTGCTAGAAACGTCAAGCCCGTTAAACGAAAGCAGAACAACTTTTGCCTATACTAGCTGTAATATACCTGTTGAGCAATGATTTGGCACCTGTACTGCATTGCTACTCAGCGTGGTGTAGATCACGGTATACACAAGACAGGTAAGTCCACTTCAAAGGAAACAGCAGCTCGCAACCGTTAGGCTAGCCAGCCAATAGGAGACGTTTGAGCTGATGACGTTACCACACCCATACCACGTGACCCACACCAAACTCGCAGCAGCGATGCACTGGCTGCCGTGCGTATGATTGCACCATGGCTGGAACTGCCGGGTTTCCGCATATACGTATTGAAAATGTTTAAAATCGTCTGGAAACTTTAATACTGAAAAACGATGCAAATCTCGTATGCAATGCTTAATTAATAGCCACGTAATAATTAAAATTTGTTTGCATACTGTGCAAAATCTTCATATTTATCAATACAAAGCCCCCTTTCCAACTAGCATCCTCATTGTAATTCACAAATTCAAATGTTTCGTATCGAGTGATTCAAAGAATAACTCAAATGAAAGTCCACATAATTTTACTATATATTTCAGAAAGAAACATTAGGTTCATCGTTTGTCAACATAAATTTGTCCTGTATATACCACAGGATGAAATTACGTTTGCAAACGATGCTTTTCGCCTTTAAAAACTCTTCAATTCTAATAGAGAACTTGTTAAACGACATATCATAGGTAGCAGGACTAGTTATTTTACAATATCCACCCTCTGTTAAGCACATTAATTTTAGCCTCTCTCTAGCTGCCGAGACAAATGGCATTTTACACTGACAAAAGGTCACACTCAGAACCGAAAAAAGGTATATGGTATAAGGTATGAAAGGTATATGCACGAATATGCATTTGTGCGATGTCATCAGAACGAAATAATTAGTGTTACCTCAATATTTTATGTATTATTTCCATGTTACAAGCACTCGTATATCTTTAGAGCAGACTTCAGCTACGCACGACTGCCTCAGGAATAAAGAAGTCCAATATAAATTAAAAACAATGTTACTTGAATTGCGAACTATGAAAATTTAGGTTTGCCCTGCCTTACTTTTTCAAGCGAGAATTAATCTAATAACTTAGAATATAAAATTTCCTTTTTACCATATCTTATTTTTTGCAAAATTTTAGCAATCTAATGCGATACCTTGGTTGGGAAATTTCGTTTCCATTAGATTTCGTTACCCTCTACAGCGGGTAACGTCAGGAAAATTGCTCTTAGAAACTATCATAATAAAATGCGTTTTCGCTTGGCACTGTTTGAAGTCTATGTTCTTCTTGAAATAATTAGCATTGTCAATATCACGCTATCTTCATCATAAAAAAAGAACGATGAAGAATAAAATTTAGGAATACGATTAACCTTTGGTACAATTCGAATCACTATGATTCACGATTTATCAATTTCATTTTAGGTTAATTTTCATTTTTTAAATTTCCGAATGGTAATTAAACTCATTAGACTGTATTTAGAACTAAAAAGTGATTAAACTGATCTTACTCTTGAATCTCATTTCTGAATTTGAAAACTTCCGTTGCCCTCTCAGTAAGGAGCACTTCTCTTCTGAGAGAGATAGATTACTGGGACTGTCGCCACATGTTTGACTCGTCCGGTGTTGAAGAATGAAATAAAAACATACCCATAAGAAAGGTATGGTGAAAATACATAAATGAACACAAGTAAACGCACCAATGTATTTATTGTACCATACAGTGAAGTCTTTAATTTTATTGTAGTGAATATTTTTGGAAAAGCATGAAAATTGAAATAAATATGCGAAATATAGTTTCAAGCTTGATGCTTTGTACGCAACAATATCAAAACACACGTTTCATTGCTTACTTCCGTTCATTATACGTCGATAATTCAATGATATTTGTATGACTGTAAGCATCGGATGGCCGTCCTCAAATAATACGGCAATTAACCAACTGAAAATTTTGCGCCCTCAAATCATAACTGGCCGGCAAAGAGTATCACGTCCGAGCTCGACCGTGCGTAGTTAAGAGAGTTATAAGGCCGAACCGGCCGACTCGCGTTTAATTCATACTTGATTGACTGCCTAGTCCTTCATTCACCGGCGACACGTCCTTGATTTTCAATTGGACACTTGTTACCTTAAGAGTACCTCTATCATTGAAAAATATCCTTTGGGGGAGGCCCTTTCAAAGTTCCAATACGAGAACAAATAATTAATGCAGTAGCGAAATTCTCGAAAGACTCGAAAGCCTTAAATGTCATTTGATAATTTCATACCTAAGATTATTGCCTTTGCAACTGGAAGTTTCATTTCTACACTGTTTCACGACTATTATTATTATCTTTTTATCTCGGTGCCACGTTTCCTCGTTTCATGAACATGACATCATCATCTTTCTCACCTTTCACGGCTTATTCACTCTGAGCAAGTAAACTATGTGACTACCACTCATGGGCACTAACTTTAAATATCAAGCTCGCAATTAAGTTTTTGAGCTCATTGATAAGAAAGGAAGCTCTCTACGCAATGTTATTTCTGTTAATTGAAAGTTGCTTTGTATTTTTAGGGCACTGTTGGTGCTGCATTCTTTAAAGAACATTTCCACTTTCTATCCCCATCATTGAGAGCTATAAGTTAATTCCATTTTTTTTCTCCCTCAGAGTCCTGTCTATAGGAGTTTCCTTTGTTTTCCAGTATCAGTTGTATTACCAAATTGGTACCAAGAAGCTTCAGACTGCAATGTCTCAATCAGGACTTTCAATTAAGGGGTAAACCCAGCGATTTTTAAATTTTGATCCGATTCCTTTGAAATTTGGCCAGTAGATGTATTTGTTGAAAAACATATTTAACTCATGTAACTTTTTCGATTTAGGCCTTATTTTTTGAAAATACGAAATATTAGTTTTTTGATACATTTCTATGGGTATTTCAAAAGAATATAAGTCATTGGGTTTTTATGATAGAAAAAAACCAAAGACGCTTTTAGAATCCTTGAAACATTGCTAACAAATATATGGTAGCAAATTTTCCATTTTAAACTCTTCGTTTTTTATTTGCGATGTTTGACACTAATTAGCATATACACTATTTTTGGGTTTTGGGCTTGATGAAAAAATTATTTGTACAATTGGGTAGAAAGGTACCATACTATTGTTAGAAATGTTCCAAGGATTCTAAAACAGTCTTTGTTTTTTTCCTAGCATAAAAACTCAGTGACTTCTATTCTTTTGAATGTTGAAAATAAGGGTTGTTAGTAACAAGTCATAAATACATTTTTATCTGATCTGAAATATAATTGACAATTTATGTAACTGAATGCTGTTTTCATTTTTATTTCGATAATCTCCATGCATAACTTCATATTCACACTGTGAATTGTAATTTACAAAAAAAAAGTTTATTTTTTATAAAAATTATGAACTTTTATATATGTAGTCTGATTCTTATGAAATTTCACTGTTATATATAATTTTATAACAGAAACACAATTTTTTCCATTCATTTTTTCGATTCAGGCCTTATTTTTTTTTTAAATTGGACAAATTGTTTTTTTAAAATTGTTTTTTAGTTAGTTAAATAGTTTTTTTTTAAATTGGACAAATTGACTTTTTAGTTTGTAAGGCCATGATTTTGTTGCTGCTTCGACCATTGAGTTCCGTTTTTCTTGCTCACTCTGGGGTCACCAGTGTATGGCCTGTTGTTGCTGCTTCTGGGGTCACCCCTTGCAAGGTGGCGAATCGTCTGGGGTCACCACTTGAAAGGCCTGGTATTTTTACTCTTTATTGAAGTAATTTACAATAACACATATTACGATTACTGAACATAAATGACTAGAATCGAGGTTTGAGGGGTAACTAGAGTAGAGCACTTCAAGTTCTTTCATATTGTTATTTAAAAAGAATAGAATCCATTGAGTTTTTATGCTAGAACAAAAACAAAAACAGTTTTAGAATCCTTGAAGCATTGTAAACAAAGTTACCCTTTCAAATATTTCATTTTCCGTTGTGTTTTCTTTTCATACGGGGTCAAAAATTCAGGATTTTTGGTCCCCTTACACTCCCCTGGGGGGGAAACTAGTGTCCGTGGCGCCATAAAGTTTTAGGACCGAATAGTCCACCACCTAAGGGTCCTTTTCCAACAACAACGAAAAAATGGCTCATCGGACCGCCAGGGGCCTGGGTTGACCTCATTTGAGCCCGGAATACTCAAGTGAGCCACAAGTTGAGGCATGCTCTAGTTTCTAACATAAACTTAAGACTGTGCCTTATTATCCATCGTGGTGAAAGTTCATATCAAATGAAGTGGTGAGAAAATAATTAAATATTTTAAAGGCTAATGAGTGTTTGTAATGTGTAAATAGTGATTAAACCAAAACCAGCTCTGACGAGAGAAACATACGCTTGGCTGTGGAGCTGCATGGAGACCTTTTCGAAGCCCTAATAAATTTCAAATAAAAAATAATTGTACTTCTGTAGGCGCCAGCATTCGATGTCTGCCTGCCTACCGCTGCAGAACAGCATCTTCAATCCTCTCACTCAGCAGCCAGGGCGGGGCAGCAACGGAAGAAGAATCTTGAAACTTCATCTGCTCCGTACTACCTACTGTTTGACAATGGCGAATGTACGCCGAAACGCGTCACAACAATCAGTTTTAAATTTGACCGCCTGTAACCGTTTTAAACTTTTAGATCCGGAAACAATTTGTCATTTTAGATAGATTGAACAATGTAATAAAAACTTGTGACAGCAACTTTTTAACCTAACATGTATAATTGTATATGTATATTCAGGATGCGAAAAGTATCTGAGGACACTTTTTTTGTATTATAATTAATGTATTATTTAGGACACTTTTTTGTATTTAAATTATTTAACCCGATAATAATTAATGTTTTTTATTCCGGATTCCATGAAAGATACTACTAAAACTAATGAAATTTAAATACACGCTGAAATAGTGTCTATAATAGCGAAAAACAGCAATTGAAAAATTGTAAGTTTTCTAAAAGTTGCCAGGTCTTTCGTTTACAAAGTTTAAAAAAGAGCTGAATGAAAACATTGGAATTGAATTGGCAACGAGCAAGAGAAAACAGTATTGCTAGCGCCCTGATTCACTAGAACAGTGGTCCCCAAATTAGGATCCCCGGACCCTTGGGGGTCCCTGAGAAGATCCTAGGGAGTCCGCGATTCAATGGAAAAAATTAACTGCAGAAAAAATGTATATAAAATATAAAGCACTGATTCTCTATCATTATAGTAGGTGATATCGATATTTTGGTGTGTAAGCAACTAGCACTTCTCTATTACATTTTTATACGTTATATTATTTCATTTAGTTTTGTTGGCTCACTCTTCTTACCGGCTCAATTGGAGCACTGTGTTCACTTCTGTGGTGTGTCTGTTATGTTTTCCAGAATGTGTGTGGTGGTTTTCTGGTAAGTGTGAAAATGTTCAATAAAGCCTATGATTTAGTAGGCTTTTCTGTTCTTATTTTCAAATCAATATCATTAGCATTATTTGAATTTATTACGAAGTAGCAACTTCGATCTTTCGCCACTCCAACTGTCACTATCGTGAGTCTTGTGACTGGCAGTCTTGTCCCAAGTTCAATAGGCTTTGGTTGTCTGATCGGTCTGGCTGCTGCACATTCGCATTATAGGCAAATGTCCTTTGCAATATGTTGCTATAATATAAAAATGACAGAAAATCGGTAGTGAATTATTGAAAATTATCATAACTGTAATTGAAAAATTTGCCAAAATATCTCGTAACTTTTAATAACTTTTCTTCCATAAAAGTAACGGCCCCAAATGTCGTCAGTCACACACTGCATGCTCCACCGCGAGGCCCTTGTTGCAAAACGCATTGATGATAAACTATATCAGGCTCTGCAGATTGTTGAGAAACAGTGAATTATGTAAAACCACATCCTATGAAAAATAAACTTTTTGAAGCCCTTTGTCACGAAATGGATGCTGATTTTCATGGCTTGCTGCTCCACTCTGAAATAAGATGGTTATCGCGTGGGGCAGTTTTGAATCGTGTTTCACTCTACGGAAAGGGTTAGCATTTGGAGTTAAGTCATGGATACTAAAGCTAGCATATCTATCAGAGATATTCCAACATCGAAATGTACTAAACAAGGGCATGCAAGGTCTTGAATATGTATTTTGAATGTGCAGGACAAAGTACGAACATTCATGCAAAAGCTTTTATTGTGTGAAAGCAAATGATGGGAAGGAGTCAGTAAAAAGTTCCCATTTTATCACCAAGAATGTATGACATCAAGTGAAGACATCACCGCCATCATTGTGTCTCGTCTATCTCATCTGCAAGGGTACATACTTTAGGGAGTATTAACCTGAACTGGAAAATTCCCACCTTAACTGGATTAGAAGCCCTTTTGCAGCCGGGGTAGGTGCACATCTCGATATGAAGTCGCAAGATGAACTCATTGAACTACCAAATGATGGGGGTATGAAAATAAAACTCTGCCCTTCCGTTGACTGAGTTTCAGATCCACTCAAGAACTGAATATCATGCTCTGGCTGAGAAGACTATGAAATACATTTTGCCATTCGCCATAACCCACTTATGTGAAAAAGGATTTTCCATATTGACAATACTGAAGATCAAGCAGAGAGCACGCATACAGGTGGACAAAGATATGGCACTAACATCAAGCTCCGGATTGATCATTTGTGTTGGAGCCATCAAGCCCGTCCATTCCACTTAACAAAAAATGTTTGATAGCTTTTGTGTTTAATTCAGCACTTTTTTAAAAAGGTGTTTCGTTTTTGGTTTTCTGTGGTGACAGTACATACTGTTATGAGTGTAATCATCTATCTATTTTGGCTGTTTCTAGCAATTTTACTTTGAATGGAATTTAAAACAATAAACAATTCTGAAAATTTTTGAAGTGCTTATTTCTGTACTTTCTTTGTGTAGGAATATGCAAATAGTAAATTTACTGCATTATAATTATTTAATGTGTATCTTAGTATGGGAATAATAACTTTTGATTGGCTGGGGGGTCCTCGGATGGGACTTGAATAACTGGGAGGTCCTTGGTATAGTAAAGTTTGAGAACCTCTGCACTAGAACACCTGAGTTAGTCAGATGAGTGCGTGGTTTTCGGTTTTGTTAGCAGTGACGTCCAAATCACGCCTCCTCATTTTTTCCATAAGGTCAATGTAGATGGCTATGTCGAAACTCTTCAAATCATTGTTAAGCTTTGGATAGACAGCGTAGAGAATGGAAGGGCATATGTCTTACAGCAAGATTCGGCTCTATCCAAAAAAGCTCTCAAAACCCAGGATTGGATGGCCGAGAATTATCAAGATCATGTCCCACCAAACTTATGGCCTCCTAACTCACCAGACCTTTATTTCTTTGGATTATTCCGTGTAGGGCGTCGTTGAAGAGGTAATTGATAAGCATCCTATCACTAAATCCTTTCTGATGGAAGCAACAGCCCGAGCAATGGAGGGCAAAAATGAAGACTACCTGATCAAAGCTTGCAGTCGCTTTCGGACTCGAATTGAGTCGGTGAGAAAACCGAAGGAGATATAAAGTAAAATGTAGGTTAATATTATGTTTATGTGTTTGGTTTCAAGAAATTTATATGTTTCAACGATTAACAGTTTCATTTTCTATTAATCTAAAAGTGTGAAAGGTGTCCTAGATACCTTACGCACCCTGTATAATAAACCTTGATTTTTAACATTGTTACCAATTTAAATTTCATTTGTTTATAAAGAGTATAAAAACACATATGCAGGGTGCAACACCTGCAACCATTAAGATATTAAATACGTAAAAACTATAAATAGGTGGAATTGGAGTCTCAAAATTGTGAGTAGGTGGAGTGGGAGTTGAAGTCAGCAAATTCTAGAATGACGTAGTTGAAGTCGGAAAATAAATGTTTAATTAGTTCGTGAGAGATGAATGTTTTCTTTTCTGTCAATGGATTTGGAACAGAATGGATTTTTATTTCGAAGATTGGGAAATTTGAGTTCCAAAACTTTTTCATTTAATTTCCATCTATTCTATATTTTGAAATTGGCCTGTCACACCTCCCCCGATACTTTTTCCACCTTGGTTGTTTAGATAAAGTAACGATTTCTTATTCTGTGTGATTCTTGCGATTTTTTCTGCGCAATTACAAATGAAATTAATTAATAATCAAACATAATTCGGTCATCCCATTATCCTTGCTAACGACGCCCCACCGCTCTCAAGATTTAGTAAAATAATTTTCCCTGTATTTGCTCCCGTCACCAAAACTGTCCATCCAACAGTTTTACCATGCACAAATAGCATTCATCATTGAGCTTCTTGGGCCTTAACCAAATCACAGGAACACCAAAGGTCCTAGATCCAACTTAATTTGCATCCAGGAGTACAGCGTCTCAGTGCATTGCTTGCGAACTTCATCGGCGCACAATGCTTCCTTCGATGCCGTAAATTTATTTTGAAGTAAGCTTTAACAGACTCGTTTCATTTAGTTAGAATTGAAACGTTGATTCTTATGAAAATGTTTAGCATAAACGGACTGAAGTTATTAAAAACATTAATGCAGCGAAGCCTCCGATAGGAACTCATGATGTTAAACAATTAGGTACCTGCACTGCACAATCGTAATCATATAAATCTACGTAGTACATAAATAGCATCAGCGAAGTAACATTGAAAAGTTAATGAATTGGATCTCCAATAAATAACAATCAAGTATTATAGCCTCCCATGTGAAAACATTATTTATTCATAGTCCAGAGAATCAATAAACGATCTTAAACAATCACTTCTCCGTTAAAAAGACCCCACGGAGGAAAAATATCTGAAAAGCATTGGCCGATCCTCTAAAAAGAAGCATATTTATTTTTTTGATGGAACTCTTCCACTCTGTAAGTGGTCAAAATCTCATGTCTTTAAATGTAAATGTAAAATTGTGGCCCGGGTTATTTACCGATTAAATTGTCAGATTCATCTGCTTAGTTAACCCTGTGCAAAGGAAAATTATGACAAAAGAGCGTTCGAACATAAGTCTTAGGTTTCGCAACTGGTATCAACATTCAAATCACGTACTGTCACCAGATCAACAGTTAATGTCCGTACCTATTAACTATGCAATTGTGGTTTTCATATATCTAGGCTTTTAAATTCAAGTGGAGTTTGAGCGCAAAAAAGTTATTACTGGTTGAGTGTTGAACAGGGGAAAATAAGCCAACTCAAACCTATCAGGCTCACATTCGGACATCTCGACGTTAAACATTACTTTTTCTATCTATTCTGACGGTCAGACATCCTAAGTTAGACATAAATCCTGGTTAAAACTGTGCTTGGAGCTATTATAGGAATTCAAATCTACACAAGAAATCAGTGGAATTTCACTCACAAGCAGTAAAAAAGTGTGTGAAATAATTTATTTACCTATCTATATTGAACCAGTAATCATATTTGTCCTATATTGTTACCAAAGATTAATTAAGAACTTTTGTCAGTTTTGCAGATTTAAAATAAGTGAAAATACTAAGAGATGAATGGCTACATCGTATGAAAGTTGTGTAGGAAAATTAAACCTCTGTCTTTGATTCGCCTGCAAATTGTACAATTTTTAGAAACGTTTAAAAGTTTCATGTTCAGTACTAACAACATTTTGTTACCGTTAGGACTCACGTACTTGATACTGGTTGGCAACGTGCTCCATAAATCTTAATAGGATTGGGTGGCCTTTCTCGAAGTGAAACACGGCGTTGTTCAAGACAGCTGGTTGCCCACTATTCTGTAACAGAAAGAAACACTTTTGGGAACGAATTTGAATGGGTGAGTTTGTTTTTACGGATGTTCAAGCTTCAAAGAAATAACACCCTGACATGAAAAACTTTCATTTACATTTTGAATGATAAAATTTTATTTTTCCGTGGCGCAAGTTATCTTTCAGGAAGCAAATTTTGAAATTTTTTCTTTGTGTGCGCCTAACACGAAATCTAGTGACCAACTTGCTCACAATATGGTGAATACAAGGTAATAGCGTGATAGACTCATCTCCTCAGTAATTTTTTTCAAAGGATGATAAATGGTACTATAAGATATTTTCTTCATATCACGTGCATTCCGGATGGTAGTGAGAAAAAGATTAATTCGTATCGCGAAGACGAGAAGTTTTCCGCAAAATTGCACGTTTTTCTGGATAACTGTGAAAAAATATTTTAATTCAAATAAACTACACACGCATTTTGCGTGCATTGTCTTTCAACTTTCCCGAAAAATCCCAATACATTTTATTATATTCAGTGCATGAACCGCGAGTTCGAAATAAAAATGTCGACTTTACTGAACAGGGTGCAATTGATCTGTCTCATATCATTTTCATTTAAAGAAAAAGACCACAGAATTACATTTATTCAAAACTTAGGTTCGGAAATACACTGTGTTTAGCTATGTTGGGATGTCCGATAGCGTTTTCCATTTTATACTAACATTAGCTTATGATTAGCTAGAATCAGTAATAGCAATGAATTCTGCAAAAGACAATCGTTGGCAATCTCTTGAATGGGAAAGCGTGATCACCATTGCAGGGAGAAGCATTTAACTGTATTTAAGTTCTACTCTGAAAACGAATAAACAAATATTTCTACTATTTTTATCTGTAGAAACTGATGAAGTGTAGCTTATGTTAACTCAGGTATGTATGGTTTATTTGTGCAAGCATGAAGAGAGCGACGTGTTCAAAAAACCAACACGCCCGGACGCAGCTCCTGCAAATACCAGGTTCGGATCATATGGAGTTGTTTCAACTAAAAAATTACTAAAAATTTTACTAGAAATTTTATTAGAAATTTTATTACTCAAAAATTAAATGAAAGTTTTTCATTTCAGAGTGTTTATTCTTTGAAGCTTAAACATCCGTAAAAACAAACTCACCCATTCAACGTCGTTCCTAAAATCTTTAAGCTGCAGAATCACTTTTCCGTAGTACCAAAATTGTTAATGTTGGATGTTTAGGTGAAAATAATTTTTTATCAGAATAGTCTCAGATTCTTGATTAAAAACCTTTGCACAAATCAAAATAATAACTGACTTTTGGAGAGATTTGACCACTTAGTGGAACATACGCAGACGCAGTGGAAGATAAAATATACGTTAGAAAACTATACAACCTACTGGAAAGCCAAAAAGAGAAAAACTATCGATTTACAAATTACTCTTTTTCATAATTTGATCTTAGACTTATCCTTTCCCATTTGGTTACCCTATGGGTCAAATTTCTCAACGAAAGATATGCGAATTTTTAAACTACCTGCAATCTTAACGGGAACAAGAAGACTGCATTTAACAACAATCGAAACTTTCAGACTGAGTTTATATTTTTATTCATAAAAATGTGTACAAAAATCTGTTTATTATTCCAGTAAACACATCGACTTGTTCCGGAATAAAGATGTTCTCCAAAGCTATTTTTTTAATGATAAACCTCGTCTTAGAGTGATCAAAGCTGTAAATTCTATTTTACAAGTCTTGAAGAAATTGCCAATAGCGTTTATATATAGCTAACCTGTTTCCCAATAAAGTTGCGCAAACCGTTCACGGGCCGCAGAGCCACCACATCCAAGTCGGAGTAGAAGCCCCCCGATTTGTATACTACAGCCAATCGTCCGACGTTGCTAAGGTTGTTCGATAAGTATTCTGAGAAAATAATGTAAATTCATTATGGAATAACCTTCAATGTTGGAAATATTAAGCATTATTCAAATGAACCTAAGTGTTCCGTGCAACGCACAACAATACTATATTTTCCATTTCCTGAATAAAAGAGGAAAAAAATGATCCACAAGTGATGAGGAATTCAGGAATGAATGAGTTTCTTCACCCCTTTCTTTCAAGTTTTCTAGCAGCGTTGCGATTCTACATTTAAATGCTGGTTCAACCTTATGGATATCAATAACTCATCAATGAAAAGCAAGGCGAAAATCGATACACGTAAAGTCATCTTTATTAAAAATGATAAAATAAAACTGACCGTTTTGGACTAACTATCTACCATCATCAAAATTTCTGTAAAACGAAACCAAAAGAAGAAGAATTAATTCACTAATGAAGTATTTATATAAAGTTTAAACTTTGAACAAACACCAACAACTGTAAAAAATGAAACATATAGGAAAAACTAAGTAACTGAATTATGTTTATGCGACATAAAGCGGGAAAGCACTTTGAGTGTCATTCAGAGTAGGTTTCATTTTGTAAATATGCAAAGATTCGAGAATGCGCAGATCTGTTCCTAAGTGCTTCCCCGCTTCAGGTTGTCAACAGATATAGTTCAGTTACTCAGGTTTTCCTTTACCTGTTATTTTTACCGTTGTTCGTGTTTTTTTCAAAGTTGAAACTTGTAAAAATGCATCATTAGTAAATTAATTCATCTTCTTTTGGTTTCGTTTTACAGAAATTTTGTTGAAGATGGATAGTTAGTCCGAAACGTTCAGTTTTATTTGATCATTTTTAATAAGATGACTTTACGTGTAGCGATTTTAGCCTTGCTATTTATTCTCAAGCTTAGAAGCATCAATGCTGGAGTTATTTTAGATTATATCAGAGAGCGGTATGGTGAAGATGGCTTTCATAAATTTCGCACATATCAAAGCACCCCGAAAAAGCTCACTAAGGTCAGGCTTAATCTGAAAATTTTGACGTTTTGTAGGCTGTACAACATATTTTCGAAATTTCTGAGCTTCACACTGTACAAAAAGTCAAACCAGACCTCGGAGTGTTACCGTTCTGTTCAGTCTAAACTACTGCTCCGTTCCGTAAGATTCGGTCGAAGAAGAAGACGGTCTCCGCACTCTTTTCAAAGCTCAAAGAGTGCAGGATGTCCAATTCATCCCTTTCGCCGTTGGATCGTGTTTTAGTAAATCGCTGCATCTCTACCATTAATTCAAATTTTGAAAAAACTGTTGTTACTACACACAGTAGAAATCTTCAGTTATTGCGTCTTGTAAATCATTTGAAACCGGTCGACCCTAAAGATTTAATTTCTAACTAGGGTAATTCATCAAATATCGAACAGAAACCACGTGTGTCTAGAAACAACCTTCATAAATCGGTAACTTTAGCTCTGAATAACTGTTGCGGGCCTCAAGATTGTTCTTGAACAGTTGCTTTCTTGTTCTGTGATGTCGCTTTAAAGACAACGTAGATTGTTGGAATTTATTTATTGTTCTAAAAATCGAATCCTTTAATAACATAATTGTTGTATATTGACGCTCTTGTGGTATTTATGGAGGTTCCGGCTGCAGAGATTTATGAGTCTCGCTCGCTCGGCACGGTCACATGTATAGATAGAGATTCCGGCGGAACAGACGATGCACGCCTGGTATTTACGAGCGCCGGATAGGTCGGAAGCGCCCGCACTGCCGGGCGGAAGCTCATTGTTCGAACTAGACTTAAGAGCAAGCTATGTGAACTAGAGATCAGTACAATACCAGTAGTCCTGCTGTTCGTTTTGCTATCCTCTTGCCTAGTTTGCGGCTAGGCTAACCGATCTACAAGTGCTGTCCAGCAAACCTTATATCTTGCTGAAATTCCAAGATATTACAATTGACGACGAGGCTTCGAACTTGCGAAGTGAATTTGAACTTTAAAAGTGCTCTGAAATTAAGATGGCGTATTCTACAGTCAGCTGCCCTCCGTTCGACGTGGAAGTAGAAACAGTGAGTGAATTCTTGGAGCGCTGGAAAGTACAAAGTGCAGACGCTCTTCAGAAAGCAGGAAATAATGGCGGTAAAAAAGCTAGTATTTTAATCAAAGCTTTGCCTGTAAACATAATTACTGATCTACAACGAAGAATTAAACCTACGTTACTCACTGAGGCTACATATGAGGAACTTGAAGAAAAATTAACACAGCAATTTGAAATTAAAAAATCCATCGTCGGTGCATCGGTTACATTTCTAAATAGAAAACAAGGTGCTAATGAATCCATAGAAAGTTATGCTAAAACGTTAAATGACTTAGCATCTGCATGCAATTATGGTAATTGCTGTCGTGATCGTTTATTAAGAGATGCCTTCGTGGCTGGGCTACACTCAGCGCAAATTCTCAGCGCGGTTCTACAGAAGTGCGATAGCAAGTCCTTCAACGAATGCGTTGAAAACGCAAAACTTATCGAACAATTAAGCTCCGACGCTCAAGATATTATTCGGGAGGATTCATCTACATCGTATTTCACTACAGAAAAACTCCCGCCGAACTACATATGCATTCGCTGCGGAACCAAGCAAAAGCATCTTGCAAAGAATTGCTATGCTTTGAAATTGAAATGTCACACATGTGGAAAATTAGGCCACATTTCTAAGGTTTGCAAATCTACAACTGCAGCTCGGCCTCATCCTGCTATGCCTACACGAAGGGGACCTACACGAGGAGAATCTGACGCAGCTCGCACTTACACAGTGCAGTCGGGAAGAAGCGGTTGCTGTGGCATCGTCGGAAGAAAAGACGTGTTAATGAAGAATTCACGGATGCCTCTCCAGAAGAACGAAGCTGTTTGGCAAAAACCTGGGAACGAAAGTGGTGACGGTAATCATCTACATGAGTGTTCTGATTATTCCCCAAGTGATTCTAATTTTTTAGAGTAAACACCACTGTAATTCCCGTCACTAAAGAGCCCACTATGATTGCATGCAACCTAAATAGTAAACCTGTTGAATTCTTGTTGGATAACGGCAGTGCCGTGTCAACTATACGTAAAAGAGATGCAATCAGAGTTGGTGCTGTGGTAAATCCTACATGCAGCAAAATCTCGGGTACAGTGGTGTCTCGGTAAACCTGCTTGGTCAAGCTTCAGTAACGGTTATGTACCAAAATGTAAGTTTTAATCATAAGTTTCTCATTGTGGAGGATGATAGAATCAACTTACTTGGCCGAGATATTTGTTCTAAACTAAACGTAGACATTGTCATTCCTGACAAATACGATTCCATAAATAAAACGGATTGTCATAGTTTGCCGAAAAAGTTGTCGTTAAAATATGACGAATACTTATCATCTGATTCACAGTCTAACGTTAAAGAGACAGTTCATCTTGATGTGTTGCCTAATGCAGTTCCTGTATTTTGTAAAGCACGCCCGGTTCCTGTAAGACTAAGAGACTCTGTCAAAACCGAACTGGAACGCTTGCAGAGTATGGGCAAAATCACAAAAGTGTATGATAGCCAATGGGCATCTCCTACTGTTAATGTTCTAAAGTCTGACGGCAGTGTGAGAATCTGTGGAGATTTTTCAGCTTCCATTAACAATTTTCTGAATCCAGTTCAATCTGTACTACCTGTTATTGATGATGTCATTTCTCAAGTCGGAGACGCTAAGTTTTTCTCAAAAATTGATTTGTCTAACGCGTTTTTGCAAATTCCGTTGGACGAAGAATCAAAGAAAGTTACGACCATTAACACCTCTGAAGGTCTATTTATGTACAATTACTTACCCTATGGTCTACGTGCAAGCCCTGGAATTTTTCAAGCATTCATGAATAGGACTCTTTCTGGCATCGATAATATCATTGTGTACCAGGATGACCTCCTCATTTTGACCTCGTCATATGATGCTCATTTGGAAGTTCTTGACAGGGTCCTGTCTGTCCTGGAAAACGCGGGAATTCGCCTTAATCTGTATAAATGTGCCTTTCTAACTGATCGTGTGTCTTATCTAGGGTACGTTTTCGATAACAAGGGTGTTCACCCTAACTCTGAGAAAGTAGAAGCTATTCTCAATGCTCCTGTTCCTAAAAACCTCAAACAGTTGCAAGCTTTCATCGGATTGTGTAACTTCTATAGTCGTTTTGTACCCAACTTTTCTAATGTCATGCATCCTCTGTATTCGCTGCTTAAGAAAAATGTACAGTTCCGGTGGACTCCAGAACAGGACGAGAGTGTCCAGAAAATTAAGAACATCTTTCGTTCGCATAAACCTCTAAAGTTGTTTGATCCCAACCATGAAACTCTTCTTGAAACTGATAGTTCGGGTTATGGAGTTGCTGCCATACTAATGCAACGCGTTAGTCCTTCTCATGATTGGTGTCCGGTTCAATTTGCTTCGAGATCTCTGAATAGTGCGGAACAAAACTACTCTAACATTGAAAGGGAGAGCCTTAGTGTGGTTTTTGGCGTGGAGAAATTCAAGAAATTTCTACTTGGTGCTAAGTTCATTATCCATAATGATCAGAAACCTCTTTGTAAACTTTTTGCACATGACAAGGGTGTACCTCTCAACTGTTCCGCTCGAATTCAGAGATGGGCTCTTAGACTCTCCCAGTTTGACTATGTTTTCAGATATTCGAAAGGCAAATGTAACGTAAATAGCGATTGTCTCAGTAGGCTGCCACTATACCTACGACTGTAAGGGAGCTAGAACCGTACGAAATGATTTTTGCTGTGAACACTCTTGATAAAACTCCTGTCACGTGTGAAAATATAAAAACTCATACTGATATGGATAGCGAACTATGCCAACTTAAACAATACATAAAGTTTGGCATGCCTCCTAAACCTGATCCCAATTTTTCAAAATTTAAGAACCTGCTACCTCAGATGACCATCATGAAGGGTTGCATACTTTATAAAGAACGGGTTTTTATTCCCAAGTCACTGCGTAGTTTAGTCCTTGAAACATTTCATGATGGACATCCTGGCATTTGTGGCATGAAATCGTTGGCCAGATCTGTTATTTGGTTTCCCGGAATGGACAAAACTATTGAAGACATCGTAAAATGTTGTCCCCAATGTCAATTAAATCGAGCAAAACCTAAGTCTAGAAATGTAGAATGGCCTACTCCTTCTCGTCCTTTTGAACGCATTCATGTCGATCATTTTTTCTACGAGAATAAAATTGTTTTCATTGCTGTAAATGCACTATCTAAATATATTGAATGTGAAGTGGTACCATCCACGAGTGTGTCAGATACTGTCGATGCGTTGAGAATGATTTTCAGCAGAAACGGGCTGTGTGATGTGCTCGTAAGTGACAATGCTTCTAACTTTTCATCTCAAGACTTCAAAGATTTTCTTATTTCCAACGGCATTGAGCACCTCACACCTCCGCCCTACTCTCCAGCAAGCAATGGTCAAGCTGAGAGGGGGGTAAGAGTCATTAAAGACTTGTTGAAAAAACTATCTTCTTCCGAATCGTTCAAATCCCGTCTAGCAAAAGCATTATTTCAATCGCATTGTATTCCGCATAGTGTTACAAAAATTGTTCCCTCTGTTGCGCTGAACAATCGTAAATTTGTTACTTCCAAAGATAGAGTTCATCCTAAATTTTCTGTGTCCAGGTCTAAGCCTATGTATGTAACTCAATTTGATGTCAGGGATCATGTTCTCGCTCTGAATTTAAGAAATGGTCCCAAGTGGTTGAAGGGGATTATTGTTAGTAAAGTTGCTGTTAATATCTTTCATGTTCAAATATTAGCATTAAATGTAATCTGGAAGAGACATTCAAATCAGCTGTTGCACAGTAGTTTGGAATCTGCCGGGAGTGGAGCAGCAGAGACTCCTGCTTTTCAGCCTGTTAACAGCTCTCCTGCGCAAAGTGAACATCGTAGATCAGGCAGAATAACCAAACCTGTAATACGAATAGGTTGTTGAGTTCCTCCTTCCCTCTGTCACATATTCATCTAAAGGGAGGGAAGTTGTTGTATATTGACGGTCTTGTGGTATTTATGGAGGTTCCGGCTGCAGAGATTTATGAGTCTCGCTCGCTCGGCACGGTCACATGTATAGATAGAGATTCCGGCGGAACAGACGATGCACGCCTGGTATTTACGAGCGCCGGATAGGTCGGAAGCGCCCGCACTGCCGGGCGGAAGCTCATTGTTCGAACTAGACTTAAGAGCAAGCTGTGTGAACTAGAGATCAGTACAATACCAGTAGTCCTGCTGTTCGTTTTGCTATCCTCTTGCCTAGTTTGCGGCTAGGCTAACCGATCTACAAGTGCTGTCCAGCAAACCTTATATCTTGCTGAAAATCCAAGATATTACAATAATTTCATCAATATCGAACATGAATCGAACAAGAATTTTGATTCGAACAGGATGGTTTGTCAATTAGTTCTCCTCGTATGGAACATTTGTTAGACTATTAGCACGCCACGTATGGTTTATCTATTAGTACGCCTCGTATATTTTGTCCATTAATATGCCTCGTATGGTCTATCTATTTGTACACCTCTGATAGTTTGTCTATTAGTACACCTCGTATAGTTTGTCAATTATTATGCCTCATATGGCTTTTCTATTTGTACACCTCTGATGGTTTGTCAATTAGTACTCCTCGTATGGAACTTTTGTTTTAGGACGTCCTATATTAAGAAACTTTTTAAAACCCAATATGTTGACATGTATCTCATGTGGCCACTTGGAAAATAAACGTTTTTCTTTCATTCTTTTTTTTCTTTGGTGCACTGGATTTTCTTGGAAATGCTCGCGGTGGCACAGCGGTTAAGGGATCGGACTTGTATGTTGGAGTCGCGGGTTCGTATCCCGGCGCTGGCGCTGCGATTTTCCCCGTTGGGTATAAGGGGAAGCTCAAGCACAATACCCCACTCGACCCAGGTGTCGGAAATGGGTACCGGCTTTACGGGGGAACCGTCATGGTGTTCTATATATAGTGTTAGTTATAAGACATTTGAAAAACCAATGCTTAAGATCATTTGTATCAGGCTTGATTGGAAATAAAGCATCCCAAAGATGCCGATGTTTGTTTTGTTTGTTTGTTTGAAATAACTGTCTCATTACTTATTTTCAAGAAGCATTTGAATGGAGATTTATCAAAATTTGAATATGATGTCGATGTTTCATTTGCAGTGTTTGTTGAACCATCATTGTGATCATCAACCTGTGTAACCTTTTTTGGAGTAGAGTGTAAAGCACTCGTCAATGAATTATTATTGATGCTTGCATCAATTTTCTTGGCAAGGGATTGATCATCAGTAAATGTAGCCAGACAAATCATTGATGATCTTGAGGGCCTTGGAACACCAGCAGCTGATTGGTAGCCCCTCACCAGAATTCCCAACTTCAACTATTCAATGTTATTATCAAGCGTTAATACAATATTTCAATGAAAAAACACAGGCGTTCAATAGATCGATTCAGTTATTTAAAAGAATTAAGAATCGAAAAGCCTTGTTCGAGGCATAAATTCATGATTTTTAAGGAATTTTGATTCGAACACCTTTGTTCAGTATTTAATGCTGACATGAAAAAGGAACTGAATGTCGAACATGGAATAATTATCAAGTTTTTGGCGGAAAAGAAAAAAATACAGCAACAGAACATCATATGACAACACTTCTCTCTAGTTATGACGGGGTGCGTAAGATTTTTCGAGTGAAAAAATTCGACCAATTTTTAAGGGTCGTACAGAAAATGCGTTCGCAACCGCTGGTAGCAGTTTGCAGCTCACAGAAATGAGTTTTTATCACTAAAATAGGAGTTTTAGATGTAAGATCACTGGCACTGAGCAAGTTTGGATGCTTACTAAGTTTATTACGCGCATATTTCCAAAGTTGTTCGATAATCAGTTCAGTTCGATATTTGATGAATTACCCTATAGCTTTGTACATCTCTCTGACAGACTCTGCCGTCTGCTAGCTTATGGGCTAGATTTCTGTTTACATGTTGACAGATAAAACTTTTTCACCTATTTTTCAGTTTTGAAAAGATTTTAAATCAATTGAAAACAGTTCACTGCAACTACATTGTGCGATTTTCTAGTCAATTTTGTAATATAGTTCATAGGTATTATTATGATTTTAAACCATTCAAAATTTTTTCGGCAATTTTTACCTAAACTGACATTAATATTTTATGCTTTCAAAAAAATCTTGCTGCAAAAAGAATATTGTATCGAACAAACCAGATAAGGGCCGAGTTTTTGTTTTGATTGACACAGCAAAGTAGATAAAAACTTTTAAAAATATCCCCCCGGTGATAGCAAGTTTCAGGAAATTGTAGAGCCCATTCATAAGTTCTCCATGCGTGTTGAGGATGAGATCAATATTTTTTTGTTACGGTTGAAGAATAAGGGATCCATATCACCTGACGACTACAATAAGCATAAGCTACGTGCAACCGGATCCGGTTCTAGTACTCTTAAAGGCCTCCAAAAATCCACAAGTCTAATTTTGCAACGAAGTTTCAGTTTTGCCCAATTTTGGGCCTCCTTGAATACTCCCTGTTTTAATCTTGCCAAATTTTTTGCTCCATTTCTGAAACCTTTTACTATGAATTGTTTTACTGTAGACAACTCTAAAGCATTTGTAGACAGTTTGATCAGACTAGACGTGATAAAATAAAATTACAGATCAGTTACAGTAAAGTTGATTACTGAAATTTATGGTAATGCTGTTTAAAATGTCTTAACAGTACGATCCTTAATTCAAAGACACACATTGGTATCGTTATTCCTCAAATCAATAATATTGTTGAAACAAATGATTGAAAAAAATACATTGACTGAAGAAAAAATACATTCCTTCACTTGCACTAATCTTAGTTTCATAATGCATATGAATTCGAGGAACAAAAAAAAAACATAATACCATGTAGCCAATACACATTTTTCAACGTGACATGTAGATTCATTGAATGAGAATACATAAGAATCAACTAATATAATTTAAGAAGCACACAACTTTTCAAAATTTGTTGACCAGTGAATTATCAACTAATTTGATTGTTGAAGAAATAAATCGAATTTAAGGTAAAAATATCTATCGTGAATATGGTGACGTAGTACTCATGATTATTACATTTATTTGGAAAATTTATTTCTTCATGCATGAATACTTTTCCCCAGTTTATGTTATGACGTGATTTAACGAATGAAAACTCTTTATAATTACATAATTATTAAACTTTGTTCATTTTTCTAGCAGCTGAATTGTTGCCGGCTTTCTTGCGTGCCACCGTCAACACCGCTTCAAGTAATAACATATGTTTAAAATCACCTTATTCTTGGGAATGATGCAGGTTAAATTCAATATTTTTTCAGAATATAGCGAGTCATTTTCAAACACGTAACGGGAAATTAATTCTCATATTGATTTTTTTTATCATTAGTTGTACTTTGCATCAAGTTTGTGTTGAAATTCGTTTTTTAAAAGACACTTACAGCTCAACTAAATATTTATAAATTTTCCATTGGTGAAATATTTTATGCTCGAAATAATTATTCTTATCAATCATTTTTGATATTAGATATTTACAGATTAGTAAAAACAAACCTTGACACGAAGGGTCGGGTGGTGAACTTTATAACAAAATTTCAAAAGTTATTTTGAAAAGTTATTGGTGAGTTTTTTTTATCAAACCTGTCTATAATATAGTAACACATGAAAAAAATTATCACTAGTTCAATGAAACATTTCTACATTGTAGGTCACTGTACATTAAACCGTTGAACAGAGGTTCAAGGTCCGTTTTCAGTTATCATATTCTATTCTTTTACACACTACATAAAAGCGGTTGCAAACTTTCGATTCCTTCATGTTGAATTTTAAACATGCACTATCTCTTGACTTTGAAACGCACGGGACTTGATCTGGTTTCTTCGATAAATTAAATAAAAAATCTGATATAGTTTACTGATATTCCAGTGAATTCGATTGAAACAGTGCGGTATTATTTTGGCTGTGAATTTTACGTACCTGTGTGAATTAGCGCAAAACTCACGAGATTGTTTTATGCTTATGGGAATGGCAATATAAAATTCAGGCGACAAATCTGTATAAATTTCAATCTTAGTTCAGATGTCTTGCATAGGCCCCGCAGTTCATTCTACGGTGAAGCTGAAGTTCAAATTCATAACTAAAAATAGAGCACTTGTTCGTTAATTGTACAACAGTTTATCAAGTTTGATTTCGACTCGTGCTGAGCTACAGCTGTAGTGTGAATTGGAAGCAGTAGTACATATTGGAAAGGTAGGTACGTATTTATATCGCAAATTATCCTATATTTCATTACATTATCCACATGCACCACATTTTTGTTGTAAGCGTATGCAACGTGTTTGCTTATATGCGAATATATGCGTACCTGCACGTAAATATATGTATATGTGTGTGTTATGGTTTGGTACGAATTCGTGTGTGTGTATGTACAATTGCAGCGTGCTGTGTAATTCGATGCACATATTTTTACCGTGTACAGAGAAACGCTAAATAATTCGATTTTCATGAGTGACAGAAGAGAAATTTTCGAGAAATGACGACCTGAAATATCGTCAGATTCCCGTCGGAATAGCCTTGCAATGCAGTTAACGAGTAAAATCTAACTTCTTGGGTACGCTGTTGGTGTGCGCTTTGGCCTATTCTTACGAGAATCTAAATTTATTTCAACTCGTCATTTTTCGAAAAAGGAGTTTTGAGGATTAGGTTACTCGTGAAAACCCTTTTATTTTAGGTTTTACTGTATATGGTTGAAAAATATGCATCGAATTACACAACACCCAGTATACATGAATGTATGTAAATTTATGGAAACAACAGTTTCTGTGGAATTGCTAATTAAGCGACTTGCATTTGTCCCATAAATATATTATTTTTTAATTGAAATTCCTTATTTATTTAATATCTGTTAACTTGTCACGTTACCTACCTCGTCACCTTCTTACATTATTGTGAAGCTTGTAAACGAGAAATATCGTAATTTTTTTATGTTCTAAAGCATTCTCTTGGAGGCAATGAACTTATTTCAATATTATTGGGCTCGCTCCAAAAGTTATTTTTGAATACTTGCCGTTATGACCTTGTAGTTATGGTCATATTTTTCCACTTACACTTGTTATATCATTCCCTGATGTCAAGACAGCCAAGGCTCATTAATCTCTGTTCGTAGGAACTGCCACAAGTGTTTTCACCACTTTGAATTAAATATCTTCATATTCCTTTTATTGCATTCATAAATAAAGATTATAAAACTTCAACTAACCAGCTATGGGATCAATTTTTATATTTCTCAGTGAGTCTTTTGTTCAAACACTGACGTAGGCCGTCTTGGCACCCATCTATGTATATCCACTCGAGACTTTTCATTTCAAAATATTTTGAAAGGCGGCGTAGTTATGTAATATGTAATAACTTCATATAACACCAGTGTTTTATTTTCTTATTCCTGTCCTAAATTGTTCTTGTTAGTCTTCTGTAGCAATTTGTTGTTTCTTACGCTCGTGAGTATATTATGACAACACTATTTAGGAAGTTAACTTTTCGTATTGTCTCAGCTATATTGCAAATGTTAGAATTATCGCTGTACAATAATTTTTCTCATCTTATTTACTCAAGTGAACTCTTTTGTGCGATAATTATTAGCGTCGAAAATATCACAAATTTTATGTTATGGTGAAACATTTTATTCTCTGCGAGTTCGTTTCTTGGCATACTAGTTGATACGCAAGAATGAAACATTGCTCCGAATGTCGACCTCAAGTCTTAGACGTAAAATCATTTAAATCTGCCCATTTTACTTGCAACATTAATCCCTCATATCACTAGTCCGTATGCTCGTATTCCAACATATGTGCGCACTAACGAGAGTGTTTTCAGCAATGCATCCCTAGAATTACGTTTTGTTAGTTACCTGTATTTAAATGCATTGTCAAAATCAAATTAACGCAACGAAGGAAAGTGATTTTTTTCGTACTTTCCTTTAAATCATTTGTTTCAACAATTGACATGGGTATTACGATACCCATGTGTGAATATCAACTAAGGATTCTAACTGTTAAGATATTTTGAAAGCCAATGGAATACACTTCTTGTCTCAACTTTATTGGAAATAAACTGTTTTTCTTGTTCATTCATTTTTTACATGGCTGTCAACGCTTATCGACTGATTTTAAATAAAAACGAAAACCCTGAGCAACGACATTCTGAATATTTTTCAGTGTCCTGTCAGCTTAAACCTAGTTCCGATGGTTTAACGAACTTGTAATTGCGCAGAAAAAAGTCTAATACTGCAATTAGTATTCAGGATGAATATTTCAATTTGATTTAAGTGCTATGATAATTATACCTAAAAAAATCTTTTGAAAGCAAATTTCTAAAAATATTTTGACATTCCTGAATTTCACAATTTTTATCTTAAAATATTTTAATTCGAAGCAGCAAAGGCACCCATAAATTGGCACTAGCATTCGATAATGCAACATTAACAAGCTTGGGATTTTATTAAGCAATGTCTGTAATGTTTAGGAGTCACCTGTATCTTGTTCATGAATCATTATTTGCCCCAAAAAACTTTTTTAACTCAT
Source organism: Morinoia aosen (assembly GCA_030386875.1). Classification (NCBI taxonomy): domain Eukaryota; kingdom Metazoa; phylum Arthropoda; class Malacostraca; order Amphipoda; family Talitridae; genus Morinoia; species Morinoia aosen. The sequence goes on along the minus strand of CM059579.1, from coordinate 30,812,509 downwards.
TCAATTACCGCGAAGCGAAACACTTGAGTGAAATGAAAGATAACTGGGGTGTGGTACATCAAAAAAAATTCATTTGAAGTAAGATAAAAATTGAGGATGGAGTGCGTGTGCGTTGTTGTGAAGAAAACAAGAGCCGGTAGTGTGCACTGCTGGTGTTAGGGTAGAGTATATCAAATAGAAGTATAGAGTGTACAAGTATTGGTTAAAATGAATTGCATTAGCATAGACAGTTGAGCGTAAAATGAACAATGAATTTAGTGCATTACTAAAGATCATTGAGTGTATAAGTATGTTTCAAAATACAGTTTATCCCCTAGTTCAGATAAGTAAGCCTCTCTACCCACACCAACGGTTTTCCAAATAAAGGTTGGAAGAAGGCATACTTTGGTAAGGGGTTAAGAGAACGAAAATCTTTGCTCGCGTTTTGTTCCCACACATAATCCCTTGCGCATACAAACATGACACATGATAAAAGACTATGAAGAAAATAAAAAGTGCTGAAAATGGTGGTGAACCTAAAAAAAATTTTTTGCGCTAAACAAAAATACTCGATATCAGAACGAGTAAGGCCTACATTAACTTCAACTCGGGCTCCTCATCTTCTCGTAAGCGCGCTAAATCCTTTGGATACAATAAATGAATCCCACTGAGGAGAATACAGGTTACTATTTGTAGCGATAGAGAGCAGAAATCGAGTGCATTAACATTGGCATAGGAATGCAGATGTGTGCCTAAAATTCAAGTATACTGATGTACGAGTAGAGTGGATGTTCATGAAGAATAACTACATTATTTATCCTCATAAGTGTTAAAGATAGGCAAGAAGGTAGATTTCGCGTTTTAGAGAACGCAAATAATTGTGAATTCCTCCTTCGTTTTTAATAAGATATTTACGTTAACCAAACCGGACAAAGTTATAAAATAATTTTAAAATGAGAAATAAATATTTTCAAGCGAAAGAAATTCCACTATAAAATTTTTGTAAGCATTGAGTGGGTTTAAATGTTTTCTAACGTATTTCAATTTATCGAACTGCAAGCACAGGGGTTTGACAAAATAATTGAAGCACCTTGGAATATCAACAAAATATATTTTAATATGGTAAAGATCTCCCTTCTGAGACAATTGCAGCCTCAATTCTCCGATGTATTGATACATACAAATTGTGAATTGTTTCCGAAGGAATTTTAACCCATTCTTCAATTAAAACACCCTCCAACTCTTTTAGAAACGATTGCGGCGGAAATCGACTTCTTACTTGAATCTCTGAAACCGACCATAAATGCTCAATAATGTTGAATTCTGGGGATTGTGGTGGCCAGATGAGATGCTCGACTTCATTAGAATGTTCCTTGTTTTATTCTTTAACAATTCTAGCAGCATGGATTGGGATTTTTTCATCTTGAAAGAGGGCGTTCTCTTCCGGAAACAGCGCTTGAACCATAAAATGAACTTGGTCGCCCAAAATTCCTAAATAGTCTCGGATGCTAATTCTTCCATGCAGGGAAATCATTGGCCCGGTGAATTTCCCAAAAATAGCACCCCAGATCATCACAGAACCCCCGCCATATTTTACGGAAAAAGCATTCTGAATTAAAGCCTTCGTTTGGCTGTCTCCGAATGTGCACGCAACCGAAGGTCAGAAATATGGTTAACGATGATTCTTCAGAGAAAATCACATTTTTCCACTGCTCGACGGTCCAATTCTCGTGGTTTCTACACGACTCTAAAATCTTCCAAACATTTGTCTTTGAGAGCAGGGGTTTTCTAATTACAGCTCTTCCGTTGAATTCAGATTTGAGCAGTTCCCGACGAGCAGTTTTTATGGAAACTGGGTTATGTAAGTGTTCATTAAGGTCTGCATTTATTTTAACAGCCGTGATCTTGCGACCCTCTCTAACAATTCGATTTAGAGTCCGACGGTCTCTCCCAGACATTTTCGACTTTCGATTAGACCTGTGCCTTGCTAAAGACGTTTTTCCTTCTCTTTCGAAGGCAGTCGTTTCTTTTGAGACCGTACCTCATGAAACGTCAAGCATTCGGGCGGCAGTTTCTGTTACACTAGCACCTGCCATGCGAGCACCAATAATTTGACCTTTGTAAAAGGAAGAGAGGTTTGTCGTTTTTATAAGGTTATAACCAAATTTTTCTTCTAGATATCTGTAAAAATAGTTAATGTAAATAAAAATATCAAATAGCTACAATAATAAAGAATAAAACATTTAAATTTGTCAAGTCTTGATTACTTACAACATTTTCAATGAACATAATTTTTGAATGTTAGGTGTTTCCATTATTTTGTCCAACCCCTATATCTAAACAGAAGTAAATTTTATGTTCTCATACCTCGAGGTTTCTACGTAATCCAGACCATCAGAAAAAGCAACTAAGTTAAACTTATTTACATTTTTGACATTTGATTATCGTCGTTCCAACTAGAAACAGGGGACTCATAGAAGTAAATTTATTTTAGAGCAAGCAAATGTTTAATATTTAAGTTAAAATTTTATCTAATTAGACCCCACGTTATTCATTGTTTACTGCACGCTCAAATAAGTCTCGTCTTGCTTCAATAATGTAGGAAAGCATAGTATAAATTTTTATAATTGAAGTATTTTTAAACATGCTAAGTAACCAAAGTTAAATAGCACATAGAAACTTGATTAACGTAATCGAGAAAAATCTGAAAATTATTCAGAAATAACACAAAATTAATTGAAAAACGGTAAAACCTACTCGTGTCCCAAAATTTTTCAGACAGATACAGTGCAAGCAACGGAGTGTCCTGCAAAAGCAGGGTAAAGTCCAGGTAGGCGACACATAAATTGAGGTGCGATGCCCTCAAGGCATCCAAGTTTTCGTGGGAAGACGGCGTAAGCGATCGTGCTGTCACCAGCAGCCACACTACAGAACTGGGGTTGGTTGAGCAGTAACTGAAAAATGAAAGGCATAATAATAATAAAGGATGATGAGCGAGAGTCGAAATTTTTTGGAAAGACACGATGCAATTGAAGATTCTTTGGTGACAATTCACACTACACACTCATTAGAATACGAAATATTCTCTCAATTTCACATAACTTGTGGTACACAAAAACAATTATGAATCATGGGAAGAATATATAAGCGCTTATTAATATTCCATTAACACGTAAAATTCGAGTAAAACGGTACTGTATACATATTTACATAATCAAAAATCATTTGAAGGTAAGTAAATTAGATAATACATGCCATAAAAACTGCAAATAAGAATTCCTGCAATAAAATAAGGCAACACGTTGATTAAATCGACAGATTCTACATTTTTAAACTATGTACAATTACAAAAATTGGAATGTATGTAAATAATGGTATAAATAGATTAATAATATATCGAAAACCTACAAATGTTTAACAGAAAAAATTTATAGGAACTCGTATAATAAACACTTGAACAAAAGTTTACAATACCCAATTCTTTTCTCGATCCTATTCATTAATATGATTGCAGTAATATTCCACAATGTTCTAGTACATTCTACTATTTCGCAACCGACCTTTCGTCAGTATTCATCTCCAAAAACGCGTCATTGGTACAGCAGCTCTCGCTCTGAAAGGTCGTAAGCATCGGTCATCAGCCAAGACTTTCGCGAACGTAGTGTGAAGCCCCATAATGAAGGTTTGGGATGTCGAAAGATATGTGCACAACTGTGTGTTCCTATAGCCCAGGCTGGAACCATTATACGTAAGTATAAATGCCGGAATACGACTCTCAGCAAGCCTCGAACTGGCTGTCCAGGGAAGATTAACGACCTTGCAGCTCGAAAATTTGTACGAATAGTACTGCAGAGGCCTCAAACTACTCGTGAAGAACTGAAGGATGCTTTCAAGGCATCTGGGATCGAAGTCAGCAAATACACGATCAGCAGGGCACTACGCCGTGAAGGCCTTCACTCCCACACTCTTCGTAGGACACCTCTTCTCCAGAAAAACCATGTCAAGGGTAGACTGAAGTTTGCCAACAACTATTTGAACAAGCCAACAGCGTTTTGGAACTCAATACTGTGGTCACACGATATCAAAATTAAACTATTTGGGAGAAACAGCACAAACCATGTTTGGAGGCAATAAAACGAAGAGTAGAAATAAGAGTGCAACACACCCACTGTTAAGTTCAGCGATGGCACAATCATTGTGTGGGGATGTTTAAGCTCATCATTGCACCTAAAAATAAACCTTTCTAAAATCAATTCGAGTGTAGCGATATCAAATCTGAAGTCAGTGTTTGTCTGTGAAGCCACAGATTTGATGCAATTTGACATTTTTAATTTTTTAATCTTTCGTTATTAAAAATTGCAATATCAGCCATAATTCTTTTGTTCACTAGAATCTTAAACGGTATGAAAGTCATCTACTACTGCTAATGACCGTTTGGTATTTATACAGATAAAGCACGCATGTTGGTAAAAAAGAGACCGTTACCTCACAAGATGCAAAAGCGCGCAAATTATAGTGGTTGGGATTTTTTCCTGACAGTGTACTGGTTAACACCTTTCCTCTAAAAATCTGATATGTATCAAATGCAACAAAAAATTTCTATAGCTAGTTCTATAAAAGACGTATTATTCAACTTGAATGAAAGTACAAAACACGAGCGAAATGGCAAGTTGGGCATTTGGTCAGTCGGCAGCACAAGCCGTAAGCTCCGCCCACAAAATATCAGGAAAATCTGATCAGCTCCAATTCCAACTCATGCCTAGAAACTGGGCTTGAGTTGGAGCACGAGCACTCACGACGTAAATTGGCATGAGCTGGGGTTTGCGCACTGAGTTGGAGTTGGCGGCATGTGTCGTGAATGGGCCCGTTTACGATTTACTGTATTACAATCGTACATACATACATACATATACCGGGCTTATCCTCCCCATGGGAGGGTAGCCGACAACAGGCCACAATCACCACACATAGTCACTAGGAGGCGAGAGAGGCAGCACTGGCCGCACCTGAACTGCCAGGATCAGCAGCAGCCCAGCACAACCACCTTCCACAGTCAGGCCCGACAGCAACAGCTGGTTTACCCCGACCGCTTCATTGAGTGCAGCCCCTCCCCCGCACATGACAGGTCAACCCCATCACACGCGGGCAGCTTCCAGTAACGCGTAAAAAATAAAAATCACCTCCTTATACGCTGCCCCCACTCACTTCTGTCCGCAGCCATCCCTCTCGCCACGTCCACAGTCAGACCCCTCTCATACAAAGCACGTCGCACCCCATCCATCCAACTCATCCGTGGTTTACCTCGCGCTCGAAGACCACTCACTTCCGACATATATATCTTTTTCACCAGCCGCTCAACATTCATTCTTTCTACATGCCCAAACCATCCAAGCACTCTTTCATCCACTCGCCTACTCAACTTTTTGATAACACCCGTCTGCTCCCTAACCAACTCATTCCTGATCCTATCTCTTCTAGTTACTCCATACATGCTCCTCAAACACTTCATCTCAGACACATCCAACTTCCTCCTCTCAGCTGCTCTCAACCCCCAGGACTCTGCTCCATACAACAAAACTGGCACAATCAAACTTTCATACAGTCCCCTCTTAGCATTCATACTCAGACTCCTGCATTCAAAAACTTTCCTCATTGCACCCAATGTCTTACAACCTTCACTCACTCGATGCTTCACTTCTACTTCCATACTATCCTTAACAGTCACATCCGACCCGAGGTACCTAAAATGCTCTACCTCCTCTAAAACTTCCCCATTCAACCTCACATCCAAAGTTCCAAACACTCCACCTCTTGAACATCTCATCACCTTACTTTTATTCACATTTACCCTCAATTTCCGCCTTTCGCACACTCTACCAAACTCTGTAACCAGTCTCCTCAGTTTTTCCTCTGAATCAGCCACAAGCGCTGTATCATCTGCAAACAACAGCTGACACACTTCCCAATACATACCATTTCGTCCCACCAACTGCGCACCTCTTCCCAACACCCTGGCATTCACTTCTCTCACCACACCATCCATAAACAAATTAAACAACCACGGCGACATCACACATCCCTGTCTCACACCTGTCACAACTGGGAACCATTCACTCACCTCATTCCCTACTCTCACACATGCTCTGCTATCAATGTAGAAACTCTTGATCGTATTCAACAGTCTCCCACCCACTCCATACAAACTTACCACTTGCCATAAAGCCTCGCGATCCACTCCGTCATACGCCTTCTCTAGATCCATAAATGCCCAATATACATCCTTTCCCTTTAATAAGTATTTTTCATTGACCTGCCTCACAGCAAACATTTGATCCACACAACCTCTACCACACCTAAAACCACACAGTTCTTCAGCAAGCACACGATCCGTCAACACTCTCACTCTTCCAATTAACACTCTTCCATACAACTCCCAACGACACTCAGTATTACAATCGTACCTAATTATAAATGCCCTTGGTGAGTTTATTTGTTTTGTATTCGCTTCTTCTGTGTCTCTGTGACACTCAAGAGGATGTTTGACTGTATCTGTGATACGAATTTCACCAGTGCATAAGTATAAAATTATTTTTATCGTGCGTACTATTTGGATGGATGTCTTTGTTTATCATTCATATTTGGAAGGATATTATGAGGAAAATATTGAATCCTGTCATTTTTGACGGGCGTGTACACTAGCTACAGTATATCTATTGAGGCAACTGAAACAGAACATTAAAATACGATTTGAGAGTAAATCACACTATTATTGATTGCGTCGTATTTTCTGACATCGTTTCTTAGGAAACATGAATCTTTCTCCCAAAGTTTGATAAGCTTTCTTCAGAACACCACCACAGCTGATGAAAGCTTATCAATTTGTTTCTGTATTTTATTCATGCATGAATTTGCGTTCGTAATTTTTGAGTTTGTACACTTCACCCGGGAAATCTCATTAACAGTAGTCAGCCATTATACTTGTGTCTCAGCACCCTTGGAAGTGTTTTTACATAAACTTTGGATCTTGTTGGAATCGTTCATGTTTGCCACTAACAGGCCCTAGGTTGTCAGGGAACTTATCGAGGTGGCTGTTCAAAAAATGAAGCTTAATGCCACATTGCACCTGAGATCACGAAAAGCGAGGAGCATTCTGTTCACAAGTTCACTGTAGTTCTCCGCCATATTGTTTCCAAGGAAGTTCTGAACGATTGTCACAAAAGATGTTCGAATCTGTGGGACATCAAATACGCCTGCTTTGATCTTCTCAAATGATAACCCTGGTAAAGCTGTGATGGTGTGTTGTAAACATTCACGCCCAATTTCCAGTGCCGTGACAAATTGCTTCATCAAACCTAATTTGATGTAAAGAGGAGGAAAGATGATCTTATCTCTGCTTACAATTGGGTCTTGTATGACATTTGGCATGCCTGCTTCAAGGGTGTCACGAATAGGCCAGTCTTTCTGGACCGAATGTCTGTTTCATACTCGGCTGCCCCACATACACAGGAGACATGGAAGCTTGGGGAAACATTTTTGTTGTCCAAGAAGAAAGTTGACCATATTTCAAGTCTACACAATTGATCCAATTGTGCTCATGATACTCGTACTTCAATAAGTCCATAACCATTCTCATATCATCATAGTCTTCCCGCAAATGCACTACTGGCTCCATAAACATTGCTATTATGTAAAAGAACACACTTTAAACTGCGTTTTGAACTGTCCAAAAAGAGTCTCCATTCAGCAGCACCATAGTAAAGGGCCTTTCACACGATCAGTTTTCTCGTCAGTGACACTCACACTCACGGTTCCGCAAAACCATATTTGGGCATGCGTGCTCTCTTTAGCTCTCTTTCGGCACTGTTGGCGGTTTTGGCTTGACTGTCGCTTTGCTTCTATTTGCGTGCCAGTGTTAGCCATGGAGCTAGGATATATGGAGGGAGCATAGCGCACTCCGATCGGGCTCAATTTGGCTGCAAAAGTTGAAAGACTCGGGCAGTGCGAATGCCCGACACGTCATAATTCTGAGCCAACCACAGACGCTTGGCTGAAGTTGGCTCCTCCCACCTCCTCTACCATTCCCCTCCCATTTTCCGAAGCAAGATTAGTACCACACCACAAGTCATAGGGTGAGGTGTGCGTGCAAGTCGCTCCAATTTGTTATAAACAAGGGCCTGTAATCTTAATAGTTTTCAACTCTTAATAAACCTTTGCTAGAAATTTTGATATTATTAAGTGTCCTCAAGTGAGGAAACCAATTTATTATCTTTCGGAGTCTTAGAATCCCAAACTAATGATTAGAGATTAACTCAACAGCTGGAAGAGCATTCAGCGAGCGTGTCCACACTCTCGCGTAGTCAGTAGGTAACTGGCTAAGTCTGGCTTCCGTGCTGACGTCACACTTGCGAGACGGCTATTGCTTACCACAGGCATAGGAGAAATCTCAAAAACTGGTTCTCTTCACAGACGGCTATGCTCCCTCCATATATCCTAGCTCCATGGTGTTAGCCCTGCGGGCGTCTAGTAAGAATGTTTGTTGCTGCTCCTGCGAATCAACTGGTCTCCGCTTGGCCTTGAGAAGCGACGGCTTCTTTTATTAGTTATTTTCGGGAGCAGCCTGCTTTGTGGAAAGTGCACAGCAACGAATACAAGAACAGAGATATTAGAAGCAAGTCGCCCAAATATGTTATTGAGGCAATGAATCAACTCAGTATTAGTTTGCATGAGAATGAGTTGAAGGAAAAAATTATTACGCTTCATAAATAGTATAGGAAAGAATTTAGAGCCTTTGCTTCCAAAAAATCTATTATTCAGGAGAGGATAGCACCTGGATTCAAAGGTGCGGGGAACAATAGTTTAGTTTTTTACAAGCATATCATAATGCGTTCGTCCTGTTGAAGTGTCAGCGCCATTTCCAAAGGATTTCCAATCTTATTTAATATTCACTCATGAAATACTGCAAATAAATATTATTTTTGTATAATAGAATGAAAGAATTAAATATTCAACCGAAGTGCGATGGCAACAATTTGTCCGGCATTTTCAAATAAAATAAAAAACTTTTTCCATTAATTCTCCTTAACATTCAATTTCAGCATGAAAATGTTTCCTGAAATAAATCTAAACATTTACTAGTTTACCCGTAACGCTGTCACATTCACATGCATTATTAGATATTATCACGCAGTAATTTGACAGGTTTATTATATTTTATATTATTTGCTTGCGGATGCCAGATTTAGGCGTGCATTCTATCATACAGTTCTAATGAATGTGCGCTAGATTTCAATTGTAATTTCTATATCCTTGTCACTGTGTCGCCAGGAAATGACCAAATAGAGTTCTTCAAGAAAAATTCAATTTACCAGCTGTACTATTACACGCTAGTACATGCAAAACTGTACAGAACGAGCGGAAAACATTACCTGCAGTTGAAGTTATTATGAAGTAGATTATTACATTTGTAGTAGTTGTAGTATTTGTTAGATTTGGTGTGACCAAATTTACAAATGCTGAAAAAAGGAAGGAATGCAACAAATAATTAGTGAGAGAAATTTGGATATTTAGCCCTAACTTACTACAAATCCACTTATAACTGCCATTTTCTGGATGTTTAGCCAGCCAATCTTATACCCACTATCTATTTACGGTGTTTTTTTCTTCTCTATGACCACAAAACCGATGAGTATGCTTTCTTTGACTACGACGAATCTTTCTCGACAACGCATAGTGAAGCACTTCCAAGCTTGTCAGTGACGCGCCACTTCACTCACGCGAACGTACGTGTGAACGCGAGTGTTTTGACCACACTCTGAGAGTGTGAGTGTCACTGATGAAAAAACTGATCGTGTGAAAGGCCCTTAAGCTTGTCGCACACTGCTTCAGAACGGAACCGCCGCCGAAGCTTCCGAAGCCTCAGAGAACAGAAACGACGGTCAGCTCGCACACTGGCGCAGAAGCCATCAGAACGGAACCGACACAGGCAGTCTTCAGTTAGCTTTGGCAGAAGAAAGCCGTGCTTTGCGCTTTTCAAAATCATAGCATTCCCTTAATTTCGTTTACATAAGATGAGCGATTCACCGCTCAGCAGTGATGAAGAAGTGTTAGTGCTGTGTCTAGCGCTAAAAGCTGAAGAAGAGAAGAAAGAAGAAAAACGAGCAAAAAAAAACAAAGTGGGTGCACGATATATGCGGGTCAAGAGAGGAAGAAGGGGAATACAAGACATTGTTTCCGCATTTGAAGCAAGACAATAATATATTCTTCCAATATTTTTGCAAGAGCTATGAAAAATTTTCTCAACTGCTATCGCACATAGAAGGAGACATTACCAAGCAAGATACAACGTTTCGAAGATTAATTTCACCGGAGGAACGACTAGCTGTAACTCTCAGGTGGGTAATAAAAGTGTGTTTTTCAATAATATTTAATAATATCCATTTCATGAATGATGGCAATGTTTCCTAGTATGCGAACAATTATTACAGGTAACAAAATTTTCAAGTTTCTTCACTGAATATCTTCATTTTCAGGCGTCGGAGATGAGGTAGATGGCTTGTTTCCGAAGGGAGATGGTGAGACGAGCGGGAGCTGTGATGGAACATAATGTGGTACAGATGTTTGATTATATCCATATGTATGATTATAACCTGATGACGATGTTCATGGTGATGGAACATGTGTTGAACTATAACCTGAGAAGGTTGGTGATGAGGAAGAGTGGTGTGATGGAACTGAACTTAGGTTTTTGTACTCGTATTCAGAGAGCAAAGAATTAATACGAGATTTAATTTCAAGTTGTTGAAGAGGGGAGAAAGTCCGGACAGTTTCCTCCACCATTTTGTAGTATGCAGTTAAATGGTCTCTTGCCGAACTTTTGCTTGCAAAATATGTTGAAATTATATCGTGAGCGGAAGCTGTAGGAGTGCACTTTCTTTTCTTTGAGGGAGTTGTCACAGCCGTTGTTTTCGGTGTAGAAGGCGGAATAATGACTGAGTTGGAAAGTGCGGCAGCGTCTTCTTCCTCAAACCCATGCGCTGTGATGTCTCCCGACGCCCGTTTATCATAGGTTCCTGCGTCACAGTTGTCGTCCTGCGTCTCAATGTCTTCCAAATTACTTGTTTGTGGTCTTTTCTGAGATACATGCGCCTTCAAAAACGACATTTGTTTCTCGAACTTCCATGGAGCGACATTGACTGCTTTTTGGCCACTCACTGTTTTTTTTCTGTTCAATGCTTTTCGATAACAATCCCGCAACACATTCCATCTCTTTTTCGCCACTTGCACTGAAAAGATAGAAAAATCCAGCATAAGTCTCTTGGGCGATCCATGAGTTATGTATAAAGATGAGGTATATGAATATGTAATTATTGTAAAATTTGAGTTTCAAGCACCCGTATAATGTCAAAATTACACTGGAAAAATACAGTTCTCTATTTCAGCCAGTTTCTTGAAAATATATGAAATCTCTTAAAAATTTATCCATGTCATAAATCTCATAAAAAACAGATCCTCAAACCTATCTAAAGTGTAAATATATCAAATAAATACGGTAATTCAATGAGCGTTTTTCTTTTTCAGATTCCTGGGCCATGGTGGAACTTACAGGATACTGGCATTTAGCTACAGATTGGGAGAGTCAACTGTTCGAACCATCGTTTACTCCACTTGTGAAGCTATTTGGGAGAAATTACGACCAGTAGTTATGGCCCCACCCGACGTCTCTAAATGGACCAAATTAGAAGAAGGTTTTGCAACCAAATGGCAGTATCCAAACGTAATAGGTGCCATAGATGGCAAACATGTAGTGGTTACGAAACCAAATAACAGCGGCTCACTTTATTTTAACTATAAGAAAGAGTTCAGCATTGTGTTGATGGCGTTAGTAGATGCAGATTGCAATTTCATCGTTGTAGATTTTGGAGCCTATGGAAAAAACAGCGAGGGTGCTATATTCAGAGACTCTAAATTAGATAAAAGTCTTTTATCTAATACGTTGAATATACCTCCACCTAAAGCGTTACCTAACACAAATATTGTACTACTGCACGTCGTGGTAGGCGACGAAGCCTTTCCGCTAAATAAGAATATCATGCGACCTTACCCAGGATCTCAGCTTGCTAATAATGAAGGAAATAAAATATATAACTACAGACATTCCAGAGATAGACGTGTCTCTGAAAATGCATTTGGCATCTTAGCAAAAAAATTTAGAATCTTTAGCCAAAAACTACAAATAACACCGGACCATGTCGATACTGTTGTTTTAGCAACCATCTGTTTGCATAACTTCCTACGAGATGACACACATCTTTGGGGCCCAAGTGAGCTTGAGGACAGAGAAATGCCTGGGGGGATGCAACCAATTTCTGGTGTAGGAGGCAATGCTTTGCGTGAGGCTTTTGACATTAGGGATACCTTTAAAAAGTATTTTACTTCACCGCAAGGTCAAGTACCATGGCAGGATGACATGATAAACAGAGGGAAGCACCAGTAACATTGTCAATCTGGTGAATGTAGGCCTAAATTGTAATAATAATTGGAATTTATTAATGTACATCAAAATATAAGTTCTATTGAAATCGAGTTTTCTTACCTGTTATTTTCAAGTTTTGAGCTATTTCTTCCCAAGCATTCTCCTTTCTAGTTGTGTCATAATAATATTGATGACCCATATTGTACAATATTTCGTATTGGAATACATGGTGAATGAGTTCTTCATCGGTGTCAGTCATAACTAATGAAATTACGTACGTCTATTCAAGAAATGCGCGTTCACGTGCTCAGAGCGTGCACTGAAAGAACACGACAACCACCTAATCCAATAGTGAGTGACACACTAACCTCCCACCTCCTCGGCAACCCCCTCAAACACCCCCGTAGCAGCCGTTCCGCGCGTGCGCAGCCTGTCAGACGCTTCAGAACCTTCGGAAAAAATATCTTTCAAAGAATTCTGAGGCAGTTCGGCTCCGATCTGAAGCTTCGCTTCCGGTCTGATCTGAGGCAGTGAGCGTTGCCTGGTACAAATGCTTGTTTTCGATTTCTTTCAGACATTTCGTTTCTGATCTGACGCGTCGGTTCTGAGACAGTGTGCGGCATGCTTTAAGGTACACCAAGCTCTTTGAGAAGCCCTGGGATGTCATGGCAGGAAACAAACTGCCTGCTGAAAAGAAAATCACAAAAAGCTGGTCGCCCTCTCTGAAATATGAAACTTTACCAAAGTGATCAACAAGATTTCTGCCTCATAATCTTGATATCAAAAGCTCTGCTGCTTTCTTTGAAAGACCTAAATCCCGCAGTTCAGCCTGGGGGTGAGGCTTGGAGACGGGGAAAGGTTCAATCTCTGAAGAACAGTTCTCCGATTGTTAACACTTTCTAACAATTCACTGTAACAACTGTCGTATATTCGCTTGAATCCTGTCCAATGTCTTTATCGTGCAATGAATGAAAGCCTTCGAAAACTGGAACAGGAACTTCTTAAGAGTGCTGAGCAGGCCAAATCGCTGAGAAAATGTTCGGATACGTAATCTTACGTCGGTTTTTCCTCCCAATAACCGTTGTGTTTACCATGCAGAAGTAACATGGTTGGTGGATTCGCGCCAAATCACTGGAACTCCAAAAAGCAGACCTTTGCGTTTTCCTTTGGTCCAGTCTCAAAGCATTTCTTCACAATTGTAACAAACAACATGAGGAGCCCATTGCTTGTGTTGATCATCAAGATGAGTTTCAAAATATGTCTTGTAGGCACGCTTGACGAACGAGGATACTCGTATGTTACGTCTCTGATGGTTGACTGTGTAATTTCCACATATGTAGCAGAAAGCACCAGGTTTTTTTCTACAATGATGTCTCTCTTTTAAAACACTGTTTGAACTGGAACAATATAACACGATCAAAATATTAGAAGCTATCTATATATTTGGACGTGAAAATGCTTATACATGACTTAGGCAAAATCACGTTTGTAAAATTTCTTCAACCTTAAATTGCATACACACTAGAGCTTGTAGGGAAAAATAATTTCAGATTTGAAATCAGCGCCTAAAAGTCTTTCAGAATCAATAAAAATATCCAGTGCAACTCAAAAGTTACAGAAAAAGGGTTCCCCTGTGCAATGTATTTCGTAATTGATAACGCATTTCCTAATAAATAATATTTTCCCTAAATGAAAGTGTACTTCTTACCCAAATTGATAGTTTGTTTGGTTTTCTCGTTGTAGCGAAGTTTCGTGGCCTAGTTGTTGTTGTTGTTTTGCCCCGACGGCCGCTCGAAGGGGTCCGCCGCGGCCAGGGCCGCCCCAGACCGGGCTCGGCCCGAGGCGAAGAGGGGTGTGGTTATATGGGCCTCTGGAAGACGCCCGCGTCGTGCAGAAACCTCACGACGTCCGCGGGGCGAGTCCAGAGGTGCTCCAGTGCATGTATCTGGTGTGTGTGTCGGTGTGCGTGTAGGGTGGGACAGTGTAGGAGGACTTGCGGAAGATCGCCCACGTTGGCATGACACCAGACGCAGCTGTCGTCCTCCGCAAGTCCTATTCTGTGCATGTATGAGGGGAGTGAAGTGTGGTGCCCGCACCGCAGCCGTGCCAGGTGGACTCGATCCTGCCGGGGGAGGGATCGCTCCGTCGAGGGGACGGGGGGGGTCTCACTCCGAGGAGGGAGTTAGGGGTTAGGGCAGCGAGGGCGCGTGAGGTGAACTGTGTGTATGTGTGTGCGTAGTGAGGTGTCAGGGGGGCAGGGAGGGAGGGAGTCGTATAGTGTTTTGAGGTGTGTGGCCGGGGTGGTGTGTAATGTTCGTTGGGTTGGCCGGGGTTGTTGCATGTAGTGTAGCGGGTGGGCAGGGTCTTGTGTGGAGGTGTAGAAGTTTGTCCCTAGCGTGTTGTGGCCTAGTCGGATAGTAGCACGAGGGAGGCCAAGCACAGGAGCTTGGCCAATTTTGAGACGTATTTTCCTATGCCTAGGACGTTCATTCTCTTCCTGTAGTCGGCCATGAACGTTTTAGTTCGGTTTACACAAACAACACAACCAACATAAAAAACCCTTTTATTTGATTTGACAATCAAAAGTACAAGCTGACCTTATGAAAAAATGCATTTACAGTATTAAAAAAGTAAGCAATTTTCACTCTATAGCACATCGCCGAACCTTTTGTTTCGTTTCTTCACGAAAAGCTATGTTTATGTACTCTCAACATACCTTTCTATAACGCAGAAACTCCGATGAGGAACTGCGTTGGCAGAAGATGTCTCCATGAGAAAAATATTGTGTTCATTTGGGTCTGGGCGCACGTCTCTGCGAGATGGTAATAAGATTTAAATCAGATGCATGATTAGTTTAGGGTTTTCATGTGTAATTGATTGTTCGGAAAAGATTTTTCATAGAGACTTGATCCCTGAATATAGAGATGAATATGCGTGCTTACGTTTAATTATATAGTTAAACATATAATTATATTACGTTTAATTATATGTTTAATTATATGCGTTTAATTATATGCTGTATTGATAGCGACCATTTTTGAAAGGTCGCTTTCTCCCTTATCCATTTCTTATCTCCTTTTTTCGCATTATAACTTGGATATGAAAGATCACCAATGTTACAAATACAAACAAATCAATTGTTCGAAATGTAAGATTGTAAAGAGAAAGAAAATATTTTCCTAGTGTAATATGCATAAAATTTCTATTCACACAAACAAGAGGAAAATTAATTTAGCTGCAATAACGAGTCATAGAACGATATTCGTAGGCATTGTACACAGTGTCCTGCCTAAAAAACACGAAACGCAAACTGGAAGAACGACCGTCATAATGTTATAGTTCTCATCGGATCATCAATTGTAAAAGAATGAAAAAACACTGATCAGGAATGATAAATGTAAACCTCCCTAGAAAGGATAAAGGAATAGCTCAGGGGAATTGAAAAAGATAAAGAGAGGACCGTAAATAAACACAACATTAGGTATGACTGATATGAGTAAATAACGGCAACGCTTCTCAGATTAAATATTTTATTTTAAGAACAGCACATAAAAAAATGCAACGTATTAAGCGAGCCTAAAAAATTAGATGCAACAAAATGTGAAAAATACGAATGGTAAAGGTAAACTCCACACGTGGTAAAAAGTCTCTCAAACTATGAGCACAATTATCCTAGAAAACGGGAAGATTTTAACTAACAACATCGAAGAAAACGTTCCCTTTTAATGCCACAGTTTGAGCAACTCCTGATGTTAAGCAGCGCCTTAGTAGAATTAAGGAACTATGCCTGAGTCACACATGCATAGAGTCGTTAACTAAACCTAATTAAACGAAATAATTATCATGCTCGAAAAAAATGCATGGTATCTAATAAACACGCTCATATTACTAAGTCCAAAGGAGGTGATTGGTATTCGCAACGCCTGATGTCCATCATAACGAATTTTTAACGCCTCTGAATTTACAATACGACATCATTGTAATTACCGCTTGATGAAATGATGCCAAGTTTCTTTCTTGCGATACTAATATCGCAGTAGTTGATTCTCACATTTTTATGCTCTAAATATTTTTATGGCGAGCTAATGCTACGTGCACACCGTAATAAGCATTATGACAATGGCCGTGGAATGAGTCTGGTGCAGTGCCACTCCGTTTTCAGAGCAGACCCACAATTGCGAGCTGTGTGGAACCCCCATTCTCTCGAGGCGTGGCCCTCTCACTTGCGCACGGTCTGATGCAGCCCTGACGTAATTCGCCAGGCATTGTAGACCTATCGCAGCAACGCTCACCTATACGTGACCTTGGATGTTAAGTTTATGCCTAAGTGCAGTTGGACGATACTAAATTATCCCATCTACTCAACGGGATTGATCACTCAACTTGACCTTCCAATTATAAGGGGAATTTTACGTCAAATTGTGTGTAATTTTTCAAGCTCATGATAAAATTCATACATGTAAATTTTCCTCGAAAATACTGTAAATACTACAAATTTAAATTCCATACGTGCATAAATATTTAAGTACACAGTGCGTAAAGATTAAGAAAGCTAACACGCTTTAATAATAATAATAATTGTATTCTTAACAACATTCTTCAGAACTGGCTTTAAGTGCACTAGCTTGATTTACAACGCTGCTAATTTTTCATGGATAATACACTTGATTAAGTTAATTAATGCTTGTAGCTTGGCTGTTCATAATATGTTATAAAACTTTTAAAATTACGCACCTCCAGCACCCGCGATCTTCCGCAACAGCGCTTACATATTGGTCTCTAGAAGTTATTTCGTCTGTAATTAAAGTGACATTCTCTATAACCTTGGTGAGTTTTTGTAAGAGATTTATGTTTTTATTATAGGTATGTATACGAATCAATTAGTAATGCCTTATCTGACGGAAACGTAAAAAGAATGGCGTGAAAAGGCAGATTTTGAAACAATTCTTAAATTCATGATTGAGTACAAAACTGCCTTATCATTAGATCACACTTCTTTCAAACAGCCGAGTTGTGAAATTTTGAATTGAAATGAAAGTATGGGTATTTTTACTTGAAAATCTATTATTATAAACGTGATTGGTGTCTGGCAGCATGTGATTTGGATAGGAACCCATTAACGGGCCACTCAGTTGCGTCCGGCTTCCAATTTTTATTTTATTGTTTTTCGTTCACTCGTCATCTCTTCTATTCTTCTCTTCTGTTCTCTACTGCATTTTTGATTCTTTCCTTATCTCTTCTTTTCTCTATTGTTCTCTTCTGTTCTTTTCTATGAGTATTCTTTTCAGTTGTTTTCTGTTGTTTCTGATCTTTTATATTTTCTTCTCAGCGGTTCTCTTTTATTCTCTTCTGTTACATTCTTTTCAATTTTGTCCTTTTCTTTTCCCTGTTTCTCTAGTTTTCTTTGGTTTAATTTGGTTTCTTCTTTTTTTCCTTTGCTCTCGTCTACTCTTTTCTGCTCCGTTCGATTCTGTCCCATTTTTTTCCGCTCAAATCTATTCGAAAAATTTTTGCCGGCTTCTCTGACTCAATTACAGGGTGCGTAAGGTATCTGAGAACACTTTTTTTATAATTTAAACTAACCCGATAATAGTTAATGCGTTTTTTATTTCAGAAGATCCCATGGCAGGTACTACTGATACTAATGAAATGAAAAGACACGCTGTGAAAGTGCCTTTAGAAACGGAACAGCAATTTAGAAATTTCAAGATTTCTAAAAGTCGCCGGATCTTTTGTTTGTAAAGATAGAGAGGGGCTGAATGGAAACAATGGAGATGAATTGGCTACGAGCCAGAGAAAACCGCATTGCCAGCGCTCTGACTCACCCAGAGCACCCGAATTTGTTAGAAGAGTACATGGCATGATCGATAAAAATCCTGGAAAAGCAATGCGACATCTTGCCTTAGATCTTTAAGAGTCTGAAGGATCAATAAGGAGTGTTGTTCATCAAAATTGCGGATACAAATCATCCGTTCTTAGGCGAGGTCAGTTTATATCGACAAAAACTCATGAGAATCCTTTAATGTGTGCTGTTTTTCTAAAAGTGCGTAAGATTTCCTCAGATACCTTACGCACCCAGTAATAATGGTGGTAAGCCAACATTCATAACTGACGTAGATAAATCTCATTCTTTTTTGAATGAGTGGTTAATTATGAATCTTTGTACATGCAAATTCATCATTTATCAACCATGCATTAATTCAGGTTAGAAGAAATCGATAACAAATTATTGCAATGCTGGTGAATACAAATAAATACTAATTGCAAAAAAATTGGAATCCTAGCTGAATGCTGTATCCATTTTCCAATTTTATGGACGACCATAAAAGTTATTGTTCTTGGCCTGTAAAGAGCGTACACTCATTTGAGCATTTCACTGTAGTTTAATTCTTAATTTACAAAATTTCTCTAAGTTTGGCATACGGTTAATACGGCAATAAAATTACAATTACTCAGGCGAGCAAGAAAATGGAAGAAGAACAAAAAATTCAAACTCGCAGTTCAGCTCTCCTGATTTCTCACGACTCATCTTGAAAAAGTTAGCAGGAGCGTCACCTAGAGCAGCCAATTCTAATGCCCTGAGCTTTTCGTCAATAATATCGATGGTCATTGATTCATGCTCAGAGGTCTTTACAGGTAAGCGTTCTGGGAATAGAATAGAGGTGCACGCAAAATAAGGGGAGTTCTTATGAATGAATTAGAAGTGAAAGTTGCATTCTATCATATAATCTCGCGTAAATATTTTTGAATTCATCTCATACTTACCGTTTTGAAATATTAACGCCTCACTTTTCTGTAGAGGGTTTCATTTGTTCGATCTGTCTACACACTGGCTGTGTGTGAATATTGTGAGAATTGCAGAGGGAATTGTAGGCCGCTACCAAGCCCCCGACACTGTCGGCCCTCACTTTTAAGTTTAAGTTCAACACGTCATCGTGTCTTAGTCTCGGTGCATTGCAGTGAGATGAATAAGACTGAGATTAAATCCATTAAAATTCAGTGGAATGGTATTGTCATGCTCGATGAAACTGATATTGCGGTGTTTTCCAGATGTGATGTATTAGTTGTGTGATATTGTCTCGTAATTGTTTTAATGTGACATGAGTGTACTCACTGAAGTGTAGGTTTTCTCCATTATGTACTATAATCAAGATCAAGTAATGTAATTGATCATGCAAATCGTGAAATTCAATATTGGCAGATTGATCCTAGTGCATGGTATTTTCAGAGAAAACGAAATACAATAAAAATGCAGATATTCATGTGGAAACAATTAAAGTCCAGAAACTCTTAATAAATTCTTAGCGTAGGTTATTAGACAATTTCCTCATTTATGAGATTTGTAAATGAAGAATAAGTAGTATTCCAATGTAGTCAAGTATTTAACATAAAAATGAAGACCTTATTTGGCGCTAATTGAAGCTTAAAATTAGGCTTGAGCAAAGTTTCGCTCCTCAAACAACCGCTCGTCGATGCTAACATTATGTGTGGTTTTAATGAAAACATACAGTTGTTATTGGTGATTAATTTAATAGATATTGACATGAATTTGGTTAAGTTAGGTACAGTTAACTGTTGAATTTATGTGAATTTGTTAGTTTTTGCATTAATATTTTGCTGAGAATCAGGTTTCTGGATCAGATGGCTTTCTGATTTCGGCAACAGCTGTATATTAAGTTCATATTTTGGATGTCAAATGAGATGTTATCAGAATAAGTGTAATGAAGAAAGTTTGTAATTCTACAAAAGCAAATATTATTTTCACACCAAAACGTTTTGCATCTAGAACTAATATATGATGCAAGTACCAAAATTTAGGTATAAGTTGATGAGAATTCAGGCTAATCTGCAGCTATAAAATGTTCTGATATCACTCAATGAACATAACACATCAGAGAAGCAAAATCCAATGTTAGCATGATTAGTTAACTGATTTTGTGGCAAAAAAATTGCAAGTTGTAAAGGTGGTGGTATTTAAAGTGAGGATGAGCTACGCTCTGTTTGAAATTTCTGCAAATGTTATATTTTAATATCAATTTTAAATCTTAATTTATTGTGTACAGAGCAATTTCACGTGAGATTTCTTGGTAAATCGGAAGGATAGGACAGTTATCGATTTTCCACTTTTTGATGCCTCAACCTAATTAATTGAATCAAAATAAACAAGTTTTCTTCCATGCACTTTCCGTCTCAAATGAGTATTTTACGATTTAAAGCGGAAGGTTTAGTTTCGTCTTTGATGACGAATGCGCTCGAATAAACAGCTATTCATCGATTTTCGAATTTTTGATGCTTGAATCATGGTAATAACATCGAAATAAACAAATTTTCATCGATACACTTTTTTCGTCAAATGAGTATTTAACGAGGTATAGCGGTAGGTTTGGTTTCGTCTTTGATGACGATCGCGCTGGAAGCGAGTACGCATTGCAGTGTTGCTGTCCGACACGCTCCTTGAATTACTTGCCGCTTCAAACACTGGAGTTGCGGTAAGTCAGTTACCGCTATAACTAATAAAATACTCATTTGAGACGGAAAGTGCATAGAAGAAAATTTGTATATTTCGATCTAATTAACTTAGCTTGTGTATCGAAATTTACAAAATTGATAACTGTCATATCCTTCAGATTTACCGATTTCTTTGGCTGTTATAGTGCGTCCAGGTACCTAGCTTATATTGCATTTTTTGCCTATGTAATGTTGTATGAAAGTCAATATTATGAAATTATCGTAAATAAATCGTTTATCTAAATTTAGTCCTAACATAACTCGAAGCGATCTAACCTAGCGTCATTTTGCATTTGAAACTGGTTTGAGTAATAGTTAATGACCTCAAAAATTTACCAAAAAAAATTGAAATCCTGGTCCTGTATCGGTCATAAACTGCAAAAAATATTTAAACTTGATCAATATTAATTAAGTTATTGTCCTAAAAGTCTTGAATTTGTTAAATTTCTTGCCTCATTTATGGCATGAGGGGGAAAAATTTACAATTAGTAGAAAAGGAAACACAGTTTTACTTCCTGGATGTATTTATTGTTGCAGAAAGGTTTAAGAAGGATGGTAATACCCGGTCATCTTGATGCTCTGTTTTCTTGGTGTATTGGCTGCTCCAAGACTTAGAAAATTTACATATTTAGTCATTTTGACATCAATTACACACCTACAGGGTATTAGAATGTGGTACATATTTTTTAACATTTGATTGGAAAGAAAGAAATTCTTTCGAAGTCCTGAACTCGTCAACTTACAAAAATTTACCTAAAAATATCAAACTTGTTTATATTAAAGTTAGCGAAGTAGCTTTTCAAACATTTTCATGTAAGAAGCAGAATAAATGTAAGACTGATTTTGAACAAATTCCTGCTTAAATGAAATAGATTAGCTAATTTCGTTGACTTTCTGAGCCATGAACCTTTTAAAAATAATATTCCAATGAAGAGCATTAAGGTGAGCAACAGAGATATTTTTCTGAAAATTTAGCATAAGCAGAGGTATATAAATAAACATTTTAGGTTTACTTTGAAGCTATTCAAATTAACCCTTTCTTATCAAGCTTCAGACTTATGCAGCTGTACTTTAGAAAGATCTCTTGATTATTATTACAAATCATAAATCTTTCTCAAATTAACTTTAACAATGGCTGCAGAAACGCTATAGAAAATTCGCTTCTAAACGCATCTTTAATGATCAAATGCTAGTGCCCAGAGAAAAAAGCAAGTGATGGAGCATCTATTAGCCCTGAGGAGTCAGTGGAACGTGCCTCCTCAATTACAGATACTTTTGAACCAAGAATTATTTCAGGGCGGTCTTTAGAACGAGAGAATATTAAATATTCAGCGATATCTAGAAGCAACTTCCAAAAGAAAAGAACAACATCAAAAACAAGAAGAAAATTGTAACTCGAACAAGACACAGCTCGCCCAATTGAAGAGTTAAGTGCTAAACAATCTGAGTGCATCTTTCCGTCCACAGAGTATAATTGAAGCTCTTATTAAACATTGGTGCATTGACTCAATTTACCTAACTTTACGGTCAAAATTTTTCTACATCAGATGAATAATTTTTTCTTTCGTGGAGGAGTTTTATTTTATAGAACTTCGAAAGGTGAAGAAAACTTGGAAATATCCTATGAAGAGATGCATTTTGGTCGTTCCCTTCTACTGTTCTTCGAATCGCCGCAGCATCCAGTAAGTCTCCCATGAATAAAAATATTTACTTGGATAAATCTCACGTTCTATCTGCATTTGTTTAGATTCATAGAGATACATAATTTTGTTTCTTAGTTTTAATTTTTTCGTCACGGCGCATCTTGGTTAGGTTAGAAAAAATGCATCATCTATCAAACAAATGCATAACAAAGTGGTAAGCATTTCTCTTTCTATTTTTAAAAGATAAAAAATACCTTGGGGATTTATTTATATGAAAGATATTGCGCAAGTTTTTGAGGTGCTTCATGCAATATTGGTTTATTTAGTTTTTTAACAGGGCTGTGAAGTCATAGTCGAGACAATTTATGGACTAGAGGAATCGAAATCTGCAATTTCCACGGCTCCCACTCTTAAAAAATTGATAAGGAACATCGGTATTTTAGATTCCGCGTCCCTCAGCCGGCTTATGGTTAAACTCGCAACAAAAACTTGATTCTGCGAACCTACCCCATGGTATATGTATATACCTCCACACCATATTTGAACATTAGGGTTTCTATGGCCAGCAATGTTCTTAGTCAAAATTTGCTGATGGGTAAAAATTGCAATTAAAAATCAAAAATTACATCGAAATAGAACTTTAAATTAAATAACTAGGAATTGAAACAATCTTACCCCTGGCCTATGGCAGTACGTAGCTGTTCCTTGCAGTTGAACTAGTCTAGCACAGGTTCACAATGCGCCAGGTAAGTTGCATCACAACCAATATGCTCTGATATGAGTAGTACTATATGGCCTTAAAATTGATATGTTGTAAATACTTTTCATTCGTGAAAGTAAAGTTGTCAGTGAAAGTGAATGAAGCTCGAAATCATACAATTAAGAGCACCTGACTCCTGAATGGTATTCTTTGAATTTTCATCAAGATAATTTCCAATCCCATGTGGTCACAAAGATATCAAACTCTGGTCAAATTTTTATTGTACCGCCCATAGTGAGGCTCAAACGCCCGTTCTCGACGAGAGGGCTACGTGCTGTATCTATTAGTCTTGTACGCATGCGACTACATATCAATGTATTTCATCTATACGTTACAATTCTTATCAATATGCAAATTTTCCCGCCAAGCGAATCGTAAGCCAATGAGAGCTTTGATTTAAGTGGATAGAAAGGAAATGAAGTAAGCCTAAATTGATCCCTAGATATTTAAAGTCTTGCCTCCAGTTGAGTAAGAGCTTGATGATCAACGCCATTATATTCTACGCAAATTGGCTTTATAGAAATTAGAGTGGGAAGGTTTTACCTTGTTTAGGTCATTCGGCAATTTTCAGATTGAAACATCGGGTTCTTTAATTTGAGCTTTGCCCTTATTGACTTATACCAATATTAAAAAGTCCTTGCTTCTAGTTTCAAATTTAAACGTGGCTAGTAAACTTTTACGTTATGCAGAGGAGAATTATCATGAAAATATAAATTAGGCTCATTCATTTTTTTCAATGCCGCTTTAGAACTGGCAAAATTAGTAATGGGACGAGTAATATAGCTAGGAATTTCAAAACATGACTTCATGGGAGGTGGAAATGCCCTGTTAATTAACCGTACGTTTATGTTTTAATAATGGTTTTATTTATAGTAGTCATTATGAGAGATAACAAGCGTAGTCTGTAAATAAATAGGGGATGAGAGCAGTACCTTATACGGGTATTGTCTCAACTGACGATTATTTACCATGGTCATAGAGCACGGACCGGTGAAAGAGGAATTTTACATGAGCTGCTAATACTTTTGTGAGAGAAAACAATCATAACGAAATGTTTATAACATATGAAAGGTGCTTTTAATAATTATAACACCAATAATTTGATATTTTCTGTTACAGAAATTTCTTATTGTCAGTGCATCCTTATTAAAATTATAAAGCTACTGTTATATGACCTAAAATGAAGGGTAAATTTTGCCAGCCTATTGCTGTGAGAAGCATTTATTTTCGTTGAAATTTGAATGTTTGAAAGGTAAAATATAAAAACAGCTCCGCACCACAGTGCTTTTTGGTTGTGATATTCTGCCCCCCTTCAAAGTTTTCCTTGTGTTTTTGCACAACTGGTTGGTGTAAAAAGTACAATTTCTAAATAAAAACTGTTCGCAGTATTACAAAACACCAGGAAACTGTAATTAAGGTATTCGTACTGAGAATATTCATTTGTTAGATCGCAATCCTATGCTTGATAAGTGACGCTTTTGGGTGTCGGATTCATTATTCAATAGTTACCCCTTAGGACTGAAAGATGAGTTTAAATATTTTCTTTCAAGCATTTTTGTATGCAACATAATTGAAAATAGATGAGTTACCCCCACTCAATGTTTTTCAAAAAGAAAATGGATCACTATCTTTACTAGAATGTATCCAGGGGTTTAAGAGGCATTGTAATCAGATTCATCAACAGAGATCACAGGTCCTAAGATCAAAAAAGTTTTATTTCTCCTTTTATACAGGCTTCAGTCCATAGATACACCACGCCTAAAGAGGGGAGGAAAGGACCACCTTAGAAGGACGAACTATGCTATATAGTCTTGATACAAAGGATGACAACTGTCGCAGTTCAGCGAATCAGGGGTTACCCTGAAAAGCCCTATAGGAACCACACGACGTAGAAAAAAAAAAAAAGACAGTTGTACGTCTTCCTAACGGGGTCCCCGCAGTTCAGCGCAAACTGAAATTTCTTTTCTGCTGCTCTATCGGGCTGATTACAGCGTAAGCGACACCCTTTTGAACCTCAGGAAGGGCAGCTGCGCTGAAAAGCCAGTGTCCCGAAAGGTAGCGGGACAGAAGACAGCCCCCTTCCTCGAACCCAAACGACCGTATCGACACTGATTAAATTTTTTCACAGGACTGGTTGACTGGGATGAAGGGAGAGGCAAGAGACTGGCCAATTCTCTTCCAGTTTTCACGCCGGCATTTCAAAATCGTGCGCCAGCCCGTGAGAAGCCAGTTTCACTAGAGTTAAACAGGAAAACATTAGCTATCCTCTAAGTTGAAATGTCACAGAATGTTTAGACTCCTCTGGGGAAACAACTGCTGTATCTTTGAGACGCAGCGCTCCCAGGGGCATTTGGGGGCCACAGATGAAGTTTAGGTAGGCCTTTCTTCGGTTGAAATAATAGAGGCATTTATTTTATTACGGTCCATCTTTCTCCGGTTCACTGTTGACCTTTTATCATCACCTATTACTTTCTTCTTCAACTTTTATCGTGTTGTTTCTGTGCACCACATTTTTTTGCATTTTTTGCAAAATTCACCTCATTCATAAATTCACCGTTCTCTCAATTCCTTACAAAATTCGTGCCTTCCATCTTCAACTCCTTAGAGCGCATTCTTAAGGCTAAGGAGCCTTAAACTAACCTAAATTTTAACTCTTCCTTTAATAAAAGGGTTATTTCAATAAATCATTTTCTTTATGCCGTTTTTTGGGTGCTTAGATACCAATGATGATTTACGTTTAGACAATTTTTTTAAATCACAAATATCTTTGCCCTAAAACGTCTTACTGACTAAGTAAAAGTCTAGTATGTGGAGGTAGAAATTAGACCAGCGCAGTTTATGATATAATTGGACATGTTTAATTCGAACCAACAGAACCGGTAATTTTATTTTCTTTAGATTGTAAACAGCGGGAGTAAACTTTTGAATAGTAACTACGCTTTGTCATTAAAAACTCTTGGCAACTCTCAAGGAGATTGTCGTTTGAAGAGCAACCATCAGATATTTAAAAAATATATATACAGAGTATTTCAGAACTGGAAGTTAAAATGAAACTATATATAGAAAGTCGCCAACTAAAGCGATTTTAATGAGTAACAAAAATCTGAAAACTCCATCGTTTTCGAGTAATTCCAAGTGGAAAAGTTCTTAAATCTTAATTAATACCATGGACGACAATATTTAATAGTTTGTACATTTTCAAAATTCGCCCCCTAACACAAATCGCATCAACACACTCTGAAGTACGAGTATATATTCAAGGAAATGCATTAGTCAGTCAAGGCGCTCTGCGGTATGTACATAGGTAAATGTACTATTTCGATCAACTTTGAGCTACCACTGTGGTTGCGATATGACACACCGGTGGGTTGTGCTTCAGTGTTTCCAAGTACGAAACTTGATGGGTCGTTTGAAAATTTTTTGAATTTTTTTAATAATTAATCGTATTTGATACTCCCAGTTAATGTTTGCTGTTTATAAAAATTTTACCCACTTTTGACTTTAAAGTTGAGTTGAATATTAAAATTCAGTTTAACCCATCGCAGTCAATGTGTTGAGTTTCCTTCCATATTCAAAAAGACGTTCGCAGTAAGGAAAATAACTAGACGATGAGTCATTTTTATTCCCGCAAAACATTCAAATCATGGTAATGTTCATCTCAATACACACAAGAATTTTAACTAATTCATCTACTCATTATGTGAATCAAAATTAACGTGGACTCTTTCCTCATCTTCTTGGTGAGAACAATGGATACAAATTTGAAAGCCCGTATGTTAGGCCATCACCAGGATGGGTCGACTGGTGCCTCTGTACTATGGAGGGAAAATAATTCTTCCCTCGAATAAACTGATCTCGCGTATCACAGATACTTGCGAAACGTACTTGTGTCACGATCTTCAAATTTTCGTCTGCTTGTAATTAGCTCAAAGCTTGTTAGCTCAAACGCTTTTTCGATTGACTGCTATTGCAAGTTTTCGCTACTTCCCCATGCAGCCATATGAAATTCTGGAAATTAATGGAAAGGTATCGTAGCAACAGAAAAACTGTTGACAAACTTCGACTTGATAAATATCAGTTAGGAAAACTGACTTCTCTTCTATCACAAAGAAAAACCAGGAAGATTCCAAAGGAATAACCAGCCTGAGAAAATACTGCCTCTTACCGATCAACTGACGACCCTCAAGTATCCCTAAAACAAGGACATTATAAAAAGGGTGGCATCCAAACAAAGTCCAACCCAAATTAACCATTAATTAGCGCCCAAACCGGGACTAAGCCTAATCCTCCATCAATTGGCGCCCGAACAGGGACTAAGCCAAATTAGCCATTACCGTATTTGTTACTTTCAGATTTTAAAACTGCCAAATGGTTTGAAAAGTGATAAACTTGATTTGTCCGAATTTTTTCAAACATTCTAAATTCTTCCAATAATCTCTTTTTGGCGAAATCGGCTAGTACGTGCGTCTGTATGAGAATTTAAAGAATTTTATAGGGATCCCCTGGCCTGTAACTATACGAACACATTAAGACATCAAATGGGTGAATCAGAAAGCGTTTATTTTTAACTAGATACTTACGAGTAAAAAATAGGGAACTCGGTTTTCCCTTCCTGGTTTGTTGGCACGCCACAGTGAGCACCACGAGAGCTATGGAACGTCGAGTTTTCCGCGAGTCGTTTAATGGATACCCAGCGTGGAGTATCCATTGGCTTATCTGCCTCCGATGCTTTGGGATACGCAAAACCTGTAAAAATATTTTAAAATGGTCAAATTAAATATTCACATAAAGTAAAGTCAAAAGTCAATTCTACAGTATAAAGTCAATCCTACATTAGCTGCTCTAAAAGTCAACAAACCCTACTAATATCAAATATTTCTACTTTTATATCACTTCAGCCTCCAGATCAGACAAAAAATGCATTCCGATTGTATTTTTCAAAAACAACGAGTAAAACATGTGACATGTTTGCTCCATGAAGTTATGAGGTAGATTTTTTTAGTTTTTGAAAAAACTAAAAAGAGATTTTCGGGGGAAAAAATCAATGAAGTTTGGCATTGCCGGAGGTTATAATATCGATATTCTTTCGTATATTGAGAGCGTAATAATGGATGCATACCATCGATCGGTGACTGTGTGTTAAGCGGAAACGAGTACGAAATTTAGTACGGCTGTTTGTTAAGCAAATCTGAATATTGATGATATTCGACCAGAAGAAGCGTAATCTGTAGTCGTACTTTGGCATTTCATTAGTTTCTTCAACACTAGAAAAGTATGCAGCCTTAGACTATTTGTTTCAATTAATATCTTATAAAAGTAATAACATTTTTTTTCGCAAAACATAAGGCTCATTGTAAAAGCTTTCTCTCGTTAAGGTAAAATCCCGTGTTTCAAAAATGGAATTCTCTTCGAATCAAATGAAATACAGTATTTTCACGAACAAGATTGCTGCTAGTTAGGAATAGATGTCAATGCAATTTCTAAAAATCTCTAAATCTCAGGAAATCTACTAAAACGTGCATTATCAGTAAATTAAACAGTGAATTTATAATAAAACAAAATTATTGTTCCATTATTCAAATATTGCATGCACAACCGTTGAACAGTAATTTAAAAATCATCCCCCTTTCAGCAAAGGTCATATGCTTAAATCCTAAAAAATTGTTTCAAATTCGATTAATCAGATCATTAAATTCAACCAGACAATCATTTGCCAAGATTCCCAGTAGTTTCTAAAACGTTATTGAATCACATACCTTGAGTTGGGCAGCTCTAGTATATCAAAGTTTTAGAAAAACGAGTGGAAATGCCTATAACACAGCGCGGGATTTTTTACAGTGCTGGATAATTGTGTGAATTTAAAAGTATGTGATGGTCTGTCCCAGATACCGCTAGAGTTGAAAGCAAGATGAAAAATTATGCTGAGGAAATACGGGGTTAGTATTTCAAACCGAAATAAAGATAAATCTAATCTGGTCATATGTTAAGTCCGGCCGTAATCTTGCTTGAAAAATATACTCATTCGCTTTTTAAGTTCCAAATGTTCACTGGTAATTTTTTATGCCAAGTCCACGTGTGATTTTAAATATGATTACCACATTCTCACGCAGGCAACATACCCTGTTGTTACTAATTTTCTGCTAATTTCACCTATTCACTCTTTGTCATTTTTGACTGATTGCTCGATATGCATTTGTCTTTCTTCTTATTTGCATAATTTATACTTCTCAATGTCAATGGGTGCAAAAATAATTTTATGGTAGCGCCACATATATTTTTCTTTCAAATGTGCGTTGTGAAATGAAATTTTAGTTCAATTTAACTTGCACAGAAAATGATCACTGTTGATAAATTCTGTCAGAAATTGACTCTTTTGTGTCGAATGTTAACTGCTTTCTTTTCCATCTGGGTTGTAAAAATTGCTCATCACGCTCGTAGTTATCAGATGAATTACTGTGTTTCATCTTTGTACTCAAATGAACATGACCAATTTATAGTAATGGAACCAAATAGATTGTGTTACACACGCCGACAATACACCCTGAAGAATCAAAAACTTTACAAAGACACCTTTGTGAAGGAAATGTATCGTGCCAATTTTTAGGTGAATCATGGAGACCAGGCCAAATGCTTGACTCCATGGGCTCGAGGAAAGAATATTACGCTCAGGTTTGAAATTTCAATTTTTAATTCAAAAATCATGCATGCATGCATGAAAAATCCTGATATATCTTTTCCCATCCGATCAGGTGAACATTGCGATAAAATGTGGTTACCATTTCATTTTAGGCGTCTTGATCTTGATAACAAAGTCATGAGTGCACGAATTTCTGGTACGTCTAGAGACGAACCGATTGAGGTTTTTAAATCATTTGATGAAGATTGAGGAAAAAACAATTTAGTTCAGTCACGCTGAATTAAATGTTCCAGTCAGTCACCCAAATAAGCAAAAGATATCTGCTAAATTGCTGGCCTCCAGGTTTAAAGACAAAAAAACAGTGGAACCAGTCATCAGCATTTTCTTTTAACGTAATAGAGAAGTAGATCAGCGATGATACTTTACGAGTAAGTTTGAAAATCAACTTGTTTATTGTTGTAATGTTAAACAGTTAAAGTCATTCAGCTTACTGTGGAAATGCCTGCATATGATCTAGGTCGATGGTAACAAATTCGTTGCTAAGTTCAGGCGAACTTGGTCTTTAAATATTAATCTCTGAAAAATCATGCAGAGAATTTGAAGTCTGAAACAGGTCTTGCAGAATTGAAATACCAGTCGATTTTTACATCAAGGTCTGGTAGCAGCCTGTGATTACATCAAAAGCTTCTTAGCGTTAATAAAAATTTGTGGATATGTTAAATAACTGATCAATTGTAAAAGTATTTCCACGAAATCGTGGTCATCGTTTTGACTAACAAATCACGTCACACGCGTTATCTCATTATGCTCTTCACTCTCCTACGAGCATAGGTCAATAAATAATAGATTTCCACCATAATGTGCCGAAAATTTGTCATTTTTGCTAACACAATGAATATTAGAACGCAAGATGTAATCTCATGAGTGGTGGACTTCAAGTCATAAAGCAGTTTACCAATTTCACAATCAGATGCCTATCGGATATATCCACCAAACTTATCTTTCCATGTTTAAACCTTGAACGGTTACCATGGTGGAATTCTCATTTCTGTTGTAACTGAATGTAGCTAGTGAGTGCTAGTGTATATACATTTATACATATGCAGAGCTGGACAGCGCTGCTCGGAAATGTAGCAGACGCTACCGATACAGCTTAATGCTCTAATTGTAGCTGGCGCTACACCCTCTAAATTGTAGTGGCGCTATCGCTACCGCTACAGTAAAATGTTGCGCCGCTACATTTGGCAGAATAATGAGAAAAATTATTAAAAAACTCTAGATATTTATTGCTTAACTACTGCTGTTAACTCATAAACATTTCGTGATTAGTAAGTTGTTTGGAAAACATATCAATGCGATTTTATTGCAATTAACCTAACTTAACAAGCAAGGGGTAGATATGTGAGTGGTACAGCTATTTTTATCAGTTTTATATTTCACCGTCCCTGTATAGATGTCTACTTCAATCAATCAATCGGAAAAATTATAAACAAACAAATAACAAGTCAGAAACTTAACCAGTTCCATTCCACACCTTCATGTTAGACGCCATAAAATATATCATTGTGATCTGCCAACAATTTATCTGAAAACTTAATTTCGAAATTAAGACTTTATATGTGTTGTATTATTAAATCAATATTCAATACAGACTTCAACTTTTAAATTTCAGTAGGCTGCAGTAAAAAAACAGGTAGTTGGTGACACTGACCGCAATGTATCAGCTACGGCCTACATTTGTATGTATGTTAGCTAACATGCTGCCACTGCCATGGTATCACAACTGTTGGCCGTAATAAATTTAATAACAAATATAACTGTGTGTAAATGTGAGCAAATGTAAAGTTTTGATGTGTGATTTGTATGAGCCGGCACAACCTAACACTGAAACATACTGCACACGAGTTGCGAGCGGCGACAGGACATTTCTCATCAAGCGCTGTCAGCAAACTGTCAACGACAACGACACTGAATTTGTTTCTAACGAAAACGCTTATCGCAAAAATTAATTTTTCTTCATAGAATCGATTGAATTAATTTCATTAGTCGTATTTTATTATTCAATGATATTCAATCGAATATAATTCGCGTTGACAATATGAATGGTCCATTCACACAATGAGAAAACAAACCAGTGTGTGTGTAACTGTATGCACCTAAATTATTATAGTAAATAAAACATATTCCTAACCGTTTACACACATCAATATTTTAAATGGGACGAACGATACTCTAGTGATGTCAATATTAGAAATAAAAAAATATTTGTAAACTACCTTCACCTATCCGAATACCAACCACCTTAACCTAACGCCGGAGCAATTGTGCTAGACTTGCCTCACTTTCATGAACGCCCATCGATCAAGCTAAGGCGTTTCTACAAGGGTTTTCTCTCACGTCACAATTATTCTGCTCTGTCATTGGCCAATCACCAATTTTGTCTATATCCTCCAAGCTGGGAGCCATGCAGTGATTTCTTAGATATCATCTCCAGCAAATGATCTCTGGCAGCCTGGCAGGAAGATCCGAGAGATTCAATCAGATTGCAAGATGACAGGCAACAGCCTACACGATTATACTCTGGTAGCAAGTTAATAGCACCGCATTGAAATGCTCCGTACAATTTTATTCTATTATCTATATTGTGAGTGTAGCTGTAGCTCTGCAGTGGCAAAACCTCGTATTGCTACTTAAATATGTAGCAATCGCTACCGCTACATGCGTTAAAATAATGATGTTTCACACCTCTAATCTGCATTGACAATCAGTCGAAACTACGAACATGCTTCAAGAATTACCCAACAGCATATGCGTGTTTCAATAAATTTATCACACGAAAGGCAAGTAGACACGTGCATCGCACTTTCGCGTTAGTAAACATTTGGTTTGGCTTATAAGAATTTTCTGCCTAGTAATTAGTTTTTCTTGATGCAGTACCAAGAATTATAAATCTAAACCATGTTAGGCAACAGCCTATACGATTATACACTGGTTGAAAGTTAACAGCACTACACCGAATTAAGCACGCGGCCCTTCAGGCACAGCGCTAATCGATCCTCGTCTCTGCACCTGTGTCATCACTTGTCCGCCTCCGCTCGTACCAAGTAAACGTAAACCAACAAGATGTGCGTTTCATATCAATGGGTCTTACGCATCCTCCAAGCAGTATAACCTTTAGCGCCGCGTCTGGGTGTGATATTAGTGGCAATTTCGACGGACTTACGAAAAGATTCGTTTCCGAGGATTTTGAAAATTATAAAGAAAAGAAGATTGAGACATTATTGTAGTACCAATTGATAACAGTTCAAAACTGTGCGAATACAATACGGGAGCGGCACACACCTGCTCTAAAAATTAGTTTTAGAAATCCGTTTTCAGTTTTGGTCGATAATTCAACTACGTTTCAACTATCGACGTGGGAAGGAGCGACGTTCCGAACGCGAGTCCTACTCTTCGACGCAAGAGAGGAGCTCGAGATCGTTCTTGTATTAACTTTCTGTTGAAATCCTGAAATCAGAGTCTGACAAGCGTCTAATCTACAACTACTACATCAGCATCTACGTCAGCACCTATATCAGCATCTACGTCGTCTGCATAGACGCCCTCTGCTGTGCGTCTACAGCGACGAGCGTCTTCAAATCTGCAGGTACGAGTTAAGTAAAGATAATTAATTAGTGATGATAACTTGTGCGCCTGTGCAGTACAGTGCTAGGCAGCCGTTGCAGACAGTCAGGCAGTTTTTTTTTTTTTTGTTTAGCACTAGTTTTTTATGTATCGGCTCAAGGCCGAGCGGTGCTCTGCTCTCTGAGAGCGAGCAACATGAGGGCGCCCAGGCCCTCTGCGGTGGGACGCCACATCTCAACAAAGTAAGTACGAGCAACATGCGGTACAGCGGTAGGGCTCGGCAGTCGCAGTCGTGAACTGAAGCAGCGCGAGAATAGCTATAGCATTTGGAAGTGAGTGACGCTATTTTTTTCTGTTTACGGTTCCTTTTATTTTTTTAATTTGATGGCTATTGTGTAAATTTCCGGTGCGTAAATTTGTGGTGTTTAGGTTTGTGTAAAATTGAATTTGATAGTAGCATTATATGTCTGACTCAGACTCGGAAGAGTTCATAAGGTCAACAACGACAAAAACCACGAGAGGTCGTACCTCGGTACCCCGTTTCCGTGCTGACAGTAACACGACTCAATTATGACTGAACCGGCGGTAACCGGTGCGGCTGGACCAAATACGATGACAACTACGACCACCAGCGCGGTCTTCGTCCGCGGAGTTGCAGCGACGATGCCTACGGCGGGGACCATTCTTTCTAACGCCGAACTTCTGCTTTTTAGGGAGCGTAGGCGTAAGGAAGACCCAAAACTTTTTGAATTAAATCGTTCCGAACCATATCGCAAATTTGAGAGCGTATATGACTTCATTACCCGACGTGAACTCTGATAGTGCTAAGAAGAAGTTGTTAGTCCGATCAACTCATAAGCAATTAGGAGATTTCAATTCAATAGTTGCCAAGTTGGTGAACTCAAATATTCAGTACTCTTTTGAGGATGCACTCAAAACTTTGGACGACATATATATCGCAAGAGGCGAGAAATCTGGACACGCATTAACATGTGATTTGAATCAATTACGTTCCATCAGTAACAAAAGCCTTGCCGCTCAGTTAGTTACCGCTTTTGCTAAAATTCGTAGGTTATCGGGACACTTGTTGAATTCGGCAGCATTAGCGTGGCAGAAGCACCTTTTTCAAGGCTATTGCGAATCAGAACGAATTATAACATTTCGTAGGAGTTTCAATAGGTTTGAGTCTCACAATAAATGTGCTAACACCTTTGCTTGATGAAAATTTCAAAAAGAAATCTTCGACGCGTCGTTCAATACCTCAGAAGATTTATTGGCCCGAATAGTTGTAGCTGTCCAAATCACCCAGAACGTAAACCCATAGTAGCGACTCAGTACTCGACCAGAGAGACCTTTTCAGTGGACGAGCAAAATGAGACGGAAGATAACGTGGACGTGCAAGAATCCCTTCAGAGGAGTGAAATTTTTTACGGCTCGAATCACCGTAGCCACCGTTTCCCGGGGCGCAAGTCGTATCCCCGACCTTGGCTCAGAAACCCAAGATTCAGAAGCAATCATTACAGTGGATTTGTGGGGGACAGAGTCAAAGGACCCCTAGAATGTCACACAGTGCGAGCGGAAAGTGCGAGTCAATCTCCCAATAACTTTGCAACTAGAACGAGAGGGTCTCCTTCCTGTAGTTTATGTCATTGTTCAGGTCATGACGATGCCAACTGTAGGTCACAAGGCGATCTGAGCGAACCCCGTAGACCAGTTGGTCCCTGCTATATTGGGGGAGGAGCACTTGAAGTCAGACAGTATCGCACTTACATGCGTAGGTACAACGCAAATCGAGGCGTCAGTAGTCGGGGTAGGGATGAGATCCATTATGGCGAGGATCCCGAGAGAGAGAACGATGTTTTTTACAGTAAATGTTGGAGATATAGGGAGGAGGCTCGAGCCGTTTTTGCCCGAGGGCCACCGCAAGACTCTCGTTAATCCTAACGTTGTGGCATTTACAGATCCAGATACAACCGAGATGACCGAATTTGTAGATCCTTTGCTTCACTGCCAAAACAAATTCGCAGTGTTGAAAGAACAAGAGCTTGCCGAGAGGATACAGCTAGAGAAATCAGCTGAGGCTTATTTACCAACTACGATTATAACAGCGGGACGTCTTAGAAAAGAAGTCCTTAATACCATTAGGAAGTTAAAGAAACCAACAATAATTTTGAACAACAAAGAC
The DNA here is from genome assembly GCA_030386875.1 of Morinoia aosen. Lineage (NCBI taxonomy): Eukaryota > Metazoa > Arthropoda > Malacostraca > Amphipoda > Talitridae > Morinoia > Morinoia aosen. The sequence goes on along the minus strand of CM059579.1, from coordinate 30,776,701 downwards.
CGGTATTTAAGCGCGCTGTTAGACAGCGGCAGCGAAAAATGTCTCATCAGTTATAATAAAATCAAGGGTGGAAATGAAAAATTGAAATATAGTAATTTGAGCGTTTGAGGCATAAACATTAAATCCAATAATTATAATATACGGTAGCAAGCAGTGTCACGGGTGCTCGTGGCATCGCCTAGCTCCACCCATTTCCTCTCTTTCTGTCACAACTTGGCTCTCTGTGGCGGTGTTCCAGCGCACACGAGTATCAATTTTCGTGATCTCTCTCCGCACGATACGTGAGCATGCATGCAGAAGCCACAGATCATATACTAGAAGATCCCCAACTTATCACTAAGTGAGTTTCAGCTCTGTCGACAATGACGTAGGGGCCAATTGGCCAATGACGGAGCCGATAAATTGTTACTTGTCTCTTGTTTGAATCCGAAGTCGTTAGTCGGCCGTGAGCCTCTGACAGAGGTGTAACGAAGATTGCAGCAGAAATGACTCCTTACGTACGCTTAAAAAAATGCTTAATGGAAAATTGTGCTACTTATTTTTAGCAGGTATTTTTATCACTCAAACATCTTAATATATTCATTATCGTATTGTTTCGACTAATATGAGAATCTGGTATTTAATGGTTTAAAATGGTGATGAACTCTTTCCGAAAAGCTTAATTTACGGCACCGACGTTTTATCACATTTAGAACCTGAGTCTAATTTAAATGCACCTTAATTTTTAAACATATATTATAAATATGTTCATGAATGCACATTCACGTTTATGTATAGTGAAGGACAATATAAAAAAGTGTTATCAATATAATCGAAATGTACTACTTTGGCTTTCACTATCCTCATTACGTCAAGAAACGTTTCATAACTTTTGAATAAAAACTTGAGTTCCAAATTTAACGAGTATCATAGTAAAGCCTGGATACGCAGCCAATTGAAAGCCTTAACACCAATGACGTCAGCTGCGAGTCATGGCTGCTAGAAGCTGATTGGTTGGCGTGCGTGAGTACGTTTGTCTAGAGAGGGCTTGCGGTGCACCGTACTTAGAGCGCAATTTAACTATTATTTGATTGATAGTCCAAAATATATACGTTACTATTTGTAGTATATTCAGGGTCAAGCTGAGATAAATAGAAACTCCTTGTGCTAAAAAATCTAACGTTTGCCTTTTCAAGACTTAGTTGTGTCCTATTCAGTTTTAATGCTCGTTTTAAACATTTTTAATAACTAATAGGGTAATCATTGCCTATGAAATATATGCTGATAATCTCTTTGAACGAAAAATTATGATTATCAAATTTTATGCATGCGTGTGGTACGATTTAAAAAGTTTTCGTTTAATAATACTGGATGACAGAAGACACCAATGAATAAAATGTTACACACACACATGTAACCATTTGGAAAAGTTTGGGTGTTTCGATTTCGAAAGAATGTGCATCTGGCAACTACCCCTCCTCTCAGACGTTGTGGCACCTCCTATTCAAACTTCCGAGCTCCGTCTTCCGTGACCGTTACTTAGTTGTGCTCAAGACGTGATCGGTGTTAATTGTGATCCTGTATATTTATAGGAGCATCATTTAATTCGCAGTATTAGTGAATCTAAGTGAAAGATATGGATAATTAACAAGACGAGCTTTTCACTGTCCATATTAGAGACAGTAAAACTGAGCATAGTTCTCATGCGCTGCTGGTTAAAAGGTTAAAACGATATGGATGGTTAATTTCTCTTCAGTACTTTATGTTGAACTGTAGCTCATTTTGGTACTGAAGCCATGAACAATAACCTGATTTTAATATAATAATTCTCTCATAAGCACGCCGTTGTGATGAGAAGTGATAAGTCGCTGGAAATCGTGTAAGATTATTAAACAGAGTTCTAGTTCTTATATATATGTAAACCTTTCGACGGTAATAATGACTTTGATTGCGCCATTTCTCGTTTGCCCTGAAAGAATAAAATATCTTTTAATTCTTTTTCTTGTAATTCATTTTGTTGCTTTGTGGTACTTATTCCTTAAAATATATTTACGTAAGCATTTTAATTTGAAATACTGCCTAAGAAATCCATCAGTACAATTATTCGTTGGTAAGATTTTGTTTCCTGTTTCATAATTTATTTTCTGGACTTTCATTTTGAGGGCTTATCAGTCTTCACATTATGGATGAGGTTTGTTAGTATCATTTATTTTGTCAATGTTTTGTCATTATACAATAGAAATGTACGATGAAGGACAACTTTACACCCTGTATGCATAAACATGTATTCAAAACCATTATATATGAATTTGACCGGATTGGAAGTGAATTGTCAGAAAATTTTCATGCATTCCAAGGGTAAATTAGTTCTTCATAGTTCATTTTTATAGAACCGTGATGTTTCAAATGTGAACATTGAAGTTAGCGCTGCCATTTTATCATATTCAAGGAATTGAATTTGAGTCTAAGAAATGTTAACAAAACCCAAGAATGAACAATTCAGCTAGTACAATTTCTCGATTTTGATTGATGAAGTTTGCGGTGTCATTTCAGTATGGGAATTTGATTTGCTTTAATAAAAATGTTACTATTCATGACTGAACAATTCATCAGGCATCTTGAGTTTTCGAGTTTGCATATTGATATTCCCTGCCATATTATTAGTGGACTTTAATTTTTTCGAAAAATCACTACAAAATTAAACAAAAAATTACTTGCTGACGGCCAGTTTTTTCCATTCCAAATTAATGAAAATATCTGCCCTGGAAAATATTCATGAACGTGCTTTTACTACGAATACCTAAACCGGGTGTCCCACAAAAATATCCTCGAGTTTTTGTTCGAATAAATTTCGCTTTGTATTAACATACCTGAATTGCTTTTTTTCCATAATGTGGTCAATTTTGTTTCCTTTTCGGAAAATTTAGGTTCTTGGAAATCGTTTAAATACCATTTAACAGTGATCGACTTACTGAAAGAGGTAGAAAAATAAATGGTTCAAAGGAAAAGTTTTAAAAATAACACTGGTGATTTGTATTTCTCAATACCTTCTATTAATGTAGAACAATCGTTTTTATGTTTCTGACTAAGGTAGACTGTTTTGTGCCAATATTTTTAGTACGGTAATTCTATAAAATTCATGCCATAATAAATGATATTTTCTTCGATTCCCTCGATTGGAATGCTAATTTATACTGATTAGTTTATGCTGATATTTGCGCACATGCTTACTTATGTATATGTGTTCTTGTGCACGCTATGCGTACGTAGTTAAGTGAATGTGTCACTACGTAATAATTCATTTCACTTGATTATTGCACAACATTTGTAAAATATATATGTATACAAATATATTTGCTGCGCGATCACCCACATTTGATAAATAAGATGCTTATCAACCAATGATCCTTTCGATACAATATTTAATAAAACATCGTTACAATATTTCATTAGAAATTGTAATCAGCAACACATACTGAAAGAGTTGTCACGAATTTCCTTTGCTCATTATCCTATATTTCAGAACATCGCTCAGCATTTGTATAGAACGCGCATATATTGTGATTACCTCGATGCAAAGAAATGTATTTGTGTACGTTTGCGTGTTAAGTGTATGTATGTGCGTAGGTATGTATGTGCATGTATATGTGTATACATTTACAGGTATATATGCACATATGTTTGTACTAAACTGGCAACTGGTATTTTAACTAGAGATGATTTTTTTCTATTCACTCTCAACTTGTAACATTACCTAACTCGTCATCTCTTTATTACTGTAAAGCATTCACGTAAAAAATTATACTAGACTATTTATTCCCAGAATTGTGCTGTGAGAGGTGCTGTCTACTACATTCAAAGGTTTTCCATCCTCTAATGAAACGCATGAAAGCCTTCAATTTTGAAGCATGATGATACTTCTTGTCGATATGCCTTGATAAATTTGTATTCTTCATGAGCAGTTACCTTCATACTAAAAGTGTAACCAATAGTTCATGCCACAAGATTTTATAAAATTCTGTTCATGTTCAAAATAAGATTTGCCTGCTACCTATTATGTACATTCTAATTCAAGTTGTTGGTCAAGACATGTGCTTGTTCTAAAGCTAAAATTGTATACACGCACGTATTTCCTCAAACCCATGTTGAGCAATTTTCGGCATTAATTCAGGAACCTAGTTCCGGATTACACGAAGCACCCAATATTAAGGAATAAGTGGAATAAATTGCACAGTTTATTTTCCACATGATGTAGATTTCTTTGGCCTGAAAGTATTAGTTTTTCTAACTTGGGTTGGCTCATGATCGTTTTTATGGAAGTGTTCTTAAGACATTGGTTATTTCCAGGAAGAGACTGGATCTGCTCCTATGCTTCACCTCAGTGACCCTGCCGACCGATCAATTTACTCTGCGGAGCTGATCGTCATTCGTGCTGCACTCCGCATGATTGAGGAGTGGCTTGCTTCGGGTTTTTACGTGTTGTTCTCCGATTCCAAAGCTGCTCTCCAGTCAGTGAGGTCCTACAACTCCACGCATCCAATAATTTCTGGAATAATGTCAAGCCTGATGCGACTTGCAGGCTCCCCAAAACTTCTATCTCTATTCTTGGTACCTGGCTATGTTGAAGTACGTGACAACAAGCAGGCAGACGAGTTAGCGCGAAATACTGCAACCTCTGCTGCTGACCCAACAAATACCAGCGCACTCGCCTGAGATTACTACCCTATAATTAAAGCTGCAGTAACTCAACTTTCGCAGTGGCAGTGGGAAGACGCCCAAGACAACAAGTTGCGCAAGAGTGGAACAGTGGCCTTCGAACAGTGTCCGAGCCTGGCCTTCTCAGCCTGGCCTGGCCTCCCGCCTCACCCATGGCCATTTAATGGAGCGTCACCCGGCCTCTCTTCGGGATCGCTGCTTGGTGCCGTTATTGGTGCAGCATATATTGGTTGTGTCTTCATTTTTCCGATGTACGTTCCCGTCATTACCCTGATTTAACAGGGCGAAGACTCTGGTTTTATCTCGTGTAAGATCCCCTCAGGAGGATACAACTAATGTATCTATGGGAATTAGTGCTCCCAGGGGGACTATGTAAGGGCCTGAGTTGAAGGTTAGGTAGGCTTTATTTTTGTTAAAATAGAATAGGTTTTTATTTTGTTATGGACCATCTCTTTTCGGTTCACTGCTGTCCTGTTTTTCAGCACCTACTTCTTTCTTCTTCAACTTTGATCTTGTTTCATGAACTTCTTTCTCATCTTACTGTTTCTGTGCCCTTTCTGCATAGATTCCACGTTCCCTTAACTCCATACTAAATGGTGCCTTCTTCTTTCCTCTCTTTGGATCGCCTTTGTTGCGGATAGGGAGGCTTAAACTAACTAATAATCTAATCTAACCTCTTGTGTAAGATGTTGAGCGAACAGACTCGTCGGCGTTTTAATCGTTGGCGAGTTATTAGTTATCTCTCTGACTCATCTCTTGTGAAAAATTATAGCGCATCTGTACATTGAAAACTTCGAAAAGATTTATATGTTTAAATTCTTTTCTAGTCGAACAGTTCTTCGTGAGTCCTGCAATATTTGTGTTATTTAGTTTAATATGCCAAATCTTCGTGGCTGCGCGGAGAATGTGTTGGTTGGAATACTCAGGGAAGACGAACGCTCGGGCTTTAACGCAGCAGCGTTACTGCTGTTCCTGGAGAGGTGCAAGCTATATTCTGAAATTTAACAAGAACTCACGCAGTAACGCACTATAGCCAGGCGTGATACCGTCTTGGAAGATTGTAGATTAGTAAACTGCAATATTGCCAGGTGCGCTTCGTCGGTACCTCGGGGGGTTTCAGCGTGGGTAAGGCGTCCGGCCACAAATGGACAGGCAGCTGGAACCCCCCATGGGGTTTGGCTGCCAAGTGCGATCGAATGTACTGTAGTATGTAAAAAATTTTGATCGGGAGACAATTATAATCTTGAGTTGTAATTTATAATCTTGGTGTTCATATGATTTTGATATTCAAATAATATTGATGTTCGTCTCAAGTGCCTATTGTTAGAAAGAATGTACTTCTAGCCTGAATGGGTACCCTCTCTCGCCATGAGGATTTAAATGTGATATCAACATATAAATCATCAAACTAAGAATATAATATTCCCTCATAAAGTGTGAAGGTGTTCAACCCTCGTTTATACAAGAAAGCCAACTCTCTAAACCTACAAGATGGGACCGAGGAAGCAACGCAACAACATCAGCAGCTGCAATAACAGCTGTGAATATCAACCAAAGTTTGGTCAATATCCTGATGTGTCTAGCCTAACGCAAGACTGCAAAGAAGTGGTATCTGTTCTAATAAAATATTTCGACTCAGTGATGACAAAATTTAATAGTGATATTGACGAAATGAAAAGTGAAATAAGCGACCTTAAAACACTATCTGAAACAATAGCAGGAAAAGAAGCAGAACACAAACAAATTATTGAAGAGCAGAATGAAAAAATACAAAGCTTGGAGTCACGTCTCGATCGCTTGGAAAAAAATGATCAGCGCCGAGACCTGGAAGATAGAAAATGTACTCTCGTCATTTCCGGGGGGGGAACTACCTCATTCACACAACAACGAAAATTGCAAAGAAACAGTCTGCAAAATTCTGAAGGACATCAACATCGACCTCAGTGATGCTGACATCACGTCAGCTAACAGAATGGGAAGAAAACCACTAAGTGGAAACGAGGATCGAAGAAACATCGCTTTCGAACTGAAACATTACAACAAAAAACGTGAAATTCTCTCTGCCTGCCGAGTAAATAAACCAACGTTCTATATAAAAGAATATCTAATACCTTCACGAGCCAAGATCATGTACACCTTGAGAGTAGCCAAGAGAAATTTCCCGGAAAAAATCGGAACCCCGAGGACCCAAGATGGAAACATCTTCGCATTCATCCCTGGACAACCGGACTCTAGACTTCAGATTAACACGCCAGAAGAGCTCGACCAATACCTGATGCGGCAACTGGATAAATCATCGAATCAGGTCTTGGGTGTTCACCTCAATTAGGTATCAAAACATGTACCTGTGTCAAATTATATACTCGTATGCCAATAACGCCTAGAATTCTATAACTTTACACTAGATCTTCAAACTGCATAACTTCATGTCATGAATCAGTTCCAACCTCTAAAGATATATACGGCAGTTTTACCTCAATTTTGACAATCTTATGACAGATATATATGAACATTTATGACAACTGTATTGGAAATTGCAACAACACCACCAGCAATTTGTACCTACCAATATTATGATGGAATATTGATATCCACCTTGTTCACCTTTCCTCGTAAATTGTATGTAATTTTTAACCAACAAACTATTATTATGTGTAAAACATATTAACTGATTAGATTATCATCGTCGCTAAATTTTTTCTATATATTTTTATTGAATTTAAACTTATTACCTGTTGTATGTGAACTTTGTAACAACGCCTTCAGCAATTTGTACGCATCAATTTTGTATATTGAACTCCAATATTAATCGCTCTTGGCTGAGTATTGAGTGTACCCACGGAATCACGCTAGATTTCTTACTCTTTTCTATACTTTCTAAGCTAGTTTTTAGATAGATATATCCTTTTAATCTTGACTCTGTATTTCGTTTTAAGTTGTACAATAGTACTTACTGCCTACTGTTTGCTAATTTTGAATGACTGATCACGCTGATATATTAGATGAAATCGACCCGGATCTCAATCATTTGAACAGAATATTTCCAAACCTAAACGACTCTGAAAACTGCAGATATACTAATATATCAAAATTCAACAAATCTATACGAATAACCCGGCAGGATTTTTCGCTACTGTGTTGGAACTGTAGGTCACTCTATCCAAAATTGGAAGAGATACAATGCACTATTACTGAACTTAAGTATACCTTAGATGTGATTAGCTTCACCGAAAGCTGACTAGATGACTCGACCAAAGACATGAAAAAATTTGAAAATTATCATAGTTACCATTCGCTACGAAAAAACAAGCGAGGCGGGGGCATCAGTACATACGTTTCTAAGCACATGGATTCGAGAATCATAGCAAGTGCAACACTGAATCAGGATCATATAGAATCATTATTCGTAGAACTGTCTAGAGATGGCAAACGAATTGTGCTTGGAACGGTGTATAGGCCGCCTACAGCCTGTCCTATATCCGTCCTTAATGAGCTTAATCGAATTATTTCTCAGTTCAACAGGTCCTTCTACAATGACATAATAATATGCGGTGACTTCAACTATGATTTGCTGAAACATGAAAGCTACGAACCAATCTCTAATTTCTTAAATGCATTTCATTCTAAATCTTTCCTTCCGATCATCACAAAGCCAACACGAATAACCTCAGAATGTGCCACGCTGCTTGACAATATCTTTATGACAGACCCAAGTGATTTTCTTGCTGGAATAATTACTTCTGACTTATCAGATCATTTTCCAGTTTTTCTTATTAAGAAAAATGTCTATCTTGCGTGCACCAAAGCACGGGCTGAAACTTACTCATATCGTAAAATAAACGAATCAAATTTAGAAGAAATGCGCACCGTTCTAGAAGATTTAATACCAACATTGCACATCACCCAACAAAACAATAATGCAAGGAGCATTGATGAATCAGTAGTAAAGTTGACTGAAACTATAATGAACGCATACAATCAGTGTTGCCCAATTGTAACTCGTACAGTTATCCCGAAAAATAAACAAAAGCCCTGGATTACCTGAGACATCGTGATAAATATAAAGAAACGCCAAGCGTACCTAGCCCTCCTTTGCGAAGGGCGAATATCTAGAGAAACATATAACCGATTCAGAAACTATGTGACAAACCAGATAAGAACATCAAAAAAGAGCTACTTTACCCTCAAGTTTACTCAATTCAAAGCTGACGTTAAAAAGACTTGGCGCCTCCTCAACTCTTGTTATAAACCGAATAACGCCGAAAAAAAGAAAATTGGATATATCACTCAAGATAATGTAAAATACCATGGGAAGAATGAAATTGCTAATCTCTTCAACAACTTCTTTGTAAACGTAGGGAAAACTATAGCCAATGGTATTCCAAGTGAACCTACTGATCACCTGGAATTTATGGATCATATTCGAGAACACAACTCCTTTTTCTTTACGCCTACGAACTCCTCCGATGTAATTGCGTGCATAAACAACATGAAAAATAAATCGAGTGGGTTACAAACGTTTCCAACTAAAATACTTAAAATAATTGCTGATATTGTGGCCCCGCTGATATCCAATATTATTAACCAGTCTCTCTTACTAGGCACTTTCCCGAACTCCCTCAAAGTTGCTAGAGTAACCCCTATCTTTAAAAATGGTGAAAAACCCTGTGTAAAAAATTATCGACCTATCTCCATGTTACCAATTATTAGCAAGGTATTCGAGAAAATTGTGTATAAAAAAGTGTACTCTTATTTTGAACAAAAATCATTTCTCTATGATAAACAATACGGCTTTCGCTGTAAAAAATCAACAACACAGGCAATATTAAATCATTTACAATTCCTTTATTCTAATATAGATAACGGAAAGACTGTCTTCTCTGTATTTCTTGACTTTCGAAAGGCATTCGATTGTGTGGACCATAACATATTACTCTCGAAACTTCATTGTTATGGCATTCGTGGGGTTGCCCATGATTGGTTCAGATCATACCTAACAAATCGGAAGCAATACGTTGTCATTGACGACGCAAAATCGGACCCACAGAAAATTAGCCATGGAGTTCCACAAGGATCTGTTCTTGGGCCTCTCCTTTTTCTGATTTTTATCAATGATATTATTAAATCTACATCATTTTTTAAATTCACACTTTTTGCCGATGACAGTACGCTTTCTGCGGTCCTTCCGAACGAAAATCCCACTACGATTGCGGAGAGTATAAATAATGAACTCCATAAGGTTTCACTGTGGCTTAAAGCTAATAAAATAAGCCTCAATATCGATAAAACAAATTATATTACGTTCTCATACAATAAAAATATATCTCTACCATCCATTAAAATTGGCGAAGGTGAAATCAAAGAAACCAACTCATGTAAATTTCTGGGCATCATAATAGATAAACATCTGACCTTCAAAGAGCACATCACTCATATTAGTTCTAAATTATCAAAATCCATCGGAATCCTGAATAAAGTTAAAAATTTCCTGCCTGAAACAGCCTTACTAATGCTTTATCGAACGCTCATTTCACCATACCTGCAATACGGAATAGAAGCATGGCATGGAACTGATAAAAATAAAACCAATATAATTTTTACTCTGCAAAAAAGAGCCATCAGAGTGGTAAAGAACCTAGAATATAATGCTCACACAAATGATTCATTCAAAAATTTACAAATACTTAAACTCTCGGATCTCTACAAAATCTCCATCTGCAATTTCATCTACAAAACATTAGCTAATGATGGCGACAATAGCCTTCAACAGTTATTAACTGCGCAAACTGGTCATCACGACCATTTAACACGAAATAAAAGTAAATTCATGCTTCCTTATTATTCAAAGGCCCGCTCGCAACATAGTATACTATTCGTTGGAACTAAAACCTGGAACTCAATACCTGCGGAGATCCGTGAAAGTAATTCTTACAAGGTATTTAAAAGAAATCTTGAGTCTCACTTCTTATCAGAATACTCGTCGTGTAAGATCACCAAGTCAAATCCTGCCTCCTACATGTCTGGTCCTAATAATGCAATTTGCCATGAGTAATATCGCCGATTTTCAGTCTGCTCCCAAATAGTTATCGAATATACTGTTAAATATTGTCCATATGACCTATATTGTAAAATTAAACATCAATATCGAGTTCATTATCCTGTTGATCAGTCTAATGCGAAACTAGGCTAAGTGAATTAGGTTAAACGTTATTGTACGCCCTAGAATAATGTAATGGTAGGATGCCCTAGAAGTCGCTGAACTTATTCGGGCCCACAGGTAGCTATACTCAACTCTGACCATTGTATTAGACTTAAGAAACATTCTACCTCTGTATCTCCTGTGGTAAATAAATTGTTTAAATTGTTTAAATGTGGTAAATTGTAAAGGTCTGATATTTATTAAATTATGTGACCTTCGGGGCGATATAGTTTAGTAACAGAAGCGCTAACAAACCCATGTCACTACTACTTCTACTACAACCCTGCCGACCCTGATGCCGAGGGTATACTTCTTGTTGAAGCTGTTGAGGTATGCCGCGTGAAGGGTTTATTGCAAGATGTTACTGTGTGGCTAGCGTGTTGATATACATTTAACATGAGCTACCCCAAATCACGTAAAAAACGCTGCTATTCATACAAAGAGGACTTCTTGGGTTGAAGGACAAGTGCAAGACTCCTCTAATCGCCCTTAACACCGTTAAGAGCTTCAAAACTCTCAACAGTACAAACCAAATTTAAATCTTCAATTTGAACCCCTTTTTTACGTGAATTAAGTTATGGTTGGGTGAGCCTTCGTTTCAATGAAACAAGTATATTTTTAAGCTAGGGGCAATTTTTTTCGGGTCATTGCTACTCGATTTTCAGTTCCTCCCGCTTTCTTCAACTTTTTTATTCTTTCCTTTCCTCATTCCCCTCAGGGTGGTACAAATATTGTATCTATTAGAATTACCGCTCTCAGTGGAAAATGTGTGAGGCCCGAGCTGAGAGTTAAATGGGTTAGGCCTTCTTCTTGTTGAAATGAGATATTTTTATTGTTGTGTCAAGGAACAGTTCTTTTCCTTATCACTATTGAGCTGTTTTTCAGCACCTACTACTTTCTTCTTTAACTTTTATCATGCTTCATGGGCTTATTTCTCAACTTATTGTTTCTATTCCCCCTGTGCATAGATTCCACTATCTTCATAGTAAATAGTGCCTTCCTCCTTCCTTGTTAAACTAAGATATAATCTTGTCCAATCCTTTCTTTATTCTAACCAAACACCACCCCCCCCCCCCCCTCCACGCTTCTGGAGTCCTAGCTGTTCTCGCACTCACTTTCCTACGTATCCTCTTTATTTTCAATTCATGGCGCAAACCGGTGTAAATTTTAAGCGCGACCAGCAAACAGATCCCACATATTAAGTGTGCAGTTATTATGTGCTTTGTAAGCAATTGTCATTGTACATATTAAGCTACTGATAATTTTTGCTAATCACCGAAATATAGATTATATAACACTGTCTCTGAAGTGATGTGAAAATCTGTATTTAATCCATGTGACCTTATGAGCAATATAGTCCGGGTTACTAAAGCACTAGTAAGCCTGCGCTGCTACCACTACTGCTGATAGTCAAACAATTTTTCAAACATCCATCAGTACACTCCACTCCATCTGCGTTGTAACTTTGCTGGTTTGTTTTAAGCCGACCTGTGCTCCGTTGGCGAAAACCATCTCCCCTACTTTCCCAATACTTATGGGGGGGTCCGCAGTTGCATTTTGCTGGTGATCATGGTGGAAAATTTTCTATAAAATTCTTCTTCCTTATTCTAACTTTTTGTTTTTCTCGCTGTGTAGCCTATACAGAAACACACCCTGAGCAGAGATGCATTTTTCCAACATATTCATGCTAAACAGGATCTTGTTCTTTGTTCTTTTGATACTACTTGAATGTTGTTTATGCAAGCCTTAAACTAATTAATGATCTACTAACTTAACACTCACCGCAAAACTGTCAACTCTAAAATAATATAGCTAACGATAGATATATTTGAGAAAGCTAGCCCAGACAGCAAGAAATTATTAGGTCAATATTGGGTTGATAATTATTTATTGACCTGATATTGGAATCTTGGATTACAATAATATAGGCTAATAACAAGACAATATCGAAAAAAATATATATTTATTTATGATATCAACTTGTTATTGGGACAATGTAGTAAATAGTTATATTTCTAATAATAAACTAACAGTGTATATATATATATATGCACGATATTCATATAAGTGGAACCTATCTCATAATAATCAAAAATCTCGCAATTTAAGAAAATTTATAAAAATTTAAATTATTATTGCCCAAATATTCGGTTGATATTGTACGTCAATAATACGGAGTAATTTGTTTAAAATGTACCCATAAAGTAATGAATAGTTATTACAGTCATTAAGAGTGCAGATATATTTGACAGGTATCAAGAAATGTGAATACATTACAATAATATGTATATTCAGAATTAATGTAATCACAGGTTCACAGTTCTTGTTTTTCCAGTCGTCCAATGAGTTTCGAAGGTCTAATTTTTTCAAAAAATATGCTAAAATCGTTTGTCATATATTACTATAGCAATAAATGTCTATATATTGAATTAGGATGATATAAAGTCATTTATATAGATAATATAAATGACTTAATTTCGTAACGAAGGTATTGAGTAGGCCTATTCCTACCATATAACCCATTTTGCATGCATCATTCTTTGAGTAAATCGCGTTCGTGCAATTTTCAATCACGCATATATATGCTGCTTAGATGAACGTATAAATGCTGCTTAGTACAGGTTGCCCGACCACTGGTACGTACGTGCAACACAAAATTTGGACTACGATGCCAAAGAGGTTTGTAATCATGGATTTTAGATAAATTTTGAATTCAGTTTAATTCATAGTCTTGTAGGTGTGTACTGTAGGTATGTACATCGGATAACATAGTTATCAGAATTGTATATATATCTCGTCTTTGAACCCTTCTGAATATTGATGCGATATTAGAAATTAATTATTGAGCCAAAGTGTTGTTCAAGGAGACACCTCAATATCAAGTCAATAGTGCCGCAGTAATTAGCTGATACCGGGTTAAAAATATATTATTATTGGGACAATATATTCTTCCAATATCCACTTGATATTAGAAAATAAGTAATGGGCTGTAGTACCCTACTTTAGTTACCCCTCAAACTCAGTTTCAGTCCATTTGTGTTCAGTAATATTAATGTGTGTATATGTAAAATTATCTAAGAAGAAGTTGCTAGAACCTGAATAGCGTATCACCGATAGCAACTGCAGGAGAAGTACGATGATAAACAAAGTTCGCTGCTTCACTCGCCGTATGCGGAACTCTAGTGCTAAAGCAGCAACAACTCTAGGCCTTACAGGCCAATAGTTGTCTGAGGAACACCTGAATATCAAGTTCATATAGACACAATAATTAGCTAATATTGGGTTAGCGAAATTATCATTATCCGGTCCATATGTTTTAAAAATATCAACCTATCAGGAATTGAGTATTAAACCAATGTTATGGTAGTAATCACTTCATTATCAAGTCAATATTGACACAATAATTAGTTGATATTGGGTTCATGATAATATTGTTATTGGGCCAATATATTTTTCTAATATCAACCGAATTTTTCAAAATAAGGTATTGCCCCAATGTTCATTTTGAATATTCAGTCAATATTGAGACTGTATATTGGCTCAATATTAGGTCAATAAATTTTGCTACCTAGGAGGTGTCTTAATTATACGAATGTAAATCGTTCGAAAGAAGACATATGAGAGGAAACAACAGATTCTTCACAAACACAGGAAACATTCAACAAATGGAAAGATTTAAATTCAAATTGAAGATAAAATTATTGATTGGTTTATGGCTTGCATGAAAAACATTTGGGTTGCATCAAAAGAGGAAAGAACAAGATCCCGTTTAGCATGAATATGTTGGAAAAGGGTCTCTCTGCAGAGAGTGGGTTCCCGTATAGCCTATACAGTGCGAAAAAACAAACAGGTAGAATAAAAATAGGAATATACGGAGAATCTATTATGGATGTAACTTTTCATTTTATTTTCAATAGGTAACTTGTTTTTCGCACTGTTTCATGTAATTTTTAATAGAGGTGTTTATTGTATTTTGTGCTCGGAACTATTTTTTATCATTCACCCATCTATCAACTCTGTGAAAACGAGTCCCTTGGTCGGGATGATACCCTCTGCTAAACTCATTTTTAAAACATGAGTTAAGTTAGTAATACTACTAACTACTACTTGTGCTTCAATTAATTGTTCCCTTTTTATAAGGTATTATGTTTCCTATCTTCATTTGAAACTCACTTTAAATCATTTAAATACAACAAATAAATAATGATGGGACTGAGAGCCATTCAAAGTTTATTTTTTTTAAATATATCCATGTATGTTCTTGTGTAACTGTTTTTCATTCCTCCCTAACTTCGAGAGCATTTCTAATTGACAGTGAAACTGCAAACTGTACGAGCGTCAACCATGCAAGGTATTGCAATGCATTGTATTAGTAGTAGTAGAGTAGAATTTGTAGTAGTAGTAGTGGTAGTAGCATAGTAGTAGCAGCAAGCCCTCTACTACTATTACTACTACTACTTCTACTATTACTACTACTACTATAACTACTACTACTACTAATTCTACTCTACCACTACTAGTAAAATGCTACCGTTAATATCCGTAGAGTTTTATTTGAGACACCAGTTAAAAATGCATCAAACTGAAGCCTAAGTGTCTCATCGATGAGACACAGGAGCATCTCTAATGAGACACTGGAGCGTCTCTAAATCGGGTCAGGAGACACTGGCATGCATTCAAATCTCGAGTGTCTCGCTGGTGATGCATCTGCGTGTCTCGGTTTTGGGACAAACGTCTGATGCACCAGGGTGTTTCGAAATAGGGCCATTTTTTCTTTCAGTGTAGGTATGGTTTTCCTGAATCAGTTTAGGTTGAAGTCATTGAAACAGCTTGAACTTAACTAGGCAGACTGCTATAGCCGCAATAAGTCTCTCACTGACGCAGATTCATTTTCCCCTCAACACCAGTTGCCCACGAATAATTGACAGCAAAGTATAGGGCTGTTGAAGATGATCATTGGGGACGATACCGAAGTGATAAAAGAGATTGAGAATGTCTATAATCTAAATTTTAGAAATGTGTTGTAATCTTGTTTTTGGTTGGAGTGTTTTCTTACTTGTTTAGTTGGTTGAGTGTTTGTCAGCTTATTAGTATGTGTTTTCTGCTCAGCTTTCCGCAATAATAAAAGTGTGATGAGATTGTGAGCCTTACGGAGAGTCTAATTTTCTCCACCGCCTACAAAATGAAAAAGCATGCAAGGACATCCCAAAACTAAAATTTTCATCTATTTTGAGCCATGAAGAAGAAGCAAAGTTCCCAAAAATGGTTATTCCAATTTCGCCTGGGCATCATAGTTAAGATCGAATTACAATATGGTCGCTTGTGTTTTTTGTAAATAAAATTTCTAAAGTTAATGAACAGTGTTTCTTGTGCGAGATTCTTTTTACACAATCTACAAGTCTGAATTGAGTTGTAATGTTTTTACAAGTGCATTATCTCTCTTAAGTATTTATTAGATTCGATATTTGCATCATTATGCAAACAGAAAATTATTCGGTAGGTATGCTCTTCAACTAATTGAGAATTGCCTAATTGTTGATCATAGACAGCATTTAAAATTTGCACTTGGACAGGCCCCAACTATTTTGAACACTGAATAACAGAATCCGTTGATTCCAGTGGAAATCATTTGCTACACTTAAAGTAAAGTTTATATTTAATAGCCATATGATTACCTTAACGTAATCACGCCTATACATGGTTGAGTCAATGTCAAAAATTGGAATAAATGTTCAACAAACCTGACAAGGAACGAAAAAAATATTACCTTGATTGATTTCTTTAAAACTAAAAACTATACACTACACAGATGACAAAACTATACACAGTACGAGATTCTGCCCGTAAGGAATAACATAACACTAATAAAAGGCGGTAATATATGAATGACAACTATTGGCGGTATACTTGAACCTTTATCATAATACACAGGCTCCCAAGAATTATCATCTTCGATTTCTGCTACAGCATCAAAACAATGAGTAGTGGAATTACACACATGGTAACGCTTAGTGGCCACAGTATTACGCGCTAAATAAGTAAATTACTGGTTCTTCTCTATCTGTATGCTTGTATTTCCTTGGAAAGTGCTGCAAATTTCCTTGGAACGTGTTGTGCGCAATAATTAAGTGGGAATCAAATAGACATCATTGCACAGAATTTAAATTGGAAATTCGTGTGCTATTAAAGTACTTGTAAACACAGCATTTCACTATTATTCAATGCTTGCTTTTGAGACAATTATTCGAATTGGTTTGTTTTAATTCCCTAAAACTAGTCTCATGTTCTCGAAGAAACTGCGTAACTCACCTGCGTTGCTGACAAAGTGGAAGTAAGCTATTAATAGATATGATTATATTTGCATCTTTTTCCAGTTCATCACGTATTAAACGAAGATGACAATTGCTTGTCATATTTACTAAAACACACACTCTATAAAATTCGATCTCACGGTCTGTTTATAAAAAGCAACGTTTCGATACACGAACATCACCATCAGGCTGAAAAATGCAGAGTAAATTTTATAGTCACAGTACTAAGAAATGTAAATCAAGTGGACAAACAGAATCAGACGATATAAAAACATAACACAGATCATATAATACGATGAAGAGAGGCGAATAATTTTTTACAATAGAAATATGATCGCTAGACGGCTAGATGATATTGAGCAACCGTTACATATTCGCGGCCCCAGAGGCAAGAGCAAAATGAACGATCAAGCGATTGCTTCAAAATTTTAAGCTACAGTCCTATTGAATAGTTTTAGAGCAAAAAATCGGTAATATTTTCATTGAGAACCGGGTTAACTTTATGGATATGTAATGCCTCTATTATTTGCATATGTTCTTTTTTAACTACATGATATAAATTTTTTGCATATAAAATATGATTAATGACATTACATATTCTAATTTTGTGGCATTATATATTCATATCTATAGGCATTTCATATTCATAATTTAAACCTGCTTTCAAGGAAAACATTACCGATCTGCCGGATGCGCTTTTCTGCTACGTTGCTCCGTTCTCAACTTCCGAGGCTTTCACACCATCAGTTTTTCCGTCAGTCGCACACACTCACGCTCACGGCTCCGCAGCACCAAATTTGGGTATGCGTGCTCTCTTCGCTCTCTCCTCGGCACTCATTAACTGACGGGTTTGACTACTGCTTTACTTCTATTTGTGCGTCAGTTTCTGCCCACCCAACGTCTAGTAAGGATTGCTTCAATCGCTCTCCCGTGTCAAATGATCTCCGCCTGGTCTCAATAATAAATTAGCTAATTTTGGGAGCAGCATGCTCTGTGGAAAGTGCAAAGCGACGAATACAAGAGCAGAGCTATAAGAAGCAAGTCGCTCAAGCAGAATTATTTTCATTGTTTTCATGTTAATGATTTTCTTTACAGAAAGGTAAAAAGACCAACTTTGCTGCACAAATATTTCCACGATAAATTTTTGAAATGAAAAATTTAACTATGGTATATTTTCTAAAAACCAGTCGAATTTTTATAAGGATCAAAAAGATTTGTATGAAAGCTTTCGTTTTCTAAACGCTTCAACTTTTCTAGATATAAATGTCCACATATTACATCACCTATTTTCTGGATTTTGTAGGTACAGAAAACATTATCAAAACAATCTGTTTAATAGTCTTTAAATTCAATTGGATAAATTAAACTATAACTGTCAAAGTAATACCATATACTAACTTTCTTATACCAACAAGTCCAATGCATTCCCATTCCTTTTTCAGTGTCTAAATTTAGGATTCCGCATTCAGTTTCTATATAATAGAGGGTGTTTGGGTAAAGTTTCTCTCCTGTAAATACCTCGAACATTCGGAACTTTCGATATATTTATGTAGTATTTCAAATCATGTTTAGATAAGGGTTTGACAGGTATTAATTTTTTTGTGGCTTCAAATAGAGACCCTTTCCACAAGTTTTTTTCCTCTGAGTTAATCTTATACCTGAACCTTTTTTAATTTCCATTGCTTCATTGAAAGGGAATATGTTTCAATTTTTAGTAGTTTAAACTCATTTTATCACCTTCAGATTGTAATCGAATTACTCAGTCTGATATAATCAAAGAATATGCATGTGTATCAACAGAAATATAAATTTTAAATTCTGCTTTAATATGCATATCAAATTGTTGTAGTTTATTTGATACGTTCATTTTGTCTGCTGATATCAAACTCATAGATGGGACCCAAATATTTAAAGTGTCTGTTTTCGATAGCACAATTTGCAGTAGATACACAATCTATTAACATGTCATAAGCTGTAGCATAATTGTTAGAATCGAAATCAATCTGTAAATTGTGATCAGGGTATCGTTCATTATTCAGCTGAACGTAAGCATTTGTCAAGGTACAATGATCGAAAATTGCATAGTTTACAACTTGTGAATTAGCTTTCTTAGTTAATGCTAAAATTATACATCGAGATCTTTGAGATCCTGATTTTGGAGTTTAAGTCCAATTTAAGAATTTCTGTTAAGAGTTTACGATTGTTTACTCCAATTGTCTAGTCAAATAAGGAAGAGGTAATGTTATTTTATTCTTAATATGACGATATAGCTTGATTTTATACCCAGACAGTTTGTAAGCCGGCATTTTCCAAATTAGTTTTGTAATCGTAATTTTACCATCAACTACTTTATCTTGCTGGTTTGCATCTTTCTCGTCCGATTTGGATATAGCAGTAGAAATATCACCTCTTCTCAAAGTCAGAGCATGTTTACTCCATAAATTACCTTCTTATAATTTTCACAAAAACCAAACACATGTTCGAGTGGGATAGCAGCGCTAAATTTCCCATTAGCTGAACTTAAGTAGTCATTTTGATCGCTAAATACTTCGTTTGATTTTTCATTCGTCTTACTATCAACGCTTTAGAAAATATCATGTTTTCTTTTGACTTTCGCGGATAGCTAACTAATCCTTTTATGGTTGTTGTAATTCCAGGGTAACTATAAACTTCAATTTTTTCATCTCCAATTCTGTAAGAAACTGTATCAAACAAATGCTTTAATCCATTGTTATTGATATTTTTCGTCTTTAAAATTGTAATCACCTCCATCTTCTATAATCAGAGCTCCTTCTATATAAATAAAACTTTTACTAGGTAATACAAACTGATCTTGATTCTGCATAATGATATTGATATCGTTATGTTCACGATTCAGATCAGTATCTATTTGTGGTTCATATTTATGCGTTTCAATTTTTCAATTGATTCATCAACTTTTTTATTTTTATTCCATCTCTAAAATTCCTTTTTTTAAAGACAATTTTCTCAAATTATCTTAATAAGTGTCTGAACTTTAGAAGATCTTTAGAATCTGTCTGGACTTTAGAAGATCTTAGGTGTAATCGAACAGTTACTTCTTCACCTCTAGTATTCAGAGCATGTCCATTTTGATCAATAAACCAAATTCCCAAATCATAGAGTAAAGGTTGATATATCGGTAGATAAATTAGTTTATTTGGATTTTCTACAATTTTATATCCTGGTGGGACTTTTGGGAAAAAGGAATATAAATTTTATGCAAAGAACCGTTGAGGTCTGAGCCGTTAAAAGCAACCTACTACCCTGAAATCACCTTTTTTAACTAATATTTCAGAATTCACTACACCTATTGCACTATTCACTATTCTATTGCACCTAGGGGAACGAAAATTCATACAGATATGTAAAATTGCATTCCAAACACATTTGCTTCGATACAAATTTTCGATTTTCTAGGGAAAACAATTTATTGCATGATTATTAGAAAAATCAATATACCTACGCCAATCTTATCGCACTCAACAATTTTCAACGTAGATGTGTGATTTTGGTCTCATTCGACGCAGAAAGACTGTAGAAACCTCGTAACGAAGGATTTTTGTGCATTTAGATCTAGAAAAAATTTTGTTACACAATTTCAACTTTTAGATTTTACTTTTTTTAGTTTCAGTTTTTTCTGAATAAAAATTTAATTTGGAAATCAATTAAAATTTTGTTTCGGTACGCTGTTTCCATAATTTTAGCAGGAGTATAGTTTTGCGCGAAAAAATAAAAGAAACTTTCATATATATGTTCGCGCAATTACTTTTTTCTATTGCGAAAATCGAAAATTTTCATTGATGCAAGTGTGTTCAGAATTCAATTTTACGTATCGGTATTCGTCTTCGTTCACCTAGTGTCAATAGAATGCTGTAATCTGAGATTAGAAAAAGTATATAAGATTTTTCATTATAATACATTTTTCGGACATATGTATCCATAAATTTTTTTCTAAAACAAAATTCAAAAAAATCCTTCGTTACGCTCTTGGTACAGTCCTTCCGCGTCGAATGAGACTAAAATCACGCTTCTACGTTGAAAATTGTTGAGTGAGATAAGTTTGGGGCAAGTATATATATTTTTCCTAATAATCGCGAAAAAAAAATTGTGAGAAAATCGAAAAATTTTATAGACGCAAATGCGTTTGGAATTTAATTTTACATATCTGTATGCATTTTCGTTCACCTAGGTGCAATAGAAATGTGTATAGTGAAGTTTGAAATTTGAGGGAAGGTGCAGTGTTAAGGCACGTCCAGACCTACACTCATGTGTGTCAAACCAGCGCCACACACACATCCATGGATTCAAAATCACTCCAAAAGTTGAGTCGACACTCACCAAGCCGTTTTCCGGCAATGTTGGAAACCATGGCGCTGAGTTGTCACACTTCCCAGTCGCGGGTCTGATCCCATAGAGTAAGGATGGCTGCGACACGTGCTCCCGAGGTTCCGGAATTCTGGAGTAGAACTGCCACCGGTGTTTTTATTGGTTTAATAGCTTCCCAACCATGTTTGTGGAAGGTTCAAAGTAAGGAATATAAAAACAAAACATTAAAAGCAGTCGCTCTAATTGACATCAAGAGAGCAATGCAACCTTTCATGCCTGACCTGACTGCAGAGAATATCAAAAGAAAAATAAATACTCTGCGTACACAGTTCAGACGTGAACTTAAAAACATTGAACTGGAATTATCAGTGACAGGCTTTGCTTCGATATTCTTGTCGAATTTTGCAAAGAAGTGTACGTATTCCCTGTGGCCAAAAAGCGTAGAGTTGCTTCTAGCCTCTGCCCAGCAGAGATACTTTCCCTCAGAACTGTGTCACTCCGAGATATCCTGAGTTCAATTTTTCTCAGCAACAAAGAATATAGCTCAGGCTTCATCCTTATGTAATTTTGAAAGTCACTTTGGGACTCTGCTCGCAGTTCCTTAAAGATATGCTCATAAATACTTTTAATTAGTCTTATTTGTAGCCATTTCTTCGTCCAAATCTTCTTCTTTTTATACTTCCGTAATATTTTCCAGGATGCTGCAGCAATACAGCACACAAGCGCTGCTTTCATAAGCTTTTTGCACTTCATTGCCGGCAGTTAATATAGAGCGCACCTTATCACGACCAGAGACTGCAGCGCACTGAGATTAACAACACATCATAGGTGTGGACAAACCGACAATTTGAGTGTCATCAGAGTCCATGGACGTGCGTGTCAACTCGACAACATGAGTGTAGGTCTGGACGCGCTTTTATAGATCCCCTTAATTGCACTACGATGAACGAGTATTGCGTAAACAGACATTATGTTTACTATATTTATACCTTCATGTTCTCCAACCCCTTCTAAGATAATTTATCCAAATCCTAATATTGTTTTCAAAAAAAATTAGTGAAAAATACTTTTAACGCAGATGAATGGAGAACTATGACACATTTCAAAGAGTTAGTATTAGCCTTGATTTTAACATAACCTATTAATGTTTTTTGAATGAATTCTTTTATACTTTCCATTTTATAACAACCTTTTGGAAGTGTAATTACATTTTCAACACAGTGTAATTCATAATGAAATTTATTATTATTTTCATCAACGTTAGGAGTAGAATGATAAATATCTAACCCCACCAGTGCCATTTCGTGAAGTTTGTTTTTGTTCAATTCTGTTGCTGGGCTAAAATTTATACTAATTTAACTTTTTCTAGCGCTAATTACAATGCTTTGAGATTTCAATTTTTAAACAGTAAATCATCAAACATCTTTAGTTCAGCAGTATTTAATAAACTTCGCATTGAATATTCATGGGTAAGTGTTTGGAGTTCATTAAAAACTCCTGTATTTCCAACGTTAAACTAACCGAACAATAACTGGTGTCTTTTTACATGATCATTGATGTTAGATGGTAATACAATAATACCTGTTCCTGAAACGTCTGAATCCTCTCTGGGAGGAAGACGAGGAGGTATAGGAGAAGATGTAGGAGAATGTCTAGGAGTAGGAATTGGTCTAAAAGTAGACCTTCGTGAAGGGTCGAAAAATGGTCTCTGGCTTGTCGAAGGACTTTGGTGCCAACTTGAAATTGAGGATTCTACTACTCTTGGGTTTTATGAAGGACTTGGTTCAGGGCTTGATTCACGACTTGATTTACGACTTGATGGACTTGCTGATCTAATTGTTTCAACTGCAGCATGAGCTTTTCTTCGTTGAACTATTTGATAAAAGGGTTTGATAAATTTAGAGTATTTCTCTCCTCAATTTGCTTTTATGGGACCGCCTTCCCTCAAATAGGCATCAGTTGAATAAAAGATGTCATAATAATTTCATCTAAGCCATTAACAAATTTGTTGAAGTGTAGTATAATGGAAATTTACGTAATTGAATGCTATTTTCATTTTTATTTCGATAATATCCATGCATAAATATATATTCCCAGTGTGAATGGTAATTTACATGAATAAAAACATTGTTTTTCTGTAAAAGTTATGAATTTTTTTATTTTCAGTCTGATTCTTATGAAATTTGATTCTAATAAGTTTCTTTTGGCAAGAAACACAATTTATTCCATTCATTTTTTTGATTCAGGCCTTTGTTTTTGAAAAAAATTTGACATATTAGGTTCTTAGTTCATTTGCAATATTTCAAAGGACTAGTCATTCAGTTTTTATGCTAGAACAAAACCAAAAACAGTTTTAAAATCCATGAAACATTTCTGACAACAGTGCGTTTTTAAATTATCCATTTCCAATTTTGTTTTCTTATTATATGGGATCGAAACAGGGTAGATAATTCAAGATTTTTGTCCCCTTATCTCCCCTGGGGGGGAGGATCTAGTGTCCATACCGCCATAAAATTTTAGGACCGAATAGTCCACCACCTAAGGGTTCTTTTCCAACAAAAGCATGGAAAATACTCATCGGATCGAGAGGGGCCTGGCAGGGGCCTGGCAGGGGCCTGGCAGGGGCCTGGGATGACCCCCTTAAGTTCAGTTGCTGAGATCCATAAAGGTTCATCATAAGCTTTTCGCTTTTCCTTTACTCTTCTTAAGAATTTTCTCAATTACATAAAAATCACTAGTATATTTTGATAGTTCTTGTTCATAAAAATTTCCTTTTTTTCTTCACCATCCATGTCTTTTAATCTATAAGTAATTGGTTCAGTAGACAGTATTTCGTATACAATGAATCACTCATTAGTGAAATTTGGCAAATAACCCTTTCGGAAGTCTTTTCGTTTCTTGTTTATTCCTACTCTATACCCAATTTTTAGTTTCGGTAATGTGAAAGCGCGTTCCGTTGGTGGGATTGAGTTATCATAAACCTTTTTACTGTTCTTTTCCAATGATGCTTGGCTAGGTGTCACTTTAATTGTTCTATGATAGCTATTCTTGTAATTTTGAGTCCAATCTCGTAAAATATTCACCCATTTTTTAGTTTTCATAAGTGTAAAATATATCCACATTTTAGTTTTAACGTCCTGTTGAAACGTTCCACAACTTGAGCTTTGGTTTCATTTTCTGAACCAAACCACCGAAGGTAATGTTTCTTAAATAGTTCTTAAGTGTATTTATTTGTAAACTCTAAGCCATTATCTGTCTGAACTTTAGAAGGAATTCGTGTTTTAAACAGGTTTTGAAAATAAGTTTGATTTCTTCATCTGTCTTCTTACTTATTGGAATCATCCATGCATATTTACTGAAAGTGTCAATTACTGATAAAATGTAGTTTTTCCATGATCTTTATAGTTTTGCATGTCAACCAAATCAGCTTGCCATTGATCATCGATTTTTGATACCTTCACCCTTCTCGTTTTAAAATTATGTTTTATTGGTTTATGTAGAGTGTGAGTTTTTTGAGTTTCAAACCAATTTCGTACATGACTTGAAGATTAGCCGGATTTCTTAACAAGTAGATCCATTCCTGTATAACCGGTCTTAGGATTTTAATATAAGTCATTCAAGATTTGGTCGCCCACCTCAGTGAGCGTGTTTAGAGGTATTTTGAAAGTCCAAATCCCGCCCATGACTTTCTTGGCATAATTGCGTTTACCAATTTAGCACCTTGTCGAACGTATTCTGATTCATTTGGATCAGTTGCAATTTCAGTGGCTCTTTTCGCTAGAATATCTTCAGTATAATATCTGTCTTTCTTTTTTGGATGTTGTGAATAAAATACGTTATGATTCCTACAAGTCTGATCGAGTGAGTTAACTCCTTGATAACCTCCTTGAATTCGCTTCTGCACCTTAGTTTCTGGACCGCCAAATGAGTAGGTATGTTTAATGTTGAATGAACCGTTCGGGACTTGTTAAGGTTGAATATTAGATGGCAATTTCAAATGCATTTCAAGTAATGGAAGTTTTCTGAGTAATGTATTTACAATACCTTTCCGAGTTTTTCCTTCATTAACCAATGATTTTAAGTCACTCAAATACTGTTCGTTTTCAACAGATAAAAAATCTTAGCTGTGGAAGTCATTATTGTTGTAGACAATCAGTTTTTTACTTTTGTTTATCGACATAATTCATAGTGATTTAATGCTAGTGTGTTGATACATCTGATAATATATGTCGCTTGTCATCATAACCATATAATGCAATCTTACTTATTTCTTTAGTATATAATTCATGGTTAACACTTTGGATATTGTACATCCTTTTGTATATTGTTTCATTATTCAATGCTCTTTTATATTCGTCCATTGTGATATTGTTCTCAGTTATGTTCTTACTTACACCGTTTGCTTTCTTACTTACGGCATTTTTCGTTTTGTAACAATAAAATTTTGCTCTGAGAACGACGAATTCTTCAATGGTATTCCACATGTTTCGTGTTTCATTTTCCCAATTACTTTCATATTTTTAGTTGAATATAGGAGGTGTTCTTTATAATAGTTTAATGTATCATACAGGTCTTTATTTCTTTTCATATCTCTGTACAAATCTTTTGTTTTCATATCATAACAAAATGAATCTGTATCTGTAAACAACAACTTTGCCTTATTGCCATATTTCTTTATAATATGATTATAATGGAAATCATACATCAATGTTTTACTTACATCTAATACAGATAGCCCTACGTAGATTGGTTTATCAAATTTCAGTCTTTGTTTCACATAAGACATGCAATCAAATTTTCTGAGAATATTTCAAAAATCTTTAAGTTTGGTTCATTTACTAATTTAATTAATTCTTTCAGTGACTTTACTGAACACACATCTACTCTACATCTAATATTTTCCATTTTTACCCCAAATATTGAATTGTTCGTCAGTTTTTAGAAGTCTTTTCCAAATTCAGATTTTGCTTGCTGATGCATATATGTATTGACATCAATATATGATTTCATCCATGGACTTTCGTCAAACTCTAATATTTTGTGAATTTTCTCTAACTTCAATCCTAGATCTAGATATTGTGTCAGAGATTTAAGATGTACAACATATTTTTCTCGTTTTCCAAGATGTGGAACTAATTTATTTACATCGTTTACTTTGATATTTTCTGGAGCTAATGGTAAATCATTATGTAGAGCATGTAAGTCTTTCGGATAACTTAAATCAACTTCTAATATATAACCTTTATCTGCTTTGAGTTTCGACTTTGGATCTTTCCATTTAAAGTTTCCAGTAGGTAATGATCGACACATAGCCCAGCCGTAAAGATTATTTGCATCTATATATGTGATAAAACTATTTGGTTTTCCTTTATCGAATTTTTCTGGAATATATGAATTGTTTGCTTTTGCATATCGTGTTGATATTATAAAAATCCCACCTCTTATTCGTTTTTCAATGAATAGGAGCATATCAGGATCTTCAAACAATTTTAATTCGATTTATGTATGTTTCAGTAAAGCATCGGAAGACAATCCTGGAGCTGTAAAATAATGCGCTGGATCTAGGGAATAAGTTTTCATATATGTTAGTCTAAATTGTTCAAATACTTTTGCCAATAATATTGTATTCGCTTTTAGATATAAATTATGGTAATCTTTGAATGTTATACAATTAAAAGCACTCCATACTTTGAGTGCATGCTGATATTCATCATCTGAAATATTTTTATCATTTAATCTACTGTAGAATTCATTTTTAGCTGGTAAACTATTACAGTTCATTTTTTCATAACTATTTACATATTCTTACGGATAAATACCTTTTTTGTTGACCAATTCTAATTGTTGTTCATTAAAAAATAACTTCGACAATTCTTTGTGCTCGGATAAATTCTTCAAAAGTTTATCTAGAGACGAAGGTAAAAACCTGTAGCTGTCTAAGAACCGTAAATCTCTCGTGATATTTCAAATTTTTCCTGTATGTTTACATACATAAGAATCAACTTTTATTGTTGGTGTATAACTAATATATTCTTCATTTGTTTGTCGAATAAAATTCAACTTTCCGGACATATATCCCAAGTCTTTCACGAACAAATGAGCATCGTAATTAGACAGGTTATGTAGGAACACCGGTATAAAATTTGAATTCCAAATTTTTAAATTACATTTCAAATGATATCTGTAAGGACCTGTCAAATGATTGGGGCCTCGAACTTTATAATTATCATTTATAAATTCTTCGCAATATACATAGCATCTCGAAGCTTCTTTATATTCTTTAAATACATCTGAGGGTAAATTCATTTGCTTATTTATTTTAGACAAGCTATTAATTCTCTTGGTTTCTTCTTCTAAATATTCGACAAACTTTTGGGCAGTATCTTTACCATTATATATATTTAAACGGGAGTATTCATCTGCTT
Organism: Morinoia aosen; assembly: GCA_030386875.1. Taxonomy (NCBI): domain Eukaryota; kingdom Metazoa; phylum Arthropoda; class Malacostraca; order Amphipoda; family Talitridae; genus Morinoia; species Morinoia aosen. Next base: position 30,748,724 of record CM059579.1, on the reverse strand, counting down.
CAGATTTTGTAAAGCAACAGAATGAATTAGGAATGTGCTTCTAAATTATCATGGTGTAACTTGAGTTTTGATTTGGTTGACACTTATCTATTTTTGGCAACGTTGCTTTGAAATCAGCATAAATTTCAAAAGGATGCATATTTGTTTTTTGGTAGTGTTTGAATTTTAATTTACCCTCTTCAAGTACATACTTTGTTGGAGTGTGAACTGAGCAATTATTATTGTGGTTTGTTAATAAACATTCTTTTGTGAATGGCCATAAACAATATTGACAGACGTGTTTTTCATATCCCTCTTTTGATCGCACAAATAGACCTAATGACTTCGTTAAAACATAATGACTTTTATTTTCGTCTGTTAACAATAAAAGTGATATAACATCTTCATTTTTTACCTTTGTTATTTTCGGAGGACATAATTATTTCATGTAATTAAAATTTTATACATTTATTGACACATTATTGTTTCTCTCAAATGTATCGATATCTTTAAGTCTTACTGGGAATGTTATGTCTCTGATATTTAACTTTTCAGCATCAGTTTTTAATTTTCTAGAAATTCTATAACCGTTTTTCTCATCCCGGCAATAAACCTCGCAACACTTAACATAAAGCTTTTATTATCGGTATTTTAAATATTGATTAGTTTATAGTTGACTTCTGAAACTTCTCAGGTAATTCTATATAACTAGAACTTTTGATAGGTTTGTATTCAATAATTTTTACATTAAAATAAAAAAATTTATTTGTTATCCTCTCAGAGAAGTTTTTTGTATATTCTTCAATCTTTCTAATAGCTTCTTCGTACAGATCCTCAATGTTTGTGAAGTGTTTCGATATGCCAATGAATTTTCCTGTGTTGATCCATGCTGTTGAATATACTTTTTCATTTTTTCTTTGTATTTATATAATTGAACTAAAATTGCTAATTGTATTTTCATATTATCAAACTTTTGCTCCCTCGAAATTGATCTCACAACCGGTGTTATATTCCTCATAAAAACTGTTGGATCTATAACTGATATATCAGAGTACATATATTCCAGGCATTTTTCATTCATAGCACATTTTTTCCTTTGAATTTACAGCTATGAACGTTTCTAAAATGCTACTATGATTTCTTATGTTGTTGTAGATTTTTTACTTCTACATTACATATCTTACATATCTTTCTCTCAAAATATGAGTTGGAAATTAATTCGGTGTATATTTATTTTTCTAATATACTTAGTATATTTTTGATGTGTTTTTAGATTAGACTTCTATATTGCATATATAATATAAATCTTTATTTATATCAAAATATAGATCCGAGATTAATAGTTTACTAACGTTTTTATTGTGTTTCATACTTTTCTCATGTCTTCGTAAGTTTATGATATAAATATTACAAATACCACAAAAATGGTTACATGAAGTCATCTTTACTGAAATTTTCTTAAAATTATTATACCTTTTCGTATTCTCAGTATTAGATAAATGAGAAACATCATATGGTTTCATTTTTATAAAATATTTTCTCAATAAATCTTAAAAAATTGTATATGTTTTTCTTAAATGTTAAAGCATTCTGACAATTTACATTATTCAAAACGAAAAGCAATATTCCATATGAAGTCACAGATGCTCAAAATTTGTAAACTCGATGTATTTGCTTTATTTACGACTGGGATTTGAAAAACACTTCTTCCAACTAGATGTGAAAAATTCCCTAAAAATAATAAAATTCCAACTGTTTAGTATATGATGGAAAACATATATTTCACCAAAGGTAGCTCCTTCTCTCGTTATTGCCTGACGAGACAACCAATAAAAAACAATAAATTGAAGAATCGAACTTAATAAAATGGATGATATTGTTACAGATATTCAAAGAGAAGTTGTTCTCAATACCGCAAATACAAATCAAGTGCAATTAGATGTTAATCAAATTCAAACTGATGTCGAATTAAGAAGGGAAAATATATATCAATTACAATCACATATCATTGATTTTGAAACATTAATCACAAACGTTTCTTATGAAGTAGCAGATTTATAAACAATGTTTGCATTTGCTATAAACAGAAAATAAATTTTGGAAAATGAGTTGTAGTTTATTAGTTGTATAAAATGGTGTGTACGTGGAAAGACAGTAAAAGAAATAATCAAAAGAATCACTTAATTTTCTTTCTCCTAGCTTGAGATGTCTCATCGTAGGGAGGTCACACTGTGGTAAAACTTCTTTATTAATAAAACATCTGTTAGAAAAAATTGTCAATTTTAATCATCATTTTCTATACAGTAAATCGATACATCAACCAGTATATAAATTTTTAAAAATGCTTATGATAAAAGCTATAACCAACCTGAAATAATTGAATTATTTGAAAAAGGTAATGGTGATATTGACGATTTCCTTGAAAAATTAGCTATTGAAAGAAACTCATAATCTAGAATTGAATATTTTCAAGATACAGCCCCTATTCCCGACCCAAGTGAAGTAGATTTAAGGGGAACATCCCAGTTTTTCAACTTTTTTCGTCCAAACCGTTTGATAATTGGCCAGTATATGTATTTTGTGTGAGTAAACCTTTTTTAATCGTGTCATTTTTTCAATTTGAACCTTAGTTTTTTGAGGAAAAATGAGTTTTTTGGTATATCTTATTGATATTTCAAAATGGGACTCGTCCTCGAGTTTTGGTGCTAGAACAAAACCAAAGGCTGTTTTAGAATCCTTGGAACATTTATAACAAACTCATACGTTTTTTTTATATTCAATTTTTTTTTAAATTTCTGAAATCAAGAACAATTTTTAGGGTTTAGAGCTATTTATTTTTTCAAAGAATTCAAATTTGAAAAAAAAACATTTGAGTTTGTTAGAAATGTTTCAAGGATTCTAAAACTGTCTTTGTTTTTGTTCCAGCATCAAAACTCAATGAGGAGTTCCATTTTAAATGTTGAAAGTTATTTTTCATGGGTATAAGCCATAACATTTTTGGTTGAAGAGTAATATAATGAACAATTTATGTAATTGAATGCAGTTTTAATTTTATTTCGATAATTTCCATACATAACTTCATATTCAAACCTTGAATTGTGATTTCCAAAAAAGAATTTATTTTCCATACATATGGAATACTTTATTTTCAGTCTGATTCTTATGAAATTTGACTATGATATGTAACCTATGAAAAGAAACACAATTTATTCCATTTTTTATTTAGGCCTTAGTTTTTAAAAAAAATTGACATATTGGTTTTCAGGTATTGATATTTATTATTGTATTGATATTGGTATTGATATTGATATTTCACTGGTATTGATATTTCAAGATGTATCTCCTCATTCAGTTTTGATGCTGGAACAAAAAAAAAGACAGTTTTAGAATCCTTAGAACATTCCTAACAAACTTAAATGAACTTTTTTCCATTTCCCATTTTTTCTGTTTTTATATGGGGTTGAAAAATGAAGGGGAGTAAAATTTTTAATTTTCGAGCCCATTTCAACCCCATATAAAAAAAATAGGAAATGGAAAAAAATGAGTTTGTTAGGAATGTTCCAAGGATTCTAAAACTTTCTTGGTTTTTGTTCTAGCATCATAACTGAATGAGGAGATACATCTTGAAATATCAATACCAGTGAAAGATTTTGGTCCCCTTACTCCTCCCTTGGGGGGGGATCTATTGTCCGTAGCGCCATAAAATTTTAGGACCGAATAGTCCATCATCTAAGGGTCCTTTTCCAACATAAACATGAAAAATGACCATCGGAGTGACAGGGGCCTGGCAGGGGCCTGGGATGTTCTCCTTGAAAAAGAAAAATCTTTTCATTTTTGATGATATAGCAACTGAAAGAGATCAAAGTCCAGCTGATAGCTTCTATACAAGAGAAAGACACAATAACTGTAGTTCAATTTACTTATCACAAAATTATTATTCATAACCGAGGTAAACAATTAGAACCAATGATAACGATCTCATTCTTTTTGGTTTAGACTCAACTGATAAGAAGAACATTTACACAGATATCATATCTCAGTACATGCCTTATGAAAAATGTGAAGGGTTTTGTTCTAAAACATTCAATTAACCACATAATTTTATCTATAATAATTAAAACAGACATCCACTTAGGTATTATTAGGCATTTTCAAAACTTTGATTATTTACATATTCCTAAGAAATACTTCAAAGAATGAAATTATTTATACACAGAATACTATTAAATGTTTTTGTTTATTAGACAAAGAAATATATAGCTATAAGTGAGTTGATCATTTGTGTAAGTCATTTCTGCTAATAAAAAAGTCAAAAATTCGTCAACGGATAACTATTCTATCAAATTTTGTGTTAATATATTTTCTTTATAAGGTAATTGTGGTGAATTGGGCCCTAAGTGGTAGCCCCCTTACGACTCTAACATAGATCCCGCGTTGTGCTCGAGACATACATCAACTGAAAGCGAGCAGCGTTAAATCAACATGTCATCAAAAAAGCGCGGGGCGTTAAATTACCTTTTCCTGGAAAAATATCAAGAAAATAGAGAAAGTCCCTGATATAAATGAGTTTAAAATATATTTTACATGTACTGTACAAGTTCCATAAAAATTGGACCATAAATAAGAAAACTCGTGGTGTCGTAGTGTTTTTAAATTAAAGAATTTCCAATGCACGTATGAGAAACTAAAAATTCGATTTTGGAAATGTAAAAACGTAGAGAGTACCAGTCTCGTTTCATGAGTCTCAGCATATAACATTCCATTTCAAGCGCAATGATCTTTTGAACGAAGCTGTCAAAATGACTGCAAATTAAATCAACTCGAATACTAAGCATCGACGAATTGTTTTCCATAAGAATGAAGAGAATGATTTGTAACAATATAATTATCACAATTTTAATACAAGCATTTTACCCTGAACAGAATGAAATCAGCTAGCATGAAGCTAAATGATTTTTCAAAAATTTGTTTTCGTTCAGTATTCATGAAAGCACAACTAATGAATAACTTTCGTAACACACACATTATTCAGTTACAAAATTTGAGAAAAATATGTCAAAACATCTTCTTTCGACAATGTTAATTATAACACATTCACGAGTGTAAAAAACTCCTTCGTTCTCAATCACTATCACAGTAAATACTATACCAATTTCAAGTGTACTTACCGCTTCGAGCAACAAGTCTTTCTTTTCCTTTCTCCTCGTTGGACTCCGAACTACAGCTTCGACATTTTTACGCAAGAATGTGGTTTTAGCTCAACCCCTGAGAACACATAACTGGAAGCTTGGGTTAATTCACTCACCATTCAAGAGATATAACTATTTATTTACTTGACACTCTAACATTTGGGACCACAGAACGCGTTAGCTGTCACCGCAGTCTCCAACTAGTGGATGGCCGAACACTCAACTGTAGGACGTACGAAAAAGAACCACAGTACCGATAGATGGATATAAAAGAAAAAGGTTTCATATATGTTATTTTTGTTTTTTATATGAAACCCTAATTTATTTGCAAAAGAAATAAGAAAATGAAGAAAAATAACATAAAAGAAGCGGAACGACTCGTTTTATGATCACAGGTAAATTTTTTTTTTAAAATCGCATTTCTTACGAGTAAACAAGAGTAGGAATCGATGATCACTTGATGCCGTTTTTAATTTTACCAGGAATCCGGATATTCAAAGATGCTTTTTAGTCGTCAAATTTTTCAACAGTGTCGGAATAACATCAGCTCAAGCGTTCAATTAAAGCCTTCTCTTCTCCTTTCAGTTAAAACTTTTATGATCAACCGATTGAGGATATTACCATACATTATTTGTCACTTTCATATCTATCAGAATAGCCAGTACACTTTTTCTCTCAAGAAAATTCTCACTTCATTTGACAACATAATTCTGTTAATAATAAGTGTGTGCTGACTTTTACCAATCAGCTGGAGTCTTCTTGGAGGAGTTTTAAACATTTTTAACTTAAACTAAAATCGGATAACTTTTAATGAATATAATGAAACGTTGTATAAAAGGAGCTCCGGAGTAAATACCCATATTCATGTTTCCAGTTAATTTTTTTGCCTCTTAAACTCTCGCAAATAACCCGTTCGTATAATTATTACCCCCACTTAAGCTCAGCATTGATATTGGGAAAAAACTGTTGTAATAAATTATCTGACACAGTAATTGTAGCTACGTTGTCTTGGTGCTTGCTTCGCATTTCCGGCCGACCAGTTGGTGGCACGGTTGACGCACCGCGCAATGTTTAAATTTCTCAGAGTGTGTGGGATGGGTTTGCGATGGGCTTGTTAGTGAGGGAAGACAACCCGATGCTCAGCAATGCGCGTGGGAAGATTTCGGCTAGTCACTCTACAGCAGGTAGCCTATGACTAGCTACATTGATGCCAATGCACTACACTGTTGATCATCATCAAGTAGAATCTGGTCCTTCGCTATAAACAGACTATCCATGTAAAGCGCATTACAACTGAGTACTTGTAAATTTAACTGCTTGTAAAATTATTTAATAATCGTTTGCGAATCATGTTATTAACACTTATACCCTCTTCTATGAATCCGATAATTTGGCCCAATTGCTTCTAGTTTCACTAAAAGAGGTAATAATAGCTATGAACAACTTTAAGCTCCTATTCAAAGAATTTTAAAGTTCTTATACACTTAAATAATACACAAATTATCATATAAAATAAGGATATGACACATAATTATTATTATTATAATGATATTTCATACAAATTAGAATATACATAAGGATTTTAAAGTCCTTATATACATTAATTGAAACCGGCCATGAATGATATGCAGAGAACTTACCCCTTAAAAATTCTAGACACCCAATGCAACAATACTCGCATGAATCCAATAGTACAAAGTATTTCATTCATACTACAGTCTCAAGGTGTTGTGTTTTTTTCTCTCTATCTCCTCCTCTCTGTGCTCCCTCAGTTTCTCCTTTCTCTCGCTCATTTCTCATTACCCTTCTCTTTGACAAGATTTTATTTTAGCTCGCAATCTGCCCTATGACTGTTCCACATTTTAGTTGTACTCCTATTTTTTATTTTATTTCTTCTCTTCAACTCGCATTTATGATACTGGGTAGTGAAGTTCTAATATTTAGATTTCTTCAATTATTTTTTACGTTATATCTTTGTTTTATTTAGACAACAATTTGAATACTTCATGAGCAATTTTGAGAATTTTTCGCGTTTTTTATTTAATGCTCGTGTATTTTTATTGTTTTGCAGATTTTGACTGATGATGAGCTGAGGCGTGAAACGTTTCATTAAAAGATTTTCACCGTCTTCTTTGCTAATACCTTCATAATTAAACTACTCAGCAGAAAAGGGATTCCTCATAGTTTCACTTAGTGCAACCTCGTACTGATTCAGGGGCAGGGTGAAGTTGAGACTTAAGGGCCGTTTACACTGGTCTACATTTTGCTGCAGGCTCACGTGTAGACTCCTTTTGTGGAGCTTCACAAGAGCCATGTGCGTTTAGACTAGACACCATTGGAGCGAGCCATGGAGCGCGCGCTGCTCAACAGGGCTACCACTCTAGATATTATATAGCTAGATCTAGATGTTTTTGCTGAAGCCTAGATGTAAAATTTTGAACCTAGATATTAGCTATAAAATCTATATAGTTTTTCTGTATGCTAGAAATTTTCTAGCTAGAATTGCAATTAAGCTATGTACATGATAGATTACTGTAAATTCGAATTAAGAATTCACCCTAATGGTTGGTTACTACTTCATTCTTATTATTTTTGTTAATTTACTTAAGCAAATTGTCTGAATAGTGAAGCAACCATATTCTGATCATGTTATGTTCAGATTATGAACGACACCAAGACGGCTATTTCACATAAGCTAAAGCACACTATCTCCAATTGCAAAACTAGCGATGATATCAAAAAATCATGGAATAAAATGCACATACATTATCAAGAATGTATTGTGGGCTCATTTCGACGAAAGACTGACCAATTACATTGGTAACAATGAGTTCAGTTTATTGTTGGATGTGAGCATTGATATTTCTATCATGAAACTACTTGGTGTATCAGTTATATTCTAAAGTAATGCTTCTAATGAAGAAGAATCAACTTACTTAGCAATTGCAAAATTATTAAAAGTGATGAAGGTTGAGGTGTGAAAGCCTTAAAAAAATTGTTGATAAGTAGGAATCTGAGCATTGATAATATGCAATGCAATAGAGACTGACCTTTCTACTCGCAACACGTGTAGAATTGAAGAATATTTGGATACCAAGCTTTATTAGGGTAAATACCAGGATACTAGATAATTTATATAAAGATAAATTGCCTAATATAATGCAATTTATGATATAAATATACTTATATGCTATTGTTCAACGAATTTATTATAGTAGATAATTAATTTATTTCTAGATGAATTTTTGGATGTTTTATTTTTAAATCTAGATGTTTCTCGATATTTTTGAGGTCACACTAGATTTTTTGGTCAAACACAAGTGGCAGCCATGCAGCACAAAACCAGTCAGTGTGGCTTGCTGCTTTGAAATATGGATTGCTGTAGACGAGCTTGTGTGAATATTGTTGCTGCATCGTAGCTGCGTAATCTCTTTTTTATTTGCATGAGTGTAATGTTACTATATTCGTTCATTTTCATTAAAATATGATGGAAAGCAGCCTCCTTATATTCACAGCTTTTAGTCTGCCAAAGGCATTGATGGGCTTAGTACATTTCAATTAGAAGCAGTGTAGTTTCTCGCGGCAGTGTTGAGTCAGCCATAACGGGTGAGCGAGAGGCGCTACCTCACTTGATGACTACTACTTGCACACTGACCGGTCTAGAGCAGCGTGGCCAGCGCCGCTCACACGTGCAGCCGCTCCACGGATTCAATCAAAGTGAAACGGGAACTTCGGGCTCACACACACAAATATGAGCCTCAGTGGTGAGCTCCGTCTACACGAGTCACGGTTCACAGCCGAAATGTCCCCTAGTGTAAACACCCCTTTACTAACATGTGAGAATGATCAATTTGACCGAGCACCAAGGCTCAGCTCAGCCTTGAAAATTGCTGGTGATAAATGTGATATAATTGACGTACAGTTCATGATAAACAATGTGACCAATCCAAGCAATTATTCTCAATTTCAAACAATGAGCGCCGCACCAAGTTGCAAAGTGAGGCAAAAGCAAGGGTGGTGCTCGATGGAGGTTGCAACAGTTGGCCGTGCGACATGCACGGTGCATGATACGGTTGCAGGGTTGAGTTTGAAACCTGCGCGTGATAAATATAATTACGTGCCTAAAGTTTGAAGCGTCAGAATAACAAAACGTTGACTTTAATCTCAGTCTTTAACTTTTTTCGTTAGAAGCGAGTTCATGAGGACAACCATTGAGCCAGAAGAGCAAGCAAATATACTAAGATTATTGGTACCAGTGTAGCCAGTGTAAAGCTTCCTATTGGAGATAGACTATGTGTCATCTTGACACATACATTGTTGAGCAGCAGAGTCTGTTCTCCCGCACTAAACGCCCCATCACGAATCCACGCTACCCACTGTAAAACTACACCTTTTTCACTTCAAATTAATCTAAGTCAAGTTTAATTTTATCCAAGTCAAGTTCAAATTAATCCGAGTCAAGTTCAAATTAATCAAAGTCAAGTTCAAATTTATCCAAGTCAAGTTCGATTTAATCTAACTCAGGTTCAATTTAATCCAGGTCAAATTCAAATTAATCTGAGTCAAGTTCAAATTAATCCGAGGTAAGTTCAAATTAATTTTACCCTCAGTTGAGTTGTAAAATGACATATTAATTTGTTCATTTGAGTTTTTGTGTCATATATGTAGCTATTAGATCTTGTAAGCAAGACAGGTTTCGAGGATTTATTTACACTCATAGATATTTATATTCGTGAAATAACATTTTATCACCTATATGAAATCATGTACATGCAAATACAAAAGATTATGATTGAACGATATGTAGATTTAATCATTAAAAGAAATATACAAATGCGATTCACTGAGTACTAGCGTACGATTCCGTTTGATTACAATTTATACTTGTACATTACTACCCAGATACATTCCTGTATTAGCAATAAAAATGTTTCCATCCATTCTAATTCCTTGTTATTCAATGTGAAGAAATGTAGGATCCACTTACAATACTCAATAATAATACAAGAAACAATGTTTCAAACTTAATAATGATTTATTTGTGTGTGTTCACAATTCAATATATAATACTTTCAAGACTGAAATATTCATAAAATTATTATTAACAAAGTTATTGTCTTGAAAGTATCATGTATAGAATTGTGAACGCACAAATAGAATCAGTACTAAGTTAGAAACATTGTAACTTGTATTATTATTGTGTATTGTAAGTGGATATTACAGTTCTTCACATTGACTAACACGGAATTAGAATGGATGGGAACATTTTTATTGCTTATGCAGGAATGTATCTGGGTAGTAATGTACATATATAAATTGTAATTAAACGGAATCGTACATTAGTACTCAGTGAATCGCATTTGTATATTTCTTTCAAAAATTAAATCTACATATCGTCCAATGATAATATTTTGTATTTGCATGTATTTGATTTCATATATGTGGTAAAGTGGAATTTCACGTACATATCTATGAGTGTAAATAAATCCTCCAAACAAATTTTGCTCATCACATCCAATAGATACATGTTCAACACAAAAAACTCATTATTAAGTCATTTTTTAACTCAACTGAGGGTTGGATTAATTTGAACTTGACTTGGATTAATTTGAACTTGACTCGGATTAATTTGAACTTGACTCGGATTAATTTGAAGTTGACTTAGATTAATTTAAACTTGACTTGGATTAAATTGAACTTGACTTGGATGAATTTTAACTTGACTTGGATTAATTCGAACTTCACTCGGATGAATTTGAACTTGACTTGGATTAAATTGAACTTGACTTAAATTATTTTTTCAGTGAAAAAGGTGTAGAGATCACGCTCACAACTGTGATTACACCATGCGCCGGACCAATTTTAGAACCTTAGTTCGATGTAACCGCGTCGATTTGTAAGTTTCAGCACTCATTTTAATCCATCTAAAAACGCTCGCTCAACAGTCTTGACACCTGTGCCCTCAAGCATTTCGAGTAGGATTGGAAATCTGTTCTATCTGCAATGAACTTATGAAATACTATTTTTACGTCATTTACAATTCTTATGAGAAGATTCAATACATCTTTTCTTTGTTATAAAGATCAACGGTACTAGAAGAAAGTTTATAGATGTGTTGTAAAAATTAGGTTAGAGAAAAGCTTATTTCTGAAACTGTCAACTCTTACGCTGTTCACTGGCACACAATCAGCCGATAGACTTCTCTGGAAGGTTTTTACATTCGTGAGAGGCCCACGAAATCATTAGTAATCTCTTTAAAATACACCTCGATGACCGACCGGCGTTATATATAAGCGAAGTAAAATTCATTTTGCTCTCCGGGAAGTCCCAAGTGTACACGTTAGTTCACGTGACCAAGTTCGTGAGCGAAACATCGCTGACGTAAAGAGCTCATTCGAATTATGAATATTCCCAGCCCTAACATGTGAGTAATTGGAGGAGTAGCTAAAGAAACCATCAACATCTAAAATAGATCCAGACCTCATGATTAGTACAAAGGGTAAAGAAAACATTAACGCACTAAGCAGTGAACGGATTGAAAAAAAAAACAAATTTGAATTTGAGTGCAAGAAGTTGCTGAAGAAAAACATTGCGGACAATTGTTCGAACAACCACGCGAGCGGTCGCGAAGGACTTTACTTGTCGCCGTGGCAAGACGCCGCAAGGCGCGCTAAGAATAGTGAAAGTCATTATCAAAAATCGATTAAATACCATAAGTAACGTGTTGAAAAAGTTTCGATCACTAAATCAGAAGTTAGAGAAGTAAATTTCGAGAAGTTTAGTTTAATTTAATAATTGACTTCTGGTACGTTCAATAGAAGTTGAAATTTTTATGTACTAATGAAAGTTAGGTGTGAAAAATATGAGCAAAAGTGTAGCAATTCTGAGAATGCCGCTAATAATCAATTCAGATCATTTTTGGAATAATGAGGATGATTTGTGGTCAGAAAAATCATTTTCAGCGGAATGTTGATAGCGAAGTCCAAATGGAAGATATCAAAATAGTTCATTGGGAGGAAGCAAGGTGAAGAAAAGAGAAAATGAAATAAAATGCGAATATCTTGTTCATCATAATTGATTATTGAAGATGAAATAGGAATACATATATCAAGGGGGATTTTCATACGACAGAAGTAAAAATTTTAACAAGCAACCAACATCCATTTAAAGGAATTGACATTTTCCAAGTGACTGCGAGCGCCAGATGTGGGCTAAAATCACGTAGAAATTCACTATTACTCTGAATGGTCGTCTTAAGTTACCCACAACACGTGCACAAACTGATGACGAATATAAAAGTAAACCTAAAATAAATGAGAATTTAGTAGTGTGTTCCACGATATCGTGTAAAATGAAATGACGCAGTTGACAAAAATATTACCAGCGTTGGTCTGAAATGCACATGTCAAATTTATAACAGACGATTGATAATTACGATAATTACTGTTACGTCAAATATGCTCTTTGGCTGCGTTTCATTTTAGTCAGTATTTGTTTACACGTCAACTGCGATAGGATAAACTAAAGTTCAATATTCAATTCAAATTGAAAGTCAACTGTAGTCGGCAATTTTTAAAATAACAAACATTAATAGAATTATGTCTTCATTAAGCTTTCAATGAGTACTTACAAAATTGAGTTAGTAATTGCAGGCTGGTCAGTTGTATTATGGAAATCCCCGCAGTGACTGCCGGTTGGTCCCTTCACAGGAAACGTGTTAAACGTCCTTCATGACTGCTTTGAGTATAGTTCGATAGATTTTCTTTGCTAGAGTAAAGAAATTGGTAGTTTTTTATATTTTTGCATTAGATGGGGATTTTTAATTGATCAATTTGACCGCTGGTTCAGTAATGCTGTCAATACCCTGAAAATTTTTTTTGCCTCTCTAAGTGTCTCATGGCTGTTCAGATGTCTCATAGGTAGCCAGAGCATCTCAAAAAGAGAGCAGATGTCTCATCGCAAGTGCGAACCCTCGATGAGCGCTTAGTGTCTCAAAGTACTGCCTATGTTTTGTTGGCAATGATAATGTAGTAATTGAGTCACCCCTCAAATCGGACTCTAGCCATTCAAGTGTTCAGTAAATTGTAAAATACACCTTTTCAATTTTTTTTCCAGTTCAATATTTCAACTTTGAAGTTTCATAATAGGTAAGTGCAGTGTTGAGCAGCTGCGCCGCAACAAGTTGCGGCCGCAACAGCGATCACAAATTTTTCTATTGCGGTTACGCCGCAACAATTTTTGGAAAGTTACGAATCTGTTGCGATCGCAACAATTTTCGACGTGTCAGGCCGCAACTCGAAACCGCAACATCACGATGGCAATTTAATTTCTAAAACAACATCAATAAAGTTTAATACGCGCTTCATATTTGTTTGAAACTAAACCGTACAGAGAACAACCCATCTGGAAACTGTTTTTCAGCATTTGGCGATACAGTGATACACTTACACTTTGCTTACAGTATATAAGTATATGTAATGTAACTCATTATATAACATATGTTATTAGGAGTGATGTGAGTTGTAAGTGGTTAAATGATGTACAAAAAACTAATCGCTCACATTAATAACAGATTGGAAAATGGTATTTCAGCTGAGGGGAGCAGTGCCGAGGACGTAGATGATGAAGATCACTTTTGCAACGTCGCAATGAAATCAGATGATAAGGGAAAAGCGAACGAAAGTTCGTTGAAACAAGTCAATGATTGGCTGAAACAGTTAGTAATTAGCAGAACAAGCCACCCTGATGTTCTCAGAACGATGTTTCCTTCAAGTAAATTTGTCGCTTCGTTCATCCAATTTCATCCAAGCGCTGCAGTCGAACGACTGTTCTCCTTAGGCAAAGAAATTTTGAGACCACGACGTGCTCGGCTTTCGGACAAACATTCTGAAATTTTGACATGTTTGAAAGGCAACGTTGATCGTCATAACAGTGCATTGACATTGACACATTGAGATCATTACCCAGTATTAAATCATAACAGAGGAACAACAAAAAGCAGAGGAATATCATATATTACAGAAGCATTTGCATGGTTTTTCTTTATGCGTCATATAGGCTGTGCAAATGTTCCACACTTTTCTGTTTTCTAAATTTTTGCTATGTGTAGTATCTATCTCACGCCTACATGCGGAGAGCATCGAAGTCAGGATTTTGCCAGGTCGTGCGACTTCGCATCTCCCTAGCTCTACGACCTGATTTGGTTTACAATGTCTATCAAACACGTGCAGCAGCAATTCTTTATTGTTACCACAAACAGGTCATAAACATTGGTCTGGAAAGAATACAAAAAGTTACAAAAGCGAATATGCAATAAATGAATAATGAACAAACAAGAGAAATGAAATAAAAATACCTATTGCGCAGCGACACAGACGCATCGACCGAAGTGCAACATATGCAACACCGGCGGAGGCAACCGAGCCCTACGCCAGTCGTTAACTAACGTCAAGTGACAAGAACAGGCCAAGAGGCAACGAAGTTCGAACTAATTCAAACATAAAGGGTCGCGCTGCTTTGTTGATGACAGAACTGCGGCAACACTATGTATACGAAACTCCTTTGAAAATATAGCTACTAGCTAGGTTCCTTTTCAACATTATTATTAGAAAATGGAATTCATTTTATCGTTCATGCTAAATTTACAAATTAAGCGATTCTTATTTTCTATTTTTTTGTAATATATATAAACGGAACTCCTATGAAAATATAGCTACTAGCTAGGTACCTTTTCAAAATTATTATTAGAAAATGGAATTCATTTTATTGTTTATGCTATATGTACAAATGGAACGTTTCTTTCAGTATTTTGATATTTCATTCAATTCTAATCCACACATTTACTCGATCTATTAATTTTTTTGGTAGAACAATGCACTATTTTGAACATCTTATTATTATTATTTCATACATAGTAATATATGCGTAAATTTATTGAACAATATTTAATAAAAATTATATTTAATAATTAAAAAGTTGCTGTTGCGATCGCCACTTTAGTCTTTTCAAAGTTCCTGGTGCGGTTGCGTCGCAACTTTCTTTGTGGTGTTGCGGCTGCGGATGCGTTGCAACATTTTAAAAGTTTCGTGTCCAACACTGAGTAAGTGGAAGTTTAAACAAGGACGTTACCGCATTTAGCCGAAAGGATAGATGCAGTGCAGGTGGCATCATAAGGTCTTACTGCTGAAGACTACTGCAGCCCCTGGCGCTGCTCTCCAGCTGCATCTACCGCTGCTCTCCGGAGCATTCGTAAACGTTTCTAAATTTCTGACTCAGCATGGTTTGGGAGCGTCAACCATGCTAGGCAGTGCAATGCTACGTTTAATATCCGTAGAGTTTTCTGTGAGACACCCGTTCTAAATGCATCAAACTGAAGCCCAAGTGTTTCATCGATGAGACTCTGAAGCACTTTTAGTGAGACACAAGAGCATCTCTAAATCGGGTCTGGCGACACTGGTGTGCATCCTAATCTTGGGTGTTTCACTGATGATACATCTGCGTATCTCGCTTTTAGGAAAACCGTCAGATGCACATGGGTGATTCAAAATAGGGCTATTATTTCTTCCAGTGTAGACTTTACAACTGTAAACGACAGTAGCTTTTGTTGTACGTAAGTTAGAATATCAGCCACCATTCAAATATGGTTAACCCTTCAATTTTTCTACTTGTGAAGTATTATTTAATGTTATTTTTATCTACCGTCGAAATTAAATCATCATTTAGCTTCTATCTATATGCAACAAATTTGCTCCTTTTTCTTACACTTTCTTTTGTTGATAAAACGGTGAAGCGCGCGAGTTGTTTGAGCTTCGTATATTTCCAAAGGTTCCACAAAAGAGAATTCTTAAATGTGTATGAGAATACAATAATTCAACGGATAATAACGTCACAGGATGAATTTCGAAAAAACTGACACGACAACGTTTAAAATTCGAGATAAAATAAGATCTTTGAGAAGTAATGAAATAACGGTCTTCATCATTCATCAGAATTGTACCAGTTCAACACGTGTTAGATACGAAGATAATCACTCATCATCTTTCCTGAAAGAACACTCAATTGTTAAAATTCTAAATTAATCAGTCTCTAAACGCAACGTTTCGATGTCACTAACATCATCATGAGGCTGCAAAATACAAAAGAAACACTTAGCTACATTGGTCAAACTATGTCAATACAAAACTTAAACTACATCAGACTGGATAAAAATATAGGTAATCAGAATGCGAGAAGACTAGATAGGACAAATTTTGTACAGAGATTGAAACTACAGCTGACTAGTTATTATTGCACACTAAATAATTACGTGTTAACAGCACCAGAGATAGAGGCAAAGTGGACGAACGGAGGTTGCAAACGTCCAAGTCACAGCCCTATTGAATAATTTTAAAGCAAAAAATCATTTGTATTTTCGTTGAGGCTAGCGTCATACTAATGAATGAGCAGTGCTTCTATTATTTGAATATGCTCCTTTTTCACAACATTGTACAAAATTATTGTATTTGAGTACAGTTCTTCATTTGAGTAGAAGATCTCGAGGAATTTCATAACCAACAATTCTGTGTTGCGTTTCACGTACGAGCTGAGTGTAAATGGGTAGCTGTCGTTTCTTGATATTTTAGTTGAAGCTTTGCAGGGTGCTTTTCTCAGATCTATGTATGTAAAGCCCTCGCATGCTGGTGAAACCATGAACTACGATTGTGATGCACCACAAGTGTATAAAGAAGGCGTCATTCATACCTTAGTGAATAGAGCTTATAAAGTGTGCAGCAACTGGGTTAGGTTTCATTCAGAAATGCTTAGAGTCAAACGGTTGCTGGTTAATAAGAGTTTCCTCAATACTCTGATTGATAAAACTATGGGAAAGTTTGTCAACCAAATTTTGAATAGAGACCATAATCCGAGACCTAACCAGCGGAATATAGATATATTTTATGAAAAACAAATGCATACCAATTACAAAATTGACGAACGTGTTTTTAAAAATATTTTCAAAACTTTTGTGAAACCCACAGATCCAGAGAGGGCAATTAAAGTTCGTGTGTATTATACAAATCTCAAAATCAGTGATTTTCTACTATGAAACAATATTTCCAGTTCACGAGTCAGCGACCTACACAGAGCCAATGTGATATATCAGTTCGAGTGTATCAGGAGAGAAAGTAAGTCTCTCAATAAGTGTTACATTGGCATGACTAGGATGACCCCGAAACAAAGATTAACTGTATTCAAATATCAAGGTTCCATTTTTAATCATTTCCGTATCGATCATAGTTGTAAGACCTCAAATGAAGATCTGTACTCAACTACAACAGTTTTGTTCACTGTTGTGAAAAAGGAGCATATTCAAATAATAGAAGCACTGCCCATTCATAAGCATGACCCTAGCCTCAACGAAAATACAAATGATTTTTTGGCTTTAAAATTTTTCAGTAAGACTGTGGCGTAAACGTTTGTAACCTCTGTTCATCTACTTTGCCTCTATCTCTGGTGCCGTTAACATGTAAATATTTAGTGTGCAATAATACTAGTCATCTGTAGTATCAATCTTTGTAAGAAAATTGCCCTATCTAGTCTTCTCGCAATGTGATTACCTATATTTTTATTCAGTCTGATGTAGTTTTAGTTTTGTACTGACATAATTTCACCAATGTGACTAAATGTTTCTTTTGTATTTTGCAACCTGATGATGATGTTAGTGACATCAAAACGTTGCGTTTAAAGACTGACTGATTTAGAATTTTAACAATTGAGAGTTCGTTTAGTGAAAATAATAAGTGATTATCTTCGTATTTTAACACGTGTTGAACTAGAACAGTTTCGCAAGGTAGAAAAATTGGAAAAGGCATTCATCAGAATGTCATTTCCGAAAAATTCCCACCTCCGTAAGTTTAAGATGCACATTGTCGAAATAAAACTCTCCTAATTGACGCAACCTGCAAGTGCATGTGTATAAATTGGTGTAAAAGGCTTATAAAATACCACTCAACGACAAAGAACTGAAATAACATCTCAGTAAGAGGTCAAGACTTGCCTCGTATTGTACTATAATTCAGTGTTTATTAAATTTATTAATCACATTTTGCAATAATATAATTGTGTGTTTCATGAATTCTGTAAATGAATAGGTGATGTTAAATGAACGCCTAAAAAAATAGCTACCCCTAAATTCAGAGAAAGCGCAGTTAGTTTCACGGTTTATTGACCTTTAACTGAGTGTGTGACTAAATCTTAGCCTTTTAAATGAATTTGTGGCACCATTTTTTAATGACCTGAAGCCAACGATCATTTCCCAGCAAGATGGTACACCACCACATTGGGCACTGTATGTTCGTGGGTTCCTCAACAAAACATTTCCAGACCGGTGGATTGAAAAGGATGCGCCAATTCCTTGGCTACCACATTCACCAGATTTAACTTCCCTGAACTTCTTTCTATCTGGCTGTGTTAAAGATATCGTGTATCGAACAAAGATATAGGACGTTACTAACCTAAAACAAAGAATTGCTGATACCATTGCCACAAATGATGAGCCTATGCTATACAGCGAACAGGGCAAGAAATCGAGTACCGTCTTGATTTGCTTCGTGCAACAAATGGCGCCCACGCAGAAATCTATAAGTGCGGTAAAATAACTTTAATAAACGCTGAATACAATAGAACAAATCTGAATAAATATATTATCAGTAACATTTGTAATGCATTTTTTAAATGGTAAAGAGATTTTTCGGGCACCCTGTAAGTAAAGCCAAAAGTAGTCTAGCGTCTCAAATTAATATATAAAATTCATGAATGCTGTCATTTTGTTCGTGTTTAACAATACTTTTTCCATTTATTGACTGTTTAAGTGAAATGCTTCATTGTGTGTACAGTGCGAACTCCGGGCTAATATACTCTCGCTTGACCTGTCTTACAAGAGGAGCCTCTTCTCATGTCAGAGCTGGCAGTAAGGTTCCTCAGGTTGTGTTCGAGAGCATCTGAACCCCCACTCGAGTAACACTTGCAATACTTCATCCCTAACTTTTGCAAATGGAACGCACCACAACACGGCCATTTAATCAACATCTGTTACACCATTAAACCAGAATTTAAGCTCGGAACTCGTTTGGTTCATTCAGGACTCACTGAAAATTGCCCGGGGACATAGTCAAACGGTTTACAGTATTCACATCAGGGATATACGAGACTTGAACCATCATGGTGGATTATAGACTTCATTCGCTATCTGTTAATTACGTTACTTGATATGCACTAGTCTTCTCGCAATGAGAGAAGGAAAGAAGGCTTGAAGACTACGGCTTGTACTACGATTAACTGCGATTATAGCACATTTACGGTTTATTCAGTTCTCCCATAGTAAGAGCATATGTAACGAAAGAATCCTGAATGCAGAAAAATAATTAATTATGAGTAATCCTAGTTGTTCTAATCATTTACAGAGAAACATAAGTAAACGGGGAAAATGGGATGCTGTCGGTAGGTGCAGCAGAGGCAGGCGCTGATAAAACTGGCACTGCACCTCTGATGAATGTGTGCGAACATAATACATTCACATATAATATTTCATAAAAAAGTTAAATACATTTCTTCTTTTGAACATATTTTCTAAAAATTTAAGTACATTTCCTTAACATTTAGATCTTACTTGGGTATTCGACATTGCTGGCGAATAATAGAAGAGAGACGATGAGTAAAAGAGCCACTAGTGCCACGTACTGCCTCATACATGTGTTTCAGTGATGTGCCTGTTGAGAAAAATACCATTACTTGACATTGACGTTACCTTTAGAAAAATTATAAAAAATTGAGTTATTAATATTCCAATTAACATGGTCATTTGTTATTTGCGTAATAGAATAAGTTGCCCCTTCATCGGTTGTGGGCAACGATATTAAATTTGGACACGATTTTTTCAACAATTTTTTTCACTATTTCTATGTACTCCATACATACAAAGTACGTGTCCTAAATATAGTTCAATTAGTTTTATTACGACCTAAAAGTTTTAAGATTATTTTTTTCAGATTATTAGATTATTATCTTATATACTACACCAACGCTTGGTTGTTAGATTTTGAAAAGGGTGTGTTATTTGTACTTGATTTGTTTGGGAATTTTCCAAAGAAATAATATTTCGCCTTTACTTTTGCGTGTGATATCAGAGGTTATTGGAGAGTTCTAGTATCTTTGAGAAATCGTGACTAAATTGTGTATCAGCATTGTTAGATAAAAATGAGTCTTTAAGAGGAAGCGCTCTCTGAAAACAATTCAGTATTAGTGAAAAAAATTGTGAACCAATTGGCAATGTCAACAATTTCGTACAAAGCACCGTCTTTTTTGGAAATTGTTAAATACGCTAAGCTTCACAGAAAAATTCCATAATACCAAAATGCATTTGTGAAGGTTTCAGAAGAAAGTCCTTACCAAGACTTCGAGTGTCGGCAATTTACTTAATCCTTCATTTTATTTTCGCTAAAAAGTAAAAAAAAAAGTACATAAGACCCCGATGTCACATATTGGCAATTAATATAAAGCTGACCAGCGATGAACCTTTATTTATGCGTAGAAATTTCAGGATTGCGGAGAGACAAGAAACAATGGAATCCGAAGAATAACTCCTAAACAAACTGCCTTCTCTGTAATAAAGAATAGCACCGTTATGCCACAGTATGAGAAATAATAATAAATCACAAGTTACGTATCTCTATGATGATTTACCAATCCCATATAAATAAAATTACGCTGCAGCACGAATTGCATCGAGCTTGTCTTCGTAATTTTGTAAGTCGCTTCGACGCCCTGTAATCGTAATGCAAGCGTAGAAGACAGTATACATTAACGTTACGGTAGGAGAAAAAATTTTTTGAACAGCAAGAAATTATTTATCCAACAAATTTTGGACTAACTCAACTGAAACTTAATGGTAAAATAGACGGTTAAGAATACATGAAAACCGATTATGCAAAAATTATCGCGAAAAATTTAATTTGTGAAGATTATTTACTAATTTTCGTGAATTTATGGATGGTTGTTCATGTAATGCGCTCCTTGGCGCATAACACAAGTTGCATATGCAAGTTGAAAAATTATTTATCGGCTTCACGCTCAAGTGTTTCACTGAGCACAATGAGCAATGACCTTTATAAAAATAATCTGAAATCACACCATCTTAAGAAAACTCCTTTGTCGTTGAAAAGAAATAGGTAAGCCTGGTTTAAATTTGTTTGAGATTATAAAACCAAATCCAAAATATTCTGAGAATATTCCCCTAACAGATGAGATCAAAATTGAATAATTTGGCTGCAAATCACGACTACATCTTTAGAGGAGAGGCAGCACTGGTTTTTTATTGAACAGCTTAATTCCTACAATTAAGTTCGACGGAAGTAGCATTATGATCTGGGGATGTATTTTTGTGCACGGAACTGGCAATATATACAAAACAGACCACAGAGTGAATGCAGGAGTTCATCAACATATTTTGAACTCAAACTTGTATTCGTCAATGGCAAATTGGAGCTCCTGGTAAATTTTATCTTCCAGTAAAGTGATAATCACAGACATCCAGAGATATTTAAAAAAAATACTCACTGATCAAGACATAAAGCAAAGCTAATGGTTAAGCTAGTGCCTAGACTTGACCTGTGTGAAAATTTGATGCGTACAACCAAGATCAAATGAGTATATGCGTATAATAATAAGATGACACTATTGAAATACGCTCTTATCTGACGGGTATGGACGTCGATTGTCTGTTCTAGGTATTCTACAATGTATTGAATAGTGACGCTGTATTAATCTTGAACTGCATAACTATTAAAAAGTGCCCATACTCTCTCTAATGGTTAGTTATCTTGATTTTTCCAGGATATTTTACTAATCTGTAATCTTTAATTTTGATTAATAAGGCACAAATAGGTTCTTTTTCGGCACACGGAATCCACCCCTGGTCTAATGCGTACGTCAGGATGACGTCACGCAGTATTTACACAAGAATAGCAGAACACCGCGTTAGGAGCCACCGTACCGGGAACTTACTTGCACATCCTCCTCATTCAGCCGTACGCAACCATGCTGAACAGTGCAATATAGTAGTTCGTGAGGAAGATTTTAAAGTCATTGATAGCGCTCTCAATGAGTTTGACCTACGAATATTAGAATCCTTTCATATTTTTAAAAGAAAACCTTACCTAAATAATATGCTTAGTTCCTATCCCCTTCAAATAGGAGATTCATTGTGTGTATTTTTTCGTTACTTTTTTGCTAGATTTTAGGCCATAGTTTGACATTTATTTATCTTTTTGTTGATATAATTGTGTTTTTTTGTATTGTTTGTATTCTTCGTAACTTTAGTTTCTGTTGCAAGAGATTTAAACTTAGCAGCATCTCAACCCTGGTAACTCGCGCCTATAGTATTTTCTCAAACTACACTGACCTTCATAAAGAATTTACGTTTTTGAAATCTTATTTTGCAACCAATGGTTATCCACATTCAGTTATTTTTCGTGCCATTAATAAGTTCATGAATAGTAAATTTATTCCGAAATCACGTGCTCAAGCTCTAAACTATAGTTACTGTTTTATGCCATATTTCGGATTCCAATCGGAAAAGTTGAGAGAAGACCTTTTAATGCTTTTGACTAAATTTTTCCCGGAAATTTCCTACCGTATTATTTTAGTTAACAAACGTACCATTGGATCATTTTTTAGGTTTAAAGATGTGCTCCCGACCGGCATGCGATCTTCCCTCGTTTATAATTTCAGTTGTGCGCATTGCGCATCGCAGTATGTGGGTTCCACTCACCGAGCACTTTACGTCAGGGTTGCTGAACATGCAGGTCGAAGTCATCGTACAGGTCGCTTACTTACTTCTCCAACTCATTCTAGCATCAGACAACATTGTAGTAATGGCAGATTGTTGTAGGCAGATTGTTGATAGTAGCAAATTTAAAATATTAGATACTTGTACCACCAACTTAGACCTACGTATTTTAGAGTCCTTATTCATTCATAAACTCAACCCTTCTTTCAACGAAATGCTGAGTGCATACCTTCTGAAAATAGTCAACCGATAAATTATTAGTATTATGTTTTTTGTTTGTTTGTTTTTCGTGCTTATATCTTGCGCTTCTGTAATTTTCGGTGTACTGACTTATCTATAATTTTATTTGCAGACTTTTTGTTGAGAATGAGCTTAGGCTCGAAACGTTCAGAGTAAATGTTTTTTAAATACTTCTTCTCCATTTCTTTAATTGTAAATTTGCTTCGCAAAATAAATTTTCCTTTAAAATCTTAGGTACTGACAATATAGTTTGCTTGTCTTAAAATGTAGTTTATCGCAAAATAGTGCAATAACTAACGTTGTAGTAGTACTAACTAACAACTGGTTAGGTTAGGTGCTTCAGCCATGTTCAAAAGCATTAACCTCTCGACAATTTTTTTCAATTTGTGAATTATAATTTTGTCGTAAAACGAGAAGCGTGTTTTGTGCTCAAGGCTGGAGTTTGGTTTGCCAATTTTTAAAATGAATTTTCGTAAATATGTCTTAGTTTTTGAACGCTTGTATACGATAGACTGATTGTTCAGACTTCAAATTACCATTTATTCGTAGTAGTAGGGAGAATTTCCACAGCAGTTTGAAAACTATGTCAAGTAAATTTTTTGACAGACCACACTGAAAATACTTGTGCAATGACTAAGCCGAGAGATTTTTCGGCTTCCAAAAAATTAAGTGCTTACGGCTCGAATAATGTTACTAAACCCATTGACGGGAATGATGCTGTACTACAACAAATTGGACTATATTTTAAAAATAAAATTCATCTTAAGTAGCTGGAAAAAAATTTCGTAAAGAAATCCCTGACCAACAAACGTTGGTATTAAAATAAGAAATAAAATCACCTACTGACGTAAACAAGACAGAGATATTGAAGTATACCCGACGAATTTTGCAAAATTTGCAATTCGGTGGAAACACAGTTTGGAATGCAATGAGACCTACACAACATTCTTAAACCGGAGGTACAGAATACAGATGACACCGATTTTATCTCCCTGTAATATTCATAACTCCAAACTTAGTGTAAATTTAGTGTCTTCACTAACACTCTCCTTCAATAGTGATTTTTACATCGAAAACTCATCTGACTTTGAACGCAATTTATCGACTATAAGCAGATGAGAAAAATAATTATGAGTAATTATTATGATAGAGTAATGTACACTTTCGTATCTCGTATAGAAGCAATTGATGTATTGCTTGGGCTATTTTTTCAAGGAAACCTTACCATTACGAATCACTACATATGGCTCAATTCGAAAGCCTGTTGAAAATCGCACTGAAAGATTCACTACTTTCAATGGAAAAACGGGCGGTTTAGCAAAAGGTCCAAACTTTCTCTTCTCACAGCAAATTCGTATCTAACTCACTTAACACGTTGACTGCCTAATAGGGCATAAGAGTACCAGTACCTAAATTGCTCATTTACCTATCGGAGTGAATGAACAGCATTTCAATAATTTCAGCATCTTTTTTAGAAGAAATTTAAGCAACGAGGTAAATTATCACAACGCTATTACATGTTCACTCCTCTTAGGAAAGATAAATTAAAATTTTCCTAGCAGTAAAATCATTTTTTGAACTCTGCTATAACAACCTTACATTGCAAGAGGCAGCCATTTGGCGACCTCGGCAGTGAACGTGTCAAAAAAAAACATTCAGTCTCAGTGTCCTAAATCATTTAAGCCCCTATTCTATCGAAGATACTTGGACAATACATTCATTTGATTGCGTTAGAATTTTACGAATTCATCATTACAACTTATCGTAAAATTAAATTTTTTGGAGAAATAAAATGACATTTCCAAATTACGTTTCTAGACGTTCTTGTAAAAAGTTCAGATTCTTGGCTCATTACTTCATTGCTGGTAGCCCACAAAACCGCTGGTATTGGAATGAGCTATTTCAGTTGTGTTTAAGTGGGATATGTCAAATCTTGTAAAAACAGTATACTTCGTGCATATCGTATACCTAGTATCTGTGAAATAGTCCATCATCAAATTGAATATATTAGCAAACTATTGGTTTACAAAAATATTTCATTGATAATCAATTGATTTATAATCTGAAATCTCATTGATTAATCGAAATCTGAAATCTCTCATTGATAATTCTATTAGACAACTTTTAGAAAAAAATTGTCCATCTCGTCGCCCTAAGCGCGACAGACCTTGTACGTAGAGTTGCCATCTGTTATTTACTTGAACACAAAACTGGAAAGGAAAGTTGTATCTCTTGTTCGTAGGTTTTTTACATCAGTTGACGTCAGATTGTTTTATAGAAATGCTTCTAAAATAGCATCAATTTCTTTGTAAATAGGAATGACTCGAGTAGTGCCTGTAAAGTGGATGTCTATGTCTTCTAGTGATACTGCTGCACGAAAATTTATGTTAGTAGAATCAAACTCCAACCATTTGTTAGACACGACCAAGATTCAGGAATTTCCCCGAGAATCGGTCGCACACCCTCCTCTCCTTTTCATTCATCAATTCGAGATCACTATCAGCATTTCAGCCATCATTTTAGAAAAATTAATTTCTCCACTACCTGTACAGCAAATAAAGAGCATTATCTTCGTGTTTTGAAGTCTTTGTACACACCTATAAGCCTAACCTAAATAAGGAATTGAGTGCAGTCAAACTGTACATTGCGTCAACCTACTGACATATTTCTGCGAGTGTGCGAGTGCGTGCATGAAGAGGTGGTATGTGGGATTGTATGTGCTCGTGTGTGTCAGAGAGATATGGTATGTGTCCGTTCAACTTGTTTTTCAATGAGGCAGTAAATTCCATAAATTTACACACGTATTTTTAGACGTTTTTATTTATCGGCGTTTTTTAAGTTAGACTCTCTCCCAAGTTTCGGGGGTGGAGAATGAATTTTGAAACACGCCATGCGTTTGCAATAAAAATAACGTTTAAGAATTCCGTGGAAAAGACCTATCAGACATACAGAATCTTTATCATTTATTGTACTTTCGTCTTTTTAACGTCATTAATAATGGCTGTGGCTTTAATAATGGCTCATTGAGCTGTGACGATTCTCCTGCGTTGGTATACTCATATTCTGAATCTCAGGGAAATTCTATTTCCTTCTGATACCTCTGTGGTTTGGATTCAACTTAAAAATTCTGAAGACTTTGCTCTGTTCATGAAGTGAATTCATGACCGGTTGTTGCTTAGGAGAGTAAAAAATTTTTAATAATAAAGCCTTTTTTTTGTCCTTAACGAGCGAAAGAAGCAAATTGCCGGGTATGACTGCACTTGGGTAGTAGTAGAGGAACTTTAACACGTTCACTGCCTATAGGGACATATGTCTACCCCGAGGTAAGTTTTTCATTTACGTTTCCGTGTAAATGAACATTTCTATTGTTTCAACATAGGTTTTCAGAATAGATTTCAACAAACAAGGTAAAATATTATCGTACTATTATACTTTCCACTTCTTTAATAAGATAGTTTTTTCGTCGAGCAGTAAAGTCTGTTAATAAACTTAACCACTCGCAACCTTACTTCAGCAACCGAAGTATCCACGCTAACGCCGTAACGTGTTAAGCAAGACATTTTACTCGAATTACCTCTCAGATTAAGATAACTGATGAGTAAAACCGAACCTTAGTCTGTAATCTGAAATCAATATGGGCCGGATGATGAACGGGTTTTCCTAAAAAGTCACAGTTAACTGCTATTTGATGGCAAAAGATAAAAATTATTTTAGTTTATGTCCTCATATAAACTATCTAATAAGAAAAATTTAGGCAACATCAGCAAAGCAGAAATTAAATACTGTAAACGCTGTCAAATTGGAAACGCTGTCTCTTTGTAAAAATCATAATTAACTCTCATCAGAAAATAAAAGATTGGACTACATATAACCTCAAGTCTGACAACTTTGAGTCAAAATCTTTTGAAAAATAAATTTAGATTGGAATTCAAAAAAATAACACTAAGCTTGAAAATACTGCAATCTTCGATCACTGACTGTACAATCGCATACATTCAGTTAAACGAAATTAAGGTGTCCCGTAAAAAAATTGCAAAATGATTTTAGTAGCAACTATGAAAGTGAAGCCTACAAAATTGTTGCACCACTAGGTCCCTCATGAAAATCACGCAGTTGATTGCAGGCATTTAGATACGAAAATTGTCTTTCAAATAATTTCGTAAAAATTTAAAACCATTGGTATTTATGATCCCTGTAGAAAATGTTCCAAGGATTCCAGAACTGTCTTTGTTTTTTTTTCTAGCATAAAAACTCAATGACTTCTATTCTTTTGAATTTTTAAAATAAGTGACTACAGTATAGGCCAAAAACAAAATTTTTTGTTGAAGTGTAATATAATGGAAAATTTATCTAATTGAATGCCGTTTTCATTTTTATTTCGATAATCTCCATGCATAACATCATATTTACACTGTGAATTGTAATTTACAAAAGAATAAAATTTAAATTTTTTTTACTTGTTTCATAAAAAATATAAATTTTTTGTTTTCAGTCTGATTCTTATAAAATTTGACTATAATATGAACTTTTGAAAAGAAACACTATTTCGTCTATACATTTTTTTGATTCAGGCCTTAATTTTTTGAAAAATTTGACATACTGGTTGTTAGTCCCAAAGTATTGATATTTCAAAAGAATAGAACTCATTTAGTTTTTATGCTAAAACAAAAACAAAGACAGTTTTAAAATTCTTCGAACATATCTAACAAAAGTACATTCGCAAATTATCCATTTCTTCTTTTGTTTTCTTTTTACATGGGGTCGAAATGGGGTCAAAATTTTAAATTTTGGTCACCTTATCCCCCTCCCCCTGGGGGGATCTATTGTCCGTAGCGCCATAAAATTTTAGGACCGAATAGTCCACCACCTAAGGGTTCTTTCCCAACAAAAACTTGAGAAATGACCATCGGAGAGAAAAGGGGCCTCAGAGGACCCCCTTAAGGGCGATTCGGTTTAGTTGAAAAAAGCCGTCCTGAAAACCGGCTTTACTGATCAAATATTTCTTTAAAAATTCTAAGAAGAGTGATAAATACAATTCCCGATGAAATGTTACCATGTGGGCTAAAATTTATTACATGAAAGGCAGTAAAATAGTTGAAATGCTTTTCATTTATACTGGCACATGAATGAAAATTTTACCTACTGGTATACACATGTACTAATACATAGTTCAACGTATTTAATTTATGATACTTCGAGAGGACTTTTCAATTTAGATGATAATGTTCAAATAAGAAATAACAGCTGAAAATTAATGAGCAAGAACCTCAAGACAGCCTACGTCGTAAATTGTTTTCATTTAAAATTGTCAACATCTGGAAGCAGCCTCTATAAAAATGTCATCTCTGTACCACGGTGAATACGTTCGAAAATCGTTTCGACCATCACTGGGTTAGCAATCCCCCACTGTTCTAAAATACGAAAGGTAATCAGAACTCAGGAATGATTTAGAGAGAAGGCAACTATTTAAACAATTTAAACAATTTAAACAATTTAAACAATTTATTTACCACAGGAGATACAGAGGTAGAATGTTTCTTAAGTCTAATACAATGGTCAGAGTTGAGTATAGCTACCTGTGGGCCCGAATAAGTTCAGCGACTTCTAGGGCATCCTACCATTACATTAGTCTAGGGCGTACAATAATGTTTAACCTAATTCACTTAGCCTAGTTTCGCATTAGACTGATCAACAAGATAATGAACTCGATATTGATGTTTAATTTTACAATATAGGTCATATGGACAATATTTAACAGTATATTCGATAACGATTTGGGAGCAGACTGAAAATCGGCGATATTACTCATGGCAAATTGCATTATTAGGACCAGACATGTAGGAGGCAGGATTTGACTTGGTGATCTTACACGACTAGTATTCTGATAAGAAGTGAGACTCAAGATTTCTTTTAAATACCTTGTAAGAATTACTTTCACGGATCTCCGCAGGTATTAAGTTCCAGGTTTTAGTTCCAACGAATAGTATACTATGTTGCGAGCGGGCCTTTGAATAATAAGGAAGCATGAATTTACTTTTATTTCGTGTTAAATGGTCGTGATGACCAGTTTGTGCAGTTAATAACTGTTGAAGGCTATTGTCGCCATCATTAGCTAATGTTTTGTAGATGAAATTGCAGATGGAGATTTTGTAGAGATCCGAGAGTTTAAGTATTTGTAAATTTTTGAATGAATCATTTGTGTGAGCATTATATTCTAGGTTCTTTACCGCTCTGATGGTTTTTTTTTGCAGAGTAAAAATTATATTGGTTTTATTTTTATCAGTTCCATGCCATGCTTCTATTCCGTATTGCAGGTATGGTGAAATGAGCGTTCGATAAAGCATTAGTAAGGCTGTTTCAGGCAGGAAATTTTTAACTTTATTCAGGATTCCGATGGATTTTGATAATTTAGAACTAATATGAGTGATGTGCTCTTTGAAGGTCAGATGTTTATCTATTATGATGCCCAGAAATTTACATGAGTTGGTTTCTTTGATTTCACCTTCGCCAATTTTAATGGATGGTAGAGATATATTTTTCTTGTATGAGAACGTAATATAATTTGTTTTATCGATATTGAGGCTTATTTTATTAGCTTTAAGCCACAGTGAAACTTTATGGAGTTCATTATTTATACTCTCCGCAATCGTAGTGGGATTTTCGTTCGGAAGGACCGCAGAAAGCGTACTGTCATCGGCAAAAATTATGAATTTAAAAAATGATGTAGATTTAATAATATCATTGATAAAAATCAGAAAAAGGAGAGGCCCAAGAACAGATCCTTGTGGAACTCCATGGCTAATTTTTTGTGGGTCCGATTTTGCGTCGTCAATGACAACGTATTGCTTCCGATTTGTTAGGTATGATCTGAACCAATCATGGGCAACCCCACGAATGCCATAACAATGAAGTTTCGAGAGTAATATGTTATGGTCCACACAATCGAATGCCTTTCGAAAGTCAAGAAATACAGAGAAGACAGTCTTTCCGTTATCTATATTAGAATAAAGGAATTGTAAATGATTTAATATTGCCTGTGTTGTTGATTTTTTACAGCGAAAGCCGTATTGTTTATCATAGAGAAATGATTTTTGTTCAAAATAAGAGTACACTTTTTTATACACAATTTTCTCGAATACCTTGCTAATAATTGGTAACATGGAGATAGGTCGATAATTGTTTACACAGGTTTTTTCACAATTTTCAAAGAAAGGGGTTACTCTGGCAACTTTGAGGGAGTTCGGGAAAGTACCAAGTAAGAGAGACTGGTTAATAATATTGGATATCAGTATCAGCAATAATTTTAAGTATTTAATCGGAAACGTTTGTAACCCACTCGATTTATTTTTTATGTTGTTTATGCACGCAATTACATCGGAGGAGTTTGTAGGCGTAAAGAAAAAGGAGTTGTGTTCTCGAATATGATCCATAAATTCCAGGTGATCAGTAGGTTCACTTGGAATACCATTGGCTATAGTTTTCCCTACGTTTACAAAGAAGTTGTTGAAGAGATTAGCAATTTCATTCTTCTCATGGTATTTTACATTATCTGGAGTGATATAACCAATTTTCTTTTTTTCGGCGTTATTCGGTTTATAACAAGAGTTAAGGAGGCGCCAAGTCTTTTTAACGTCAGCTTCGAATTGAGTAAACTTGAGGGTAAAGTAGCTCTTTTTTGATGTTCTTATCTAGTTTGTCACATAGTTTCTGAATCGGTTATATGTTTCTCTAGATATTCGCCCTTCGCAAAGGAGGGCTAGGTACGCTTGGCGTTTCTTTATATTTATCACGATGTCTCTAGTAATCCATGGCTTTTGTTTATTTTTCGGGGTAACTGTACGAGTTACAATTGGGCAACACTGATTGTATGCGGTCATTATAGTTTCAGTCAACTTTACTACTGATTCATCAATGCTCCTTGCATTATTGTTTTGTTGGGTGATGTGCAATGTTGGCATTAAATCTTCTATAACGGTGCGCATTTCTTCTAAATTTGATTCGTTTATTTTACGATATGAATAAGTTTCAGCCCGTGCTTTGGTGCACGCAAGATAGACATTTTTCTTAATAAGAAAAACTGGAAAATGATCTGATAAGTCAGAAGTAATTATTCCAGCAAGAAAATCACTTGGGTCTGTCATAAAGATATTGTCAAGCAGCGTGGCACATTCTGAGGTTATTCGTGTTGGCTTTGTGATGATCGGAAGGAAAGATTTAGAATGAAATGCATTTAAGAAATTAGAGATTGGTTCATAGCTTTCATGTTTCAGCAAATCATAGTTGAAGTCACCGCATATTATTATGTCATTGTAGAAGGACCTGTTGAACTGAGAAATAATTCGATTAAGCTCATTAAGGAAGGATATAGGACAGGCTGTAGGCGGCCTATACACCGTTCCAAGCACAATTCGTTTGCCATCTCTAGACAGTTCTACGAATAATGATTCTATATGATCCTGATTCAGTGTTGCACTTGCTATGATTCTCGAATCCATGTGCTTAGAAATGTATGTACTGATGCCCCCGCCTCGCTTGTTTTTTCGTAGCGAATGGTAACTATGATAATTTTCAAATTTAATCATGTCTTTGGTCGAGTCATCTAGCCAGCTTTCGGTGAAGCTAATCACATCTAAGGTATACTTAAGTTCAGTAATAGTGCATTGTATCTCTTCCAATTTTGGATAGAGTGACCTACAGTTCCAACACAGTAGCGAAAAATCCTGCCGGGTTATTCGTATAGATTCGTTAAATTTTGATATATTAGTATATCTGCAGTTTTCAGAGTCGTTTAGGTTTGGAAATATTCTGTTCAAATGATTGAGATCCGGGTCGATTTCATCTAATATATCAGCGTGATCAGTCATTCAAAATTAGTAAACAGTAAGCAGTAAGTACTATTGTACAACTTAAAACGAAATACAGAGTCAAGATTAAAAGGATATATCTATCTAAAAACTAGCTTAGAAAGTATAGAAAAGAGTAAGAAATCTAGCGTGATTTCGTGGGTACACTCAATACTCAGCCAAGAGCGATTAATATTGGAGTTCAATATACAAAATTGATGCGTACAAATTGCTGAAGGCGTTGTTACAAAGTTCACATACAACAGGTAATAAGTTTTAAAAAAAATAAAAATAAATAGAAAAAAAATTTAGCGACGATGATAATCTAATCAGCTAATATGTTTTACACATAATAATAGTTTGTTGGTTAAAAATTACATACAATTTACGAGGAAAGGTGAACAAGGTGGTATTTAGTTACTTCTGAAAATATTAACGGAAACCGCATTTCCTGGTGTGATATAATTACATTTTAATTGGTAATTCCTCATCAAATAATAATCTCAGCATGGCGTGAAAAAAGAAGTCTGTAGTTATACATTGAAATACAGGGGAAAAAGCACCCGAAACAACGGAGTCTTTCAGGGAGTAGGAGGTAGGCTTTGGGGTAGACAGGATCATTGGGAGAAAAACGTAAGAAGCCTCCTCAAAGCTTAGGGGTAACTGGAGATTTTCGAGGTAAATTAGAGGTGATTCCTTGAACATACTTGGCATAGACTTTTTCGGCATAACTGAATTTTGAAGCATGATTGATGTAAATTGAATGATAAATTGAAGGGTATGCAATGTTAACAAATAAGGATAATAGATGGGCTAATTAAGCCTCGATTATTACGCGGAGGAATTTTGAAGGCTCCAATGAGGATTGCCAACCAAAGCGCGGGAAGAGAGAGGTAGGTTTTAAAGCAAACCCTGGGGTATAAAAGGCCTTTTTCTCAAGAGGACATTTGTTAGTGGTGGACGAGAACGAAACAACGAGATGTAAAACCAGAATTGGTCAAACGAGAGCTACGTTATTAGCTAAAGCTAACACGAGTGTTTCATTCAGGGAGTGAATAAATCGAAAGAAAGGTTTGGTGTATGCCAAATTTGAGGAAAATGTCAATTATTACGTTTTGTTACAAAATCGTTTAGCATTTGTGACTCCATCTTAAATCACTTTAAAGTCGGAGAGTTTGTTCAAGCTTTTGGTTAATTCAACACTGATCCTTATTTTGATAATCTTTATGAGGGAATGAAACATTTATTTGCAGTCGTTATCTAAATCAAACTCGCTTGTCAGTGATAATGAAAGGATTAAGTTTTGTTTGTACTTTTATTAATTAGCTATTGATTTTACAGAGGATGAAATCATAAAGGAATGGATAATTGAAACTGAAATATATGTCCTCAGGTGGGGAGGGAGTTCTTTCTCTCTCTCTCTCTAGCTGCCAGGCAGATATCAGTTTGAAAGGTCACACTCTGAACCGAAAAAAGGTATAGGTCCAACTTAGAACTTTCGTTTTCGGCATAACTTTCGAGTGCTGGCTGAGTCGAGGAAGGTAAAGTTTTGATCCTGAGGTGATGTTACTGAAAGAATGTCAAGTCCGACCAGGTTGGGTCTAGAAAAGTAAAGTTCGGATCCTGAGGTGATTATTCGGGTCATTTTAATACCCCAAGCACGGGTTTTTTTTGGGTGGATCACTCTGGCGGTGCTAGGAAACCCTCAGGCCCGGACCGCCCATCCAAGGCCTCCATCCAATCAGAGCAAGGGGCGTGTCAGAAAATGATCGCTATATAACGTGGAACGCTATGCAGTGGGCACGCTTGGGCGGGTGGGCACTACAATGCTTGTAATAGAAAGGGATCAGCCGGGGTCGGCCGCCCACTGGGTTTTGCACGTTTCGAGGCGTTTTGGAAACTTATTTGCCCATACGTGAGTTCTGAACATTTAACCAAAGCCAATGGACTTTGGAAACGAAGAAAGGATCGCTCAATTCCATCCAAATTCTATCGCAAAAGCCGAAAAAAGATATCGGTTTGAAGGGATTCCTGGGCGAGATCGCCCAAAATGGCAATACCGATGGTAACACTCTTAAAAGTGACATCATCATTAAAGTTCCGGCCAAGATCACACCTCAAACTCCGCCCAAGTGAACATATGCTCCACTCAATGGCTTTTGGACTTAGCCTTGCAATCCTCAGTACCGAACTTGGCTTATCTCGACCCGACCTGGTCGGACTCGCCATTCTTTGGCCTGCATCACATCAGGACCTGAACTTGGCATACCTCTACCCAACCTGGTCGGACTTTGCATTCATAGAGCTGCACCACCTCATGATTCGAACTTGGCCGAGCTCGACCTGACCTGGTCGGGACTTCCCATTATTTGGCCTGCACCACCTCAGGACCTGAACTTGGCCTATCTCGACCCAACCTGGTCGGACTTGGCAATCTTAGAAAATCAGCAAGTTCGAAGGGCAGAAAATGTAGGTGTATATGTGAGACGACCAAATAGACGTTTTCGTTGAGACTTTCCTACAAAAAAAACGCGTGTAGCATAGAGTCCCTCAATGTAGCATAGAGTCCCTCAATGTAGCATAGAGTCCCAAAATGTAGCACAAAGTCCTGGTAGCATAGAGTCCGTAGCATAGAGTCCTAAAGGTAGCATAGAATCCTAGCTGATGTAGCATAGAGGCCTGGCAGATGGCTCTCTCTCTCTCTCTCTCTAGCTGCCAGGCAGATATCAGTTTGAAAGGTCACACTCTGAACCGAAAAAAGGTATAGGTCCAACTTAGAACTTTCGTTTTCGGCATAACTTTCGAGTGCTGGCTGAGTCGAGGAAGGTAAAGTTTTGATCCTGAGGTGATGTTACTGAAAGAATGTCAAGTCCGACCAGGTTGGGTCTAGAAAAGTAAAGTTCGGATCCTGAGGTGATTATTCGGGTCATTTTAATACCCCAAGCACGGGTTTTTTTTGGGTGGATCACTCTGGCGGTGCTAGGAAACCCTCAGGCCCGGACCGCCCATCCAAGGCCTCCATCCAATCAGAGCAAGGGGCGTGTCAGAAAATGATCGCTATATAACGTGGAACGCTATGCAGTGGGCACGCTTGGGCGGGTGGGCACTACAATGCTTGTAATAGAAAGGGATCAGCCGGGGTCGGCCGCCCACTGGGTTTTGCACGTTTCGAGGCGTTTTGGAAACTTATTTGCCCATAC